>CM067513.1:3448284-3653284 GCA_034509495.1 Acestrorhynchus altus
CAACTTCAAATCTGGGAGGCCTGAAGTAGGACCATAAAACTGACTCAGCACGATAATGAACTGGTAGAATGGATTAGGGGAAACATTAAACAGCACAGGACCACAAGACTTGAAAGTCTCGAAAGCTTTAATCAGAGAGAGCGAATGATGAAGGACACTTGTGTAAGAGATTTGAGGCGTCTGATGGTCTGCTGAAGTATGAATGGGCCACAGTCGGGATAAAGCACCACAGAACTGGAAGAGGATCAAACTCAGCATTTCGACCGCCTGTAGTACTGAAACTATACCCATTATCAAAAAATAGTTGCACCCAGAATGAAGTGTGGGAAGATAATGGTTATCGAGATTAATAACTGATTATAAATGTATCTGATATGATCAATATTAATTGATCTACACACAGAGAAGTCGTGTCTCTCAGTACAGTGTCGGGTTTAACGCAACAGCATGGAGTTGTACAGGTTCCTAATGGTGTCCTGTGATGATCCATCCCATGTGTGATGTCATTGCATCTTTGGCAACGATGACATGGAGTTTAGGGCAGTTGTCGTAACGGTGAGTGAGTGGACAGCCGTCTTCCAATGGCGCTGCTCTAACAGGAGGACTCATGGAGGACATCACTGCACACTGAATGTCTGCAAATGTGGCTGGTGGGTCACCTTGCATGTAACCCCTACTTTCAAAAGGTTTTTCTCGCAAACGATGCTACCAACACAATAGCACAAGTCAGGATGGAAAGCACACGCAAAGGTACATCTTTATATAATCAGAGACAGCGATAAAGTCCATCTCTGCTCAGGTCACGTTCATGGCCGAGCCTGAATGTTTGAATGTTTCACAATGTCAAACCTACCCACCAATTTTCATTCTTGTTGGTTTATTCCTTCTGGTTACAACTATTTTGGTTCCAGACTATGAGTGTATACTGTGGCCAAAGAGGCCTGGTGTTAAGTGGGTGTTAACTGTCTTAAATGTCTAACCACTGTCTTCAATATCACTGGTTAAAAAGGACTGTAACAAACAATGTGGCTTAAAAGAAGCTCAAAGCGGGAGGATACATACAAAGTACAGTATATAAAATAAACTTCACCAAAGATCTCTGGACCTTTGCAAACTGATTATGTAATGGCATGTGAGCGTCTTGCACTTGGAAAGAAACCCAGCACGTTACTTTAATGTATTTGGACCCATTTGGAAAGAGCCACGCCTACAGTGAAACATGGGGGTGGCAGCATCATTTTGTGGGGTGCATCTCAGTGGCAGGTAGAGGGAGACTGGTAACAGCTTTAGGGTTGGATATCTGCAGGCAAACACCGGAACATCCTTTAGGAAAATGTTCTCCAGAGCTCACTCAGGCGTGGACTTGGGTGACAGCCACCTTTCTACATCAACAAAGCTTACAGCCAGAACTGCAGGAGTTCTGTGGCAAGTCTCTGAAAGTCAACTTCTACTCAAAACCAACACTGTACCTCCCCTCACACTTCTAGTTTTGATCAATGCTTCATAAGCCACTGTTAATGACAAATACTTGTACACAGTGGCGCTGGCAGCTGTACTCCTGTACGGCAGCGGTGGGGAACTCCAGACCTGGGGGGTCCGGATTCCTGCACAGTTTTGCACTTTTGCCACCCAAGGACACCTGATTCATCTCTTCTGTTAATTACCAGGTGCACATGGTATGCTGGAGCAGGGAAATCAGCAAACCGTGCTGACTGTGTGGCTGTGTGTCTCCCCTGCACCCAGTCAAACCAATATAGCATCCAGGGGACACTGGGGACCAACCAACATCCCCCCCACCTGTCTGAATGAACGAAATGAATTTGTGACTACATTGCAATTTATTCCTGCTGGCATTCCTGCTTGGACACTCCCAGTAGTGCCCAATTTAAGGTCCTTCTTTTTTCATTGCTAGGACTTTCAACCACCGCAGGACCACTGGTCCACTGTCCCCCATCCTCCTAAGCCCCTGATGCATGCGGTGTGTGAAGGCCTGGTTACCACTAAGATGCTGCTGCTGTGTTCAACTGCGGTCAAGCATCCCTTTAATGTGATGCAATATTGTAATCTCTTGCTCTCCTTCCTCTTTTCAACATTTTGTCTTTCTCACTGGCTTTATTACTTTTGTAACCCGAGGTCTGTACTTTCTGGGCAGTTACATGTCTGTTTTCTAAGGTTCATAACTCAGGATCAGAGTCACCTACAGACCTGATACACATATCATAACGAATTACACGCCTAACCCCATCTAACCATAACATCTCATCACAAACCTTCAGTGAGTACTCCAGCTCAGAATAAAAACACACATTTCCACCTAGTTAAATCCCAGTTTAAATACCCAAGCAGCTTCCAGTGCATGTTTACTGCTCTGTCCACGTGTACATGCTCAACCTGCATACAGACTCTGACTGATCAGTGAGAAGGGGCGGGGCTAAGGATATCCCTGATACAGATATTGGGTTATAGAGGAAAATGAGAAGGGGAGGGGCTGTTTGCACGCTTTCTTTGTTCACACAGTGTTCAAATTTCAGAATAAAAGTTCTGATAATACTGTTACATAAATAATAAAAATGGAAATGGACATTTTGAATCTTTTTTTATTTGTTTTGGACCACTCTCAGATATTTATTCTTGTCCATCTGATCATTACAAATAATGCATCATAATCCTTGCATTCTCAGCTCAGAAATTAATTTCCAAAACATTTTTGAGATGTAAAGTGTTTTCTTTAGTGTTTATAAGCAAAACCACACACAAAATTGTGGGTGCAGGTAAATTTTAGATCATAGCATGGTCAAATTCATAGACATATCTCAATTATCTTCATATTTACACATCAAATGGAGATATATTTGAGTATCCTATGATCTCCTATAAATACATTTATATATTTGTGTCCAAAATATAATAATATCCCACAGGGTTCCACAGGGCCTCACCTGCTCACCTGCTCACCTGGCCCTTTAAGAAGAGAAAGCCCCGCCCACTTTCCCAAGCAGCACGATGTCACCGACGGGATCGGCCAATGAGAGCCCAGTATTAGCAGAGCTGGAGAAAAAACGAGGAGTGTGTGTTTGTCCTGTAAGCGTGCGGTGTGTGCGAGTGTATGTGGTGTGTGAGTGTGTGTGTGTGAGTGAGTGTGTGTGTGTGTGTGTGTGGGAACAGCAGAAACTGGAAATGACTGATTTAGAGGAAGTTTAAGAGCTTCAGGAGGTGAGAAGTTTGGTAGATGTTCAGCTGAGGTCTGCTCACACACACACACACACACACACACACACACACACTGACACACACACACACACACACACAACACATGTGTTGACTAAAGTTTTCCTGGACTCTACTGGTGTGTAGGTTTAGTTGATACTGGTTTGACTGGTTTGAGCTGAACTGGTTTGTGTGTTTCTAATGGTGTTGATGGGTTTGCTTGTTGCTGGAAGCAGGCTGGAGCTGCTGCTGCTTTCCTGGACCCCCTCAGTGGGAGCTGGTGGGCTGTAGATCAGACAGATGTCTGGGGAACTAAGCCAGATATGAAGCCTAACTGGTTTTGAAGAAGACTGAAGACACAGTGAAGCCCCCTGGTCAGGATGCTGAAGACCCTAACTAAAAAGCTCAGAAGACATTCCCTCAATGAAATCCATCCTTTTCAACTTAAGGTGAGTAGATTCATACATTTATTCAATAATCGATCAACATTTCCCCCAACAATGTTCCTTCTATAAGCAGATCTGTTGGGGTATATGATGAGTTTTGGGGGCTGAATTGTAAAAAAGTTGGATTAAAGGTCTTTATGGTTCATTAAATGTAATAACAGTGTTATTACACATTAATAACTTAAGAATAGACCCACCAGTGAAGACCCTGCAGATAATGAACGTTGTTCCTTCTATAAGCAGATCTGTTGGGGTATATGATGAGTTATGGGGGCTGAATTGTAAAAAAGTTGGATTAAAGGTCTTTATGGTTCATTACATGTAATAACAATGTTATTACACATTAATTACCTAAGAATAGACCCAGCACTGAAGACCCTGCAGATAATGAACGTTGTTCCTTGATAAAAGCTGGATTAAAGGTCTGTATAGTTAATTAAACAACAGTGTTATTAAACAACAGTGTTATTACACATTGATAAACTAAGAATAGACCCACCGGTTTACACTGAAGACCCTGCAGGTACTGAATCAGTGTGCCTTACTAACCCTGGAATTATTATTCATTATTTATTGCACCACATTTTCCACCACAATTGGAAATGCCCCGTCGTACAGCACAAGAGAACCGATCACCAGTCAGTCCAAAAGGTTCCCCCGATTTCACCCACATGGGAGTGATGCCTCGTATCCTTAGGCAGCTGATTTGAGTACATTACTTGGGAATTCCTTGGAATTTCCTCCAACCGATTGGCGAAGGGAGAGAGGAATGGCCAGTATTTGGACTGGCCAATGACCGTATTATGTTCCTGACTTATAGAGTGCAAACAAGCATATGTGAAACCAGCTACCACCTCTTTCCGAACAGCCGCCGTTGCATAATGGCTGAGCAGTATCACGCTGGTTGTGAGGAGGGTTGTAAGGAGAGAGTGCCAGCCATCCTCCCATCCAGAGCGAGCATGGCCAGTCAGTATGACCCAGGTTATTATTATTTATTATTTATTTATTTATTCACAAGACAACGTAACAGGCTGTCAAAGGGCCTGTAATGAAGACCAAAGGTGATCTGGCATTATATGAAATACACCCACACCATGACACCAGAACGTCTGGACGTGTGACAGCAAAGCGTTGATCTCGGTGCTGACCACGGCGCCTCCACACACAGATTCGTTGGTCGGCTCCACCGAGGCAAAAGCGGGACTCGTGAGGGAAGATGACCTGCTGTCATGCTGAGTGACTCCGTGACAGCACAGCATTCGTACACTGCAGTCAGTTGATTCCTGCTGGGTGCTTCATCACCATATTGAAACTATGACTGATTACTCCAGCATTACGTTAGCTGTAACTGTAATGTTTGCTCAGCTCTGGTACTTTCCACTCTTAACACTTTCTGCTGACCCAAATCTGACGTGGATTCCAATTTCCTTTTTCACTCATAAGCCGTGCATTTTTTTATTTCACTGGGAGGGGAAGTCACTGTTGGCTCTCTGTAGCACCAAGTGATTTATTGGTGGTAGAAATGAAGAGGAATGCACTCACACACACCACTGCTGACTGCCACGAACAGCTGATCAAAATATGATTAAATATATGATGACAAAGATGAGGAAGAACCTGCGAGACCTCTTGAACTTGTGTGTGTTTGTACTCTTAGTGCCATTGTGCAGGAAAGGAAACCTATCGGTCTTTAGTCTGTTTTGTTATTGTGTCATAAGGCATGTCTGAAACTGTGCCCTATTGTAGTTTAGGTGGTTGGTATTGCAAAAATGTAACACCAGATAATGGTATTGCTCAATGGCAGGTGATTCTGGGCCCAGTTAAGGCATTTAAGGGTCAGTTACAGGAATGTTATGACCCACATTTATGGCCTGGCAGTGATGTTGTAGGAGTCTTGGCGCCGGAACACAGTCATGGGTGACTTCTGTTGGGCCGGTTTTAGGCCAAAATAGACATTTCATATGTTTATATGTGGGCCAGAGTTCAAATCTGCTAAAATATGGCCAATTGCAAGTGTATTGTGAGCCGAAGTTGGCCCAACTGTTTCAGCTTCACCCCAGGTAGTAAACAAGTCTGCTTGGGGCGCTTTTAAAGGTAAATTTATACTTTGGTCCAGGCCATAAATGACTATGACATCCTGGCATTGAGCTCTTCCCAGTCTGGTTGCTGGAACACAGCCACAGTAAATGCACTTGGACAGTTTACTTGGACCAAAATAGAACTGCTGTACAAATATTTCATATGGGTTCATGTGGGCCAGAGTTCAAGTTGGTGGTTAGGGAAGGTTGCCAGGTCAGTTCCCTGAACTGGCAGGACAGAAGTGCCCTTGAGCAAGTCCTCAACTGCTCCCTTAGGGCTGACTACCACTCGGGGCATGTGTGCTCACTAGTGTGTGATTTCAGTAGTGTGTGTGTGTGTGTGTGTTTCACTGTATGGAGGAGACTGTGTGCAGCACAGATGATCTAAATGTATGTATAGGTTCAAATTTCATGGCAAACCCTCCCCCAAATCCCCCCAAAGTAGGTCCCAGTTAAGACACTTGCACGTCAGTTGCGGGGATGCTTTGCCATGGTGATGAACAAGTGTCAGATATTAGTATGAAGTTTATGACACGGCTGTTCAAGTTTTGCAGACCCCCACGATACTCTGGAAATCATTTTTAATTTGAAATCATGTCCCGGTGTGTAGTGAATTGTTTTGGAAATTTGCGGTGGTATCCTGGAACAGTGCAACAAATCCCATAGTGTTGTTACAGTGTTTTTTGATAGCTTGGGAAAGGGGATCTGATCACAACAGAGACATTTGAACATCATTTGAAACATCAGTAGACAATAATGGACAACATGGAAGCATGGAAGTGCTATATTAAAGTGAGGACAGCTTATTAGAGCAGCAGACACTCATTGGCTCGTCATCTGTATTTTTGGCCAAATACAGCTATAAGTTTTTAAATGTAAAGTTATGAAATATGAAAGTCTTGTATCTCCAGTTTTGATGTTGTTCACCTCGTGACATGTTTACATTTGTGTCCAGATTTCATGATTAATGAACCAATGCTCCAAGTGTCCTTGTTTGGGTAAAGAATGCCTTAATGACAGCAGTGATATGTAAACTATTACTTTGTGTATAACACCCACATCGCCAAAACAATAGTTCCACTCATCTGACAGGAATGAATCTTGGTGGGAACGTTTGACATCACGAGTTATGCAACTGGTTCGAGTTTCACGCTCGGCCACTCATGTATGGTTGTCGCTGTACCTGATTGACTACATCAGGTTGTCCCATTGTGCATGCTTTCCATTCTAACTCGTGCTTTTGTGTTGGTAGCATTTGTCGCAAGTGAAGTATGACTCAGAGAAGCAAATCAAGCAGTTGGGAAGAGTTTAAGATACATATTGTGCTCCATACTGGTTGCTGATAGTGCCATAGCACCCTGTTGGCCCTCAACTCCATGTCAGCATCACCGAAGACTGTGGTGTTGTGCCAGACTGTCATGGAGTCACTCAGAATGGCAATGGATCGTCTTCAGCGACGAATGCCACTTCCGTCTTGGTGGAGACGACCAATGAATCCGTGCTTGGTGGTCAGCGCCAAAATGACCAATCCCCATTTGAAAGTGTGTGTCAACACTGGTGATTATGGAGCAGTTTTGAGCAGACAGGTTTGGGAAAATGGCTCTCTCAACCAAAGTGTTTCTTCACTACAGAACACTTGGAAGTCTAGTGGATGAATTCCCGTGTCTGACTGTGTGACTTTAATGTGGAAAAGTTTTCCCTGAAGTAGCTTCCTGCTCTGATGTTAACTGTCCTTCACAGATGTGTATAATGTCCATAAACATCAGTAATCAAGATTCCAGACCAGACCCAACTTTCCTTTGGAAAATCAGTTTATTAATAAAAGTGGAAAATGAGTGCAGACACAGGAAAACCAAGACAACGTCAACAGTGTCTTGTTTTAATGAATACTCCTATAATGCTCACACAAGGTCATATTTGTCCATCAAGACTTAAGAGCTAATTACAGAAGAGTAGACGAGCAGTTGGCCAGACCACAACTCTGAGCTTCCTGTACCCTAATCAGACTGGCTTTACTTTGGACATCGGCTGTGAATGTGTGAAGACAGTTTGTGTGATTGATCAGGATCATGATTAGTGTTGATCTGTTCTCGCGGTAGGTGCAAAGGGAGGCAAGTAGACGTTAATTGCAGTGTGTTGAACAGAGAAGGACGATGTGCGTCTCTTTTCACATGTCCAACATACAGGTTTGGGGCTTCAGGCTATGGTTTTATTGGGACGGGACACTTTATTGGGAGATCATATGTTGGTGAGTTCTGGACTATTTGGTTCAATAAAATGGTTCATTTTATTTTTATGGGCTGTAAATATTTCTGTATAGTACGAATCATCCCACACATCTACTGAAATTTGACCTAAAACTTTATCAGATGTCCATCAGATGTCCTCACTAGTCCTAAATGTAGATGAGTGGAGACAAATCAAACTAAGGACACCAAACTCTTAAACTTTATTTATTGAGTAAAATCATCCAATGTTACATATTTTATTTATATCTGCCGTAACTGGAGCTAAACATTTCTAATAACCGTTGATTAATCCTGCAGTAATTTAAGTCCATTCCTCCGTACAAAACAGCTCGAACCCTGTGATGTTTGTGGGTTTCCTACCATGAACTGCTTGCTTCAGGTCCTTCCACAGCATTTCCATTGGATTAAGGTCAAGACTTGTCCATTTCAAAAACATCAGTATTCTACCATTCTGTGGTAGAATGACGTGTGTGCTTAGGTTCGTTGTCTTTCTGCATGACCCACCTTCCCTTGAGAATCAGCTCCTGGACTGATGTCCTTTTCTGGTATGATTCAGAATTCATTGCTCCTTCACTGATGGCAAGCCTGTCCAGAGACGGTGAAACAGGCCCAAATCATACTACCACCACCTGCTTCACGGATGGATATGGTTTTATGCCTTTAATGAAGTGTTTTCCTTTCTGCCAAAGTAACCCTTCTCATTTGATCATCCACCCAATGAGTATCTCTGGTGTATTGCGAGGTGTCCCGGATCCCAGTATGCCAAAGAGTGAAAGTGGGAAGTTTCTGTACTCTGTACCAGTCGTAACTGGTCCACTTGGAGCACAGGACAGCCTGTGAAAGGAAACGAGGAGCGTATTTCAGTAATTCGGAAAGGAGAACACGTAACCAAACGTCTGAGACTGTCTACACCTCAAACAGGTTTGGGATATTTCAGAAGCTGCTGGAAGGGCTTTGGTTAAAGTGTCATGAAACATGAATAATTGGCTGGGCTTTACACTCCAAATGAGTGTGCTCATTGTGCAGTGAATCACAGGCTTAAACCCTACTGGCACGCAACAAGCAGTTTATAAAATGTTTGCTTTTACATGCGCCAAGAGGAAAAGGACAAGAAATTCTAGCCAAGCATCATTTGCATGGTGTCCAAGGACTTAATCTAAAAGTTAGCTCAGAGTGTTTGCAGAGAGCAGTCAGAGGAGCTGTGGGCAACTGCAGAGACAGCCTTGTTGAACGGCTGTAACTACACTGACACCTTGTAGAAATGTTTTTATTAAGCCAGTAAAACCTCTCAGCAAGTTATTACTAAAGAACAGATTTGATCAGTGTTCGTCAGGTGTTCTAGATAATATTTATTGATCTACACGCAACATGCCAGACGTCTCTGCACGGAGTTGTAGAGGTTCCTAATGGTGTCCTATGATGATCCATCCCATGCAGCTTGAATGTTCTCACTCAGGTCTGCAGATGGTGCGGTAGGGGTGTCGTGTTGATAGAGCGTCCAATAGCATCTCGCACATCTCGTCAATCAGGGACAGGTCTGGAGATGAGACCGACCACGGCGTAGTATCTGTGTCTTGAGACGGCAGCAGTATGTGGACGAGTGTCATCCTGTTCAGAATAAGACCAAGAATGAGACCAACACATTGAGTGACTCCACGACAGTCTGGCTCACACAAGTTGGTGTTACAACCAGTCGTCGTAACGGTGTGGGTGCATGTCCTGTTTAGTGCAGCCGTCTGCCAGTGGTGCTGTACGAACAGGTTGACACCTGGAGGGCATCACTGCTCACCGAATGTCTCCCAGATCCTTCTTGTCTCTGAAGTGTGCCTTCAGGTACATAGGTGAGGACATTTTAGAATTGCAATCTCGTACACCTGGCTTAGAAGAAGGCACAATTCTCTCCGAGCAGGAGATGGCAGATGGTTGAACGACGGTAGACAGAAGGAAGATGCTCAGCAAAACAGGTTTATGGAACCAGTCCAAATCCAGCATTTATGGAATTTGCTATTTCATTGGTAAATTCCAAGTTTTATGACCGTGACCATGAGGGTTTTTGTCTGCATGGTTCTGTTTTTCCATAAATTGGAAGGTTTGCTGTGTTTACTTCTTACTGTATTTTGCTATTTCCAGCCCTGAGCCACTCCACATCATTACTCGTGTCTGTTTTCACTATGTCGTCGAACCAGAGCCCAGTGGTTTTCCACCATCAGGCAAACTGTCATTAGCATTCGGCCCTGGAGGAGGCATGCCGAGCTGAGGCTGATGTTCAGAAGGACCGTTTAGAGGGAACACAGACAGATAGTAAAAGGAGAAGCTCAGTATTATGAGGACAGATCAGTATGGATGGGTATTGATATCAGATCGGAAATCAGCAGATAATACTTGACTGGAGTGTTTGAGAAGTTGGAGAATAAATGCCTGATTTTAGATGTTTAACTCATTATTGTATCCGTACGGCGTCGGGTTTAACGCAACATGCCAGACGTCTCTGCATGGAGGTGTAGAGGTTCCTAATGGTGTCCTGTGATGATCCATCCCATGCAGCTTGAATGTTCTCCCTCAGTTCTGCAGATGGTGTGGTAGGGGTGGAGTGTTGATAGAGCGTCCAACAGCATCCCACACATTTTCAATCAGGGACAGGTCTGGAGATGAGACCGACCACGTCGTAGTATCTGTGTCTTCAAGGCGAGATCTTAAGACGGCAGCAGTATGTGGACGAGCGTCGTCCTGTTGGAACGGAGCACCGGAGTGTGTGTTCAGAAAATGGTAGAAGCACTGGTTGCAGGACCTCGTTAGCGTAACGTGGCTGTTACCCACCCCGTGACACCAGACCTTCTGGATTTGTGACGCATGAGATCAAACCATTGGCGCTGAACACATTGCTTCCATACATGGATTCGTTGGTCGTCTCCAGCAAGACAAAAGTGGGACAAAAGTCACTGAAGATGATCTGTTGCCCTTCTGAGCAGATATTCATAAATGCATTTATAGTGGAACTATAGCAACATAACTGACTTTTGTTGCAATGGCTATCAACAGTTATCAAGTGTGTGTGTGTGTGTGTAACCACAGTGTGAAGGAAAGCAAATGGTAAACAGTGTGTCTCTATTAGAAACCAGGATAAACGTGTCACCGTTAAATTGAAACACTATCTGAATGAGTGTGTGTGAGTGTGTATACTTCTTCTCTTGTAAAAGTATTGAAGACACAGAAAGCCTGTGGCTGTGATCACACTTAGTCATTCACATTCCCATGCGCACGCGCACACACACACACACACACACACACACACACACACACACACACACACACTGGTAACGATGGCACCTTCCTTTTCAAACTGTTCAGCAGATGGCTGAGGCCTTTTCTAGAACTCATGTTTCTGACACACGTGTTCCGACCCAGTATGTAACTCGCTCATCTACCATTTCACCGCGAAACACTGAACTCATCAGCTCATCTGATGGGCTTCTTCAGGGCTTTAATTCATAGCAACTGTTACAGGGTTGGAGGAGCATTTGAACGGTGGATGTCTTTTGAAACTGCTTTCACAAAGGTAGTGGGTGGAGCTTCTCACTTGTGGACAGTACTGTAGTAGGAGTCGTTGGGACCTTAGAAGCAGAACTAAAAACTGAACACGGCAATGAAAGCCATTTTTTTTTTCTCTACACCGCGTGCAAATGTGTGTGGACACCGCGGCCATCGAATGCATGCAAATACTAGATGTGCATTTGCGAACACTGCATTCCTACATAACTTGGTTGTTCCAACTGTGAAGCACGGGGGTGGCGGTATCATGCTTCGGGGCAGCTTTCTTGGCATTACTAATGGACATGTGAGTACAGATGTGCAAATGTACACACAACAGAGGGCTCTATATATAGAACCTTTTTGAAAAGGGTTCTTCTGTTGCTACGATGTCAAGCTTATTGTGTATAGGACCCTCTACAGCAGTCTGAAAAACCCTTTATTCATGCAAAGGGTTCTCTGAGTATTCATGGTTCTATATAGAACCATTTTCCCTACTAATGAAAACCCGTGAAGAACCTTCATTTTTTGGTGTGTAGCTCAAAAGATCTTTCTTTAAAATTAGAATTTTATGCTGTATTTATTTTTTTACCTTCATCTCTTCTCATGAAACCTGGACACCCTTTAAATCCAACCGGTCTGATGTTTCTCACACACACAGAACAGTCATTTGACATTCACAACGTACTGAAAATGTCGCTGTTTTCGAGAAACCCAGTTCTCTTCAGGTTAAATGGGTGATTTCAAGTGCTCAATAAAACTTACCCAACCTAGCTCCAGGCCGTTGCTGTGAAACCTGGAAAGATCAGTGGTGTAGTTTGACGTGAGTGTTGTGTGACGTGTGTTTGAGTATCAGTGTCAGTAAAGCGCCGAACTGCCAAGCAAGGACTGACCCTTGACCACTGTCGCATCAATATCTCTGTCCGTCCTCTGAACTGTTATCCCTAACTCAGAAAGACAGACACACATGCACGCTCCTGTCCCTGTAGGCTTTAATCCGTGCCCGTCATCACTGGCCCTAATCTCCCTCCTTCTTAGATGAGAACAGCTACTCTGGCTACTCTGAAAATCCATCAGGCCAGCAGGCCATTCATGGCAACAGTGCAGATGCCCTCCTTTTTCCAAAACACAGCTGTACGGGATGTGTGATACTGTAGAGTTTACAGTTTATAGGTCCTTTAGCCTTGAATTCCCAGTTTGTTTTGACGAGCCCAGTAAATTACCTGTATGGTACAAAATCCAGTGACCTCAGATGGCCATGTCCAATCGTTTGTGCTATGGATTCCACCTCTAAAGACCTCTAAAGGTGTCCTTTGTTATCTGGCACCAGGATGTAACATCTCCATGGATCACATCTATGAGCCTTGGGCATCCATTGCCATGTCACTGGTTGTCCTTCCTTGGAGCGCTTATGGTAGGTACTGACCACTGTATACATGACCAGTCTCATCTCCAGAGCTGTCCCTGATCGAAAATGTGTGGGATGCTATTGGACGCTCTATCAACACTCCACCCCTACCACACCATCTGCAGAACTGAGTGAGAACATTCAAGCTGCATGGGATGGATCATCACAGGACATCATTAGGAAGCTCCACAACTCCATGCAGAGACGTCTGGCATGTTGAGTTAAACCCGACGCCGTCACCTTTATCTTCCTTCTCAACAGCACTGCAGTCCCTGTACGATGACTGTACATTACTGAGTAGATATGTTGATGTGATGTTGAGGAAAATGAAAGATGGTTGAATTGTGTTTTTGTTTCCCAGGCTGTTCAGCTTCAGAGCATGATCATGGTTGTACTGTAGATGTGTTATCTCAAACCTGGCAGACCACATAGCATCGGTTCTTTTTTTTTCTTCTTCACACAAAAGTGGAAAAAGCTGGCGATCCAGGGCAGGCGCAGTGGTACAGCCGTGCAAACTGTGAGACACTAAGGAAATTAGTCAGGCCTTGCTGTCCAGAGTATGCAAATACAGCAGGCGTAGATGATACACACTGCCGACCAAGGAGTTTGCATCTGTATCGATGCCCCATACCCACTGCAGTACAGACAGTCATCTGTTCAATGAGCTCATTCGTTCATTTTTACTTTCCTTTTATCTGTTTATACATGCTGTTGTTAACACAGACATGCTGTTGTTAACAGAGAACTCGGCCTTCTCCCGAAAAAGGGAGAAAAGAAGAGAAAGATAAACAGTTCCAGTTGTTTCTACAGCTTTCTTTCAAATTCCTGCAGTAGCATGCAATCATTGGCAGATTTGCTGATAGGCCGTGTATAAAGAAGCCTAAACCCAACTTGTGACGTCCTAGTCCAGGTGTAGGCATCCGTAGTCCTGCCAGCTTCCAGCGCAGTCGGCTGATTCCCCTCCTCTAAGAGACCTACTAAACCTGGAGATTAACAGGTGAGTTGAAGCAGGAGGAGCACAAAGCTGTGCAGGAGTCTGGCACTGCGGGACCAGGGTTGTCCCCCGCCGTACTTGTATGAAAAGGCATTTGATGGGAAGGTTGGGCTTCACAAAGCTTCTCTTTGACTGCACCCTGCTACTGAGATAGCAACGAAAGTTTGGCCCAGTTGGGGCCCACTTCTGAGTCGTAAGTGCCAAAAGTGGCCCAGATTGGAGGCTACAGAAAGATATAGCAGACTCTAGAGCAGGGGTCACTCATAGATTAACTTTAGACTCAACCGTAATCCACCTACCTGATCCCAACTCATTACTGTCTTCAGAAGGTTCTGATTGGCTGAACGGACTGTGTTTGATTTGGGTTGGTGTTGACACCCACAGGAAGTAGAAGTCTGGGCTGTGATTGGAAACCAGCCTTGTGACTGGAAGGTTGCCTGTTTGATTCCCTGAATCGGCAGGACATGACTGAAGTGCCCTTGAGCATTCTGCTTCCCGGGTGCTGTGGATTGGGTTGGATAGGGTGGATAGACCCCTACACTAGAGGACAGTGAGCACATGTGCCCGCTCTGCCAGCTCGCCAGTCTGTTTGCCCACCAGAAAAAGGCCGGTGTTTATAATCAGCCTCGGTGCTGTAAATGGGGAAAAACAGAAGCATCTTGGCCCGACTATTCCAGCAGGGGGCGCTTCTCGGGATGTGGAAGAAAATGTGTTGTACACACAAGTAGAGATGGCAGAGAAACTGCCGAAAAGGAAAAGGTCAGACCATCAAAACCTTTTTTTTGGTGCGGAAGTCAATGTGTGGTTACCTTGGATTACTGGAGCACTGAAGGGAGGGGTGTGGTTGTGGTGTTTAATTCAAAAACCATTCGTCAACAATTGTTTTCTAGAATTGTTCACATCTTTAAAACAGATCTCTGACCCCAACATGGTCATACAGGGATCTGTAGTTGTTTTAAGGCACTGAAATGTGGGACAGCAGATGTTTTAACAGGTTTCAATCACAACACTAACATGCCAGCACATGAGATTATGCCAGGGCACTATACTAGACTAATCTGCCTCGCTTATGTAAGGTTGACTGGTATTTATGCATGTGTGTCATCATCTACTCAGTTGCCGCCACTGAAAGCTGCCCTGAGTGCAGCTTTTAAATGCACTGGAGCAAACACACACACACACACACACACACACACACACACACACACACACACACACACACACACCCTGACCATGTGCATAATGTTCTTCACTGTGGGAAACATTACACCTCTCCGTATCCTCTGCCAGCATCCTTCACAAACCTGTAGTCTTTCTCCAGAGTGTGGAGAGGAACTGTTGACTGTGGAAATTCTGAGAACCTCCAGACTCTATTCTACTCCGGGGAATTGTTGGGAGCCCTTGTTAACTCTTGCAATCTGAGATCTGCACTTTGCAGGAAGTTACATGCTGTTTCTAGACTTCCTATCTAAGGATCCAGTAATTCCTGGAAAACCAGAGTAATCCAGCTTGGAAAAGAGATAAAATTCACATGTTTCCAACTGAATTAAATCGCAGTTTAAATATCACAGGAGCTTCCAGTGCATGTTTACTGCTCAGTCCACAAGTACATGCTCAACCTGCATACAGACTCTGACTGATCAGAGAGAGGGGGCGGGGCTGATGCTCAACCTGCATACAGACTCTGACTGATCAGAGAGAGTGGGCGGGGCTGATACTCAACCTGCATACAGACTCTGACTGAGGGGGCGGGGCTGATGCTTTTTGATCAAAACTTCCAAATATTGGCATTCTATTCATTTTTACAGCAAATGAAGAGAAACTTGAGCAGTCTAGGATCTCCAAAAAATAATGTCAGGCATGTATGACTATAAATACTTATCTGAATTATTAGGCAAATTAAAGTACGTGAAGCTACGGAACCATCCCACAAAATTGGTTCTAAAGGTTATCATCTGATACTGGCCTGAATGACTAAGTATACAAAATAGCTCATAATCAGATAAGCAGAGTTGGGCTCTGTGTGTATTTGATTATTTGTTCGCTGCTTTGCTTAGTTTAACGATAACAGAATTTAACGAGCTGTAAAATCCCTCGGTTATAAAATGTGCAGCTCCGAGGCTCTAACGGTGCGATTACAGCCACTTACGGAGCAGCACAGTGGTTGTTGCCAAAGAGAACTTTTACACTGAGGGAAGTTGCGACTGTTGAGCAAAGAGTGAGAAAATCCCACAGTCTGTTGAGCTGAAAATAACCCGACTACCTCTGAGTCTTTAGTAACGTTCCTCATGGAAAGCCAAAAGGGGGGGTGTCTGAGACGAGCATGGCTGTGGAATTTAGATGTTGAGTAGTCGATGATATCTCGACAGACTGGCACATACAGTACATCCATATGGACCAGCATGTCCTCCTTGTAGAAGCTGCTCTTATCCTCCTGTTTGGGGGCTGTTCCCTGGGAAACAGGCCCTTGTGGTGGAGGAGTAGCCTGTTGTGTGTGTGTGCATGCGTGTGTGTGTGTGTGTGTGTGTGTGTGTGTGTGTGTGTGTTCATTCTTACCCTCAGTTGTGGGTCATGGGTCTTTTTTGCTGAATGGTTTTCTGGTCTTTAGGAGTTCAAACGAGCCACTCTCACCCAAAAAGTAAAATTCATGGCCATTATCATTTGAAGATCCATTTTCTTGGTTTGTACCAACAACTCGTGTCCACTTCCAGCAGAGCTACTGTCCAGTTCTCTGATTATGAGCTATTCAGTGCAGGACCTCCATACAGTGGTGCTTAAAAGCCTGTAGAATTTTCCATGTTTCTGCATAAAGTTCAGCTAAAACAACTCCAGCTGTGTTACTGTGGTCGGTCTCCTCCCATGAATGGCTTGCTTCAGGTTCTTCCACAGCATTTCTATTGAACTAAACATGAACTTTATTTTTCTTTAACTGTTCTTTGGTCTCATGACTTTTGCGCTTAGGGTCATTGTCTTTGTGCATGACCCACATTCTCGTGAGATTCAGCTTCAGACATGTCATTTTCCTTTAGAATTTGCTGATATTCAGGATTCAGTGTTTCCTTGCCCAGATGAGGCAAAACATGCCCAAACCATGATACTACCACCACCATGTTTCACAGATTTGAACCAAAATATCTTGTTTGGTCTCATTTGTTCAGAAAACATTGTTCCAACAACCGTCAGGCTTGTCTTTCTATATTTACTGCCATTTTATTCAGTGTTGGGAATATTGAGTCCAACTGTTGCTGCTTGGATCTACCTCAGTCCTTCCTGTGAAGGTTGTGGACAGTGGACAGTCCTTCTGAGAGGTCAGAGGTTCTACTTTACATGTAAATACAACATAAATACAATGTCTAGGGAACAGTTTATTCCAGGACATTTTGGAGCATTTCTATTGGTCCATTCATCTCGAAAGTTTGACACAATGCAAAGAACGACGGCCAGCGTCACATCATGTGACGGCGAGAGAATGGAAGTGCAAGTTTTTTTTTTGCGCGACAGCTACGAACCACAGAACTCTATAATAATATAATTGAGCTCTGTGCTCCAATTATCTCCCCAGTATATGTAAGGAGTGGTTTGTGTGGTGAATGGTAAGTGGTGCACTTGGTGTGAGAGTGACTGACCGTTTCACACAGGCCTGGGTGGAGCAGACTCGCTTTAGGGCCCTGAACTGCACTGTATTCTTACACCACTTCTCCACACGTGAGCCAGAAGGATCTATTTATCTCATTCAGTCTCTCTCTCTCTCTCTCTCTCTCTCTCTCTCTCCCTCCTCACCTCCCTCTCTCTTCTGCTTTCTGTTCTTCTGTGTCTCTCTGTCTTTCCCACATTCAGCCTGCTTGTTTGCTTAGTAAGAGGTTGTAGAGAGGTGTGTGTGTGTGTGTGTGTGTGTGTGTGTGTGTGTGTGTACTTGAGAACAGATGGCAGCTGCTTGGCCTGGCCGAGACAAGGTAATTACTGTGCACTGGGCTACTTAACTCTTTAGAGTAGTCTATTGTGTTTCCCCCTCTCTATCTCCCTCTCGTTCCCTTTTCTCTCACTTTCTCTCTCCGTGTCGCTCTCTGAGGGAGTTTGCTCTTAAAGGAGTGTTTTTTCTGGGGGTTTTTGGCAGTGAAAAATGAGCAGAGACTGGAACACATGTTGAGGGAGCACAGTGCAGCAGAGCATGGCATTTTACACGTTGCTTCTTCGGCTGGTCTGGTATCAGCCCAACAGTCTAAAACTACACGTCCTACACGAACCGTAACATCTGCCGGCCTTCTTGCGTCTACAATCCACTGTTACGTTCTGGTTGGATGAGAAAGCATCTGATGGGTCACATGCATCATTTCCTGGTGGCTTCCTGAAAAGTTTGTCATCTGACATTAAAACTGGGACTCTTTATGGAGGAAAATGATCCAATATTGCATTTTTGAGGGGCAAAAGTATATGAACCCTTGCTTTCAGTATCTGCTGTGACTCACTCGTGCAGCAGTAACTGAAACGAACCTTTTCTGGTAACTGCTGATTAGTCCTGCACTAATTTTGGTCCATTCCTTCGTGCAAAACTGTTATGATGGTGGTTTCCTCCCATGGATTGATTGCTTCATGAACTTCTCCAACTCTCTGTTGGATCAAGGTCAGAACTTTGACTTGGCCATTCCAAAACATTTCCTTTACTCTTTAACCATTCTTTGGGAGAGCAACTTGCATGCTTTGGGTCGTTGTCTTGTTGCATGACCCACATTCTGCTGAGATGCAGCTCATGGACTGATGTTATTTTCTTTTTGAATTTGCTG
The DNA here is from genome assembly GCA_034509495.1 of Acestrorhynchus altus. Taxonomy (NCBI): domain Eukaryota; kingdom Metazoa; phylum Chordata; class Actinopteri; order Characiformes; family Acestrorhynchidae; genus Acestrorhynchus; species Acestrorhynchus altus. Next base: position 3,466,976 of record CM067513.1, read on the forward strand.
GTGTTCAGAATTCATTGTTTCCAGGCTCAGATGCAGCAAAACAGGCCATGCCATGAAACTATCACCACCATGTTTGACAGGTGTACTGTAGAGTTTTTATGCTGGAATGTGGTCTTCTTTTCTCCAAACTTCATTGTTTCATGCCATATTTACTTTGGCATACAATGTTTTTGATGATGCAACAGTGACACATCTACAGTTTAAATTTGATGTAAAATTTCATCAGATTTTCACAAAAAGTAGAGGAAAACCAAACCAAAATGTATTTATTATGGAAAAGTATCCAATATTACATATTTGTGAGTGGCAAAGGACATTTCAGGTAACTGCTGATCAGTCCTGCACTAATTTTAGTCCATTCCTCCGTACAGACCGGCTTCATCTCTGCTCTGTTGGTGGGTTTCCATCCATGAACTGCTTGCTTCAGGTCCTTCCACAACATTTCTATTGGATTAAGGTCAGGACTTTGATTGGGCCATTCCAAACCATTACCTTTGTTCTTCTTTAACCATTCGGTAGAACATTTTGTTGGCTTAAGGTCGTTGTCTTTTTGCTTGACCCACATTCTTTTGAGATTCAGATGCAGCAAAACAGATTTTCATTTTAGATCACAGTCTGCGGTGCTGGCCTTAGTTAAGAGCCTAAAACGAGATTTTTTTGAAGTCATGCTTATATGTGTTGATCTCACTTCAAAGACATGAATGTGCATGGAACCATAACGTCTGCCGGACTTCCTGTGTCTACAACCTAGTGTTTTGTTCTGGGTAAATGAAAAAGCATCTGATGGATCACATGCATCATTTCCTGATGGGTTCCTGAAATGTTCCTCATTTTTCATGGTGGGATCTGGTGGATGTTTCCATCAGAGGTGGGTATTTTAGGTCCCGCATGTTAAAATCCCCACTGGGATTTTGTTCCCACTATTATTCTACAAGAGAACAAACTTAATATGAAAGTGGTGAACCAGGCAGTCGGAACAAAACCCTGGAGCGGATTTTGACTGGCTGGACCTCTGGTTTCCATGCAGCTGAGTTCGGAAAACAGATGTAAGGCAGCTCCGGAGAGGATTCCTCTGGCCCGTGTTGTTCCTCTGGAGGCGTGACCTTATGGCCACCTGACTCTGTGCTCTGTCTATGGGGGGTGTATTATCAAGTCTGATGGATCATATGATCAATGTTGTTTTTTTTTTAAATACAGATTTCCTACCATGGCAGTGAGGAGGGAGGAGAGAGTGAGGATTCGGAAGGGGAGAACCAGGAGCTGGCACAGATCGATAGAGGTGTGTATTTATGTGTTTGCATTTCATCATATCTTAATCTCGTATTTATTTATTTTTTGGAGCACGCGTTCTTTTGCTCTAATCCTGGCTCAGCACTGAGCCGCAGCTTATACACGTATAATGATTCACTAAACTGTGTGGCCTCTAAACTTATTTAGAATTAACCTTACTCTGACCTGAACTGTAATGCTAGACCTCGTGTTGACTCAGTCATTTAAGCATTACATCATCCCGGGGCTCGATGTGGTGGGCAAAACCCCAAACCCCCCCCCAATGCAATATGTTTCTCCGTATATTTGATCATTCGTTGAATATTAATCAGCCTATTTTTATGGATGTCCTAATGTTCAGGCTATTTTTAATTTTTAAAATCAATAAAATAACTTTGTGGGCAGTTACGTGCCATTTTCTAGGCTTCATAACTCAGGATCAGAGTCACCTACAGACATGATTGACACATCATAACACATCCCAGTTTAAATGCCAGATCAGCTTCCAGTGCATGTTTACTGCTCTGTCCCCGTGTACATGCTCAACCTGCATGCAGACTCTGACTGATCCACAGAGGGGCGGGGCTAATGAACTCACTGGCCCAGACATAGGGTTACAGAGGAAAATGAAAGCAGTGTTCAAATTTCAGTATAAAAGTCTTGAGACGGAATAATACTGATTCATATATTAATAATGAATATAATAAAGGACAGAACCATGTCAATCTGATCATTACTAACAACTAATTATTGCTTTTTCAGCTCAGAAACACTCTGGATGATTCATTCCTAACAGGGTTTTTGAGATGTTAAGTGTATTTTAGTCCTTATAAGCAAAACAAACCCCATAAGTTGTAGGCCATGTTGATCAAAACATGGTCAAATTCATAGAAATATTTAAATTTTCTTACATTTTACATCTTAAATGAAGACATATTTGAAAATAATAATAATAAAGTATGTGTGACTGTCTCCTATAAATTGATTGTTAATGTTTTGGTGAATGAAAGTACGTGTCCCACAAAATTGACAAGGTTGAAATGAACCGGAAATGAAATGAAATGAAAATCCATTATATGTTCATAATTCATTTGCCTGGTATGGAGCCTTTGAAGGGACATTTTTTCATCTATTATTAAGGAATTGTGTCTGGTGCTCATCTCATAGGATCTAGACCTACATCATCATTGCCATTATTGTTACCTTGGCTTATCATTCCATTGTTCAAAGTACCTGGGCATAAAGTGACCACATCTTGATCCCTCAGAGCGCAGGAGGAACTGCGTCCTGACCCCTCTGGCCACCAGCCAGCAGCATAACCAGGGTCTGCTATCTCCAACCCACCTGAGACGCTTAAGGCTACTGCTGGAGCCTGCAATAGACCGACACAGTTCAGAGGAAGAGCTGGAGCGCATCGCGGGGGCCACCGGCACCGAGGGCAACCGGAAATGTCCCAGACACAGCGACCTCAGCAGCGCTTCTAGTGATGAGGAGGTGAAAGGTAGTGCATGTTCTATATTCGTTTATATGCCAAATAAGTACTTTGTCACTCCTGTTGTTACCATATGATGTACAGCATATTGTCAGATATTGTATATCCTGACTCGTTCCCTTTCCCCTTAAATTGTAAATTTCTAAAGAAAATCTAAAGAAAAATACCAGGACATATGTCCATGAGCTGGATCTCAAGAGAATGTGGGTCATGCACCAAGACAAGGACCTTAAGCACACAAGTTGTTCTAACAAAAAATGGTTGAAAGAAAGAAGAATGGCCCCGTCCTGAACTTAATCCGATAGAAAAGTTGTATAAGGACCTGAAGCAGGCAGAACATGGGAAGAAACTCACCAAAACAAGAGATTTGAAGCTGTTTTGTACGGAGGAAGGGCTTAAATTCATCCAAGTCGATGTGCAGGACAAATCAACAGTTATCAGAGATGTTTAGGTGCAGTTTTTGCTGCAGAAGGAGGTCAGATATGTAACATGGGATCATTTTCATCAATAAATAAATGAGCGAGTGTAAAGTTTGTGTCTCTTGATTTGGTTCTTCTTGTGTGAAACCTGTTATTATAAAGAATAATACGTTTTCCAATTGTGATTCTGATAGACCTGTGTGAACCGAATGGAGGAACTCGTCTGAGTGCCACCTCGCCAAGCCCTGTTCTCTTCAGCTCTTCTCCGCCCAGAGGCCTCAAACCCCCACCCACCATTGCCACCACCCGACTCTCTGCCAGGCCTATCATTCTCAGTCATTTTGAGCAGCCCGCCATGCCCTATTGGAGGCACCGGCCTTCCTACACAGGAGAGCCTGGGCGACCCAGCTTGGACCTGGAGAAGATGCAGCAGGTTAGATGACACTGTTGTATGTCTTATGTGTGCTGTGCATTTGTATTCAGCCCCCTGTGCTCCGATAACCCTAAATAAGATCCTGTTACCTTCAGAGGTCACCTAATTAATAAATAGAGTTCATCTATGTGTAACTTATTCTCAGTATGAACTACATTAGCTCTGAAGGCCTCAGATGTTTGTTAGAAAACATTAGTGATAAAAAAAAAAAAGCATCATGAAAACCAAGGAACACACCAGACAGGTCAGGAAAACAGTTACGGAGAAGTGTAAAGCTGGATTTGGTCATCCAGACATCATCAAAAAATGGAAGGAGTATGGTACAACTGCAAACCTACCAAGGCATGGCTGTCCAACTAAAGTGACGTTCCAGGCAAGGAGAACACTAATTAGAGAAGCGTCCAATAGGCTCATGATCACTCTGGAGAAGCTGCAGAGATCCACAGCTGAGCTGGGAGAATCTGTCCACATGACAAATGTTAGTCAAACACTCCACAAACCCGGCCTTTATGGAAGAGGCAATAAGAAAGCCATTTTTGAAAGCAAGCCATGTAGGGGACACAACAACCATGTGGCAGAAGGTTCTCTGGACAGATGAGACCAGTATTAAGTATTAGAGATATGATTCTACCTTTTTGATACTGGTATTAAAATCTGAAACATCACTAGACTTCATTTTCCTTTTCCAGCTTTGTCTAAACTCAGGCCTCGATGGGTCTGTTTTATGTTCCTTCCCTAAACCATAGACACAGACATCCCTTAACATAGACTGGCTGGTTGGAATGACATCAGAATCCATTGTAGGACCTGGCGGCTGAAGTGACGGATAGGAAAGACCATTTGCTCCGTTAGTCCGATTATTCGTTTTCAAACGAGTGAAGATTTTGCATTTTGGATTCATGTTCTTCCTGCAGCACACGCACATCCGTCACCCCTCCTCCACTCATCATTGCATGGCAGCGTATTGAGAAAAACACTTATGATGGTTCCGAGCGCCACTCTTTGTTTCCTGGGTGGCCAGACTTGAAAGGCTGTCAAACACACACATACACACACATTAGCCCCTTGTGCCAGCCACGAGGAAGAACACGAGAGAGAGAGAGAGAGAGAGAGAGAGAGAGCGCGCAAGAGAGAGAGAGAGAAAGGAACGGATGACAGATGTCACTTCACCCCTCCTAGCCCCCTTTCTCTCCCCGTGAAGCCAAGCTAGACTGTGTATGCGTCCATTCATGTGTGTGTATGTAAAGGAGTGAAAAATGACAGAGACAGGAGGAGACTGACCAGGCAGCCAAAATCCATGTTTAATATTAGTTTGGACAGAGCGGGGCGGTTGTCCCGGGATGGAGAGCAGGCTGTATGGAGAATGTCGAGAAAGAAAGAAGGAAAAAAGAGCGAGCGAGAGGGCGGGAGGGGGGAATGGAGAGTGGCATCGTACTGTGGGCCTCCATATGTCTCTAGGATTCTGTGGCAAGGGCAGATTATGAGATCCAATGGGGCAGAGGGAGTGTGTGTGTGTGTGTGTGTGTGTGTGTGTGTGTGTGTGTGTGTGTGTGTGTGTGTGAGCACACACGTTCGCTCAAGTGGAAGGGGAGGTGTTGGAGGGAAAACAATATGGGCCCTGCTGAAGTGCCTGCCAGAAGCTCTTCTCGTTTTAACCCTTTAAATTCAAAGTTCTTTGGGCTTTTCTGTCTCTGTCCACTTTGTTTTTGGACAACCTGGACAGGCTGAGGTGAATATCCTGAAAATGTTCTGTTGATGTTTTATTGACCACTAGTCTTAATATGTTCCATTAAGACACACCGAACCCTGGCCCTAATCCTAACCTTAATCTCAACACAAACTCTAATCTTAACTCTCTTCCTGGCCCTAATTCTAAACTTAGTCTCATTCCAAAACATACTCCAAACCCTTTCCTGGCCCTAAACCTAACCGAACCCCAGTCTTAACCATCTTCTTGGCCTTAATCCTAACTTTAATGTCAATCCAAACCCTCCTTCGGTCACTAATCCTAAACCCAACCCAAGCCTCAACCCACAACATAGTCCCGAAGCCTTATTCTGGCCCTAATCCTAAATTTAACTTTAACCCAAAACCTAATCCAGACCCTTATCCTGACCCTAAACCTAAACTCAACAAAAAACCTAAAACCTAAAATCTAACCCAAAACCACCCTCATTCTGTCTCTAATCCTAACATTCACCTTGAGCTCAGTCCAAAACCTAATTTAAACCCTTATCTTGGCCTTAATCCAACATAATCTAAACCCTTATCCTTGCCCCAATCTTAACTCTGATTTTAAATCCAAATCTAATCCTAACTTTACCTCAACCCAGAATCTAATTCTAACCCAACCTCATTCTGGCCCTAACCCTAATCCTTACCTAAACCTCAACCTCAATCTTAATAACCTTTCTGACCTCAATCATAACCTTAACCCCTTAAAATGAATCCTAAATCCTTAAAATATGGTTTCTAATTCATCGTTCTGTTGGAGGTGAATCTGTACTGCTCTATATCTGAATCTGCGAGGTTCATTACTGTATTTAGGACCGTCGGACTGAGAGAAGACGAAGGTGCTGAGAAGTTCCACAGCCGTTCGATAGAGAATTCAGTTCATCTGTATGTTTGAGCTGCTGCTCAGTCTCTGTTTTTTAGGAGAATAATTATTTAATAGTAACAGTAACAGTATATTTATTTCTCCCTCCATCTCCATCAGTGTCTGCCCTCAGGCTGTGGTCCCAGTGTCCAGCAGCTTTGCCTTTCGCAGTATTCATATTTAAACGCACGCGTAGACGTCGAGGCGGTTTGACTGTAGGAAAAGGCAGCTGTTCTGTATTAGTATAATGACCTGCATTTGGGCAACGGTCATACGAATCCTTCCAATTTCCTTTTATTACAGTAATCCATACAGAGCCATATGCAGTTGCTCATATGCAGTACACGGGGGTCTGGTCATTGTTTTGCTTTCATGAATGGCTTAGACGACAGATGTCAAAACCAGATTTGGGTGGTTGGGTGGGCTTGTAGTCTGTCTATCAACAGCGTGTGCAGTGAAAGCTCTTCTGGGGCATTTCGGGGCTTCTTTTCCTTGAGCTCTGTTCTGGGCTGGTCGATGGTCTAAGGCTCAACAGCAGTTGAAACTGGTCTACAGTTTGTTAACTGGTATAATGAGTTGGGTCTGTAGAACAGTATGTTCTGTAGAGCACAAAAGTCCAACGTTTGGTAATAAGTTGAGATATCTGGTCAGAGGATAAGCATAATTTTCAGAAGACAATGTTAAAGAGACCACTGATTAGGTAACCCTAATCCGAACCTTAATCTCAACCCAAACCCTAATCTGAACCATCTTTCCGACCCAAATCTTAACCTTAATCTCAACCCAATCCCAAACGGTGCATCGCTGCAGTCATCTGTCTCTCGACCTCTCTACGGTTCCTGCTGCAGATAAACACCCCCACAGCGTGATGCTGCCACCACCATGCTTCACTGTAGGAATGGCATTGGCTAGATGATGAGCAAACCCTAATCTGAACCATCGTTCTGACCCAAATCCTAACCTAAACCAAACTTTTGGACCTTTAATTTGGTCCAAACCAAAATAGCATGTGAGAGGTGCCATGGATCACAGACCAAAGGACCAAAACGTCCAACCTAAAGAGGTGATCTCGGTCCAGATCAACTGAACCACAGTCTGGTTCATTTTCACACTGCAGACGTTGTAGGGGATGACAGCAGGACGTTACAGAGTTCTTTAGTGGACTGTTTTAAACGAGGCAGAGCTGTAGCCGTCACAGAAGTGTGATATTGGTAAGACTCGGATGTGCACTTCACTGGACACAACACTACACTGAAGCCCACACTGTCCAGTACAGGAGTATAGTGGACTGTCAACATGGCGAGGATGTCGGCCTTTTCAGTGTCAATATTTCTGCTGTATTCTTGTTTTCCAGAAAATGCTCCTGAAAAAGAACTGCGGTGGGAAAACAAGGACCATAAAGATCCGGGTGAGTGTGCACTACACTGTTTCCCACTCCAACAATGTGGTCATCATACAGGTCATCATACGGGTCACACTGTCGGGCCTCCTCAGCAAATAACCGCAAATGTTTATGCTGTGTTTGAGAGCTGAAAACCCGTCTGATTGTAGCCTTTCATTTGCTTTTCTCTGAAGTCTTTTAGAGGATGATGTGGTTATTTGTGAGTCAGAGCTGTTGTCAGGGTACTGCAGTCGGAACACACTCACTGACCCGCAGAACGGTGGTAGAGGAAATGGTGTTTCTGTAGCACTGCCTGTGCCAGTCCAGAAGGAGCGAGCTGGGTGTTGACAGTGTGTGACGTCACTAGCAGCCTGGCACAAACTCCTGTTGCCCACCAAGCACGGCACAGGAATAGTGCACACATGGGTGATAGGGAGGCTGCAGATCAGGTTGCTGGAGGCAGTGGCATGAGTCACACACACACACACACACACACACACACACACACACACACACACACACACACACACACACACACTTTAAGTATAGCTATTATGCAAATTATAGCTCATTTTCTCTTTCATATGCTTTTAAGGACAATATTTCTATCATCACTTTTCTTTCTTTGATGCTACAAGCCTGGTACCTGTTTTTGGGAAGGTTCTCCCATTCTTCTTTGCAGAACCTCTCAAGCTCCATCAGATTAGATGGGGTGTGTTGGTGCACAGCCATTTTTAGATATCTCCAGAGATGTTCATTCAGGTTCAAGTCTGGGCTCTGGCTGGGTCACTCAAGGACATTCACGTAGAGTTGTCCCAAAGCCACTCCTTTGTTATCTTGGCTGTGTTTATGGTCGTTGTACTGTTGGAAGATAAACCTTCATCCCAGTCTGAGGTCCAGAGCAATCTAGAGCAGGTTATCTTCAAGGATGTTTCTGTATATCACTGCAGTCATTAGTGTCCCAGTTCCTGCTGGAGAAAAACACCCCCACAGCATGATGCTGCCGCCACTATGCTTCACTCTAGGAATGGTACTGGCAAGGTGATGAGCAGTGCCTGGTTTCTTGACTATCATGATCACTCAGTTTGGCCAGGCAGCCAGCTCCAAGAAGAGTCCTGGTGGTTCTGAACTTTCTTCATTTACAGATGATGGAGCCACTGTGCTCAGTGGGACCTTCAGTGCACCAGATATATATATATATATATATATATATATAAACATAGGCTGAGTGATATATCGATATTTATATCTATATCAGGATATAAACAGAGACGGATACGGCCTGAGGCTCTCTTGCTCTGCCGTGTGAAGCAGAAGCACATTTCTGCCAACATGTGTCACATAAACAACCTCTCCCATTCTGACGATGTTATTACTGTAATTAAGGCCGCAGCCTTTTCTCTGAAGGTCTGGATTTCCACTCCGAGTTCCTCTGAACTGGCCGTTCTGCTTTCTGTCTGCTAATCAGCTTTACATCGTAATTGTTGTGTAATAGCCTTTCTCCTCTGCACATCCAAGAACCTCCATTTCATCTACGAGGGATTGAATGTCCTCTTAATTCGATTTAGGTGAAGAGGAGAAGAGGAACAAGTGATGGAGAGAGCCCTGGTGTGTGTGTGTGTGTGTGTGTGTGTGTGTGTGTGTGTGTGTGTGTGTGTGTGTGTTTGGATGAAGTCATTTTCCATTTATAGAGTGCCTGCTGTTGCAGGTTGTGCGATCTATAGTCATGGAGAGGAACATGGTTCAGTCAAACTTCTTCTCCAACCTTCTGTTTCATCACACCATCCTCTGCACTGAGAAGAGGAAAGCCTTTGAGTCTCTGCTTTAACAGAGAAGGCCTTTGGACCAGTTACTCTTATTCTGGTCCCATCCGTTCTTCACCATCTGTCTGCTGGTGGCTCCTCCCTCACTCACTGTTAACCATCGCTCTTCCTATCGCGCCCTTCTTCCCCGTTGCATGCTGAGGATGGGCCCCTCGCTTCTGCTCTCTCCTCTATCATTCGCTATCTCTCTCTCTCTTTTTTCCTGGCTGTGCTCCAGGTGAAAGAGGGGGCTGTAGTTACCAGGGGGCCCGTTAGGGTGGAGGAGCGATTGTCATGGGGGCTTGAGAGAGAGTGTTGTGGGAGATGTAAGGTTGAGGACTGAGGAGCAAGAGGGAGATGAGGAACGGGAAAGGGGGAGGGAAGACGAAAGGAGTCATCAGGAGTTGAAACCCGAGCAGAAAAACAATCTCCCCGTTGGTGCTAAGACTGCACCCAGGCTTGTTGACGAGGCAGATGTGAAGGTGGAGGGGTTAGCATGTTCCCATGGACAGAGCTGTAACTGTGAAGGTATCTTCTTGCTGTGCTGTACATGGGACAAGAGAACGAAGAACTTTAGCTGGGGTTGAGGTGATTAGAGAGCATGGTTCCCGATTCAATATGGATTCATTTAGGCATATTTCACTCACAAGAACAGCCTTCAGCTCCTCAAACTTTCTTTAAGGGTTCCTCAGCAAAGAAAATGGTTCTGTGTTGAACCATGAACACTCAAAGAACCCTTTGCATTGTTAAAGGATTCTTTGCTTCATGAAAAGGATCTTTAGATTAATGGAGAATGGGCTGTAGAGGGTTCCACATAGAACTTGTTTGAAAAGGGTTCTATGTGGCACCAAAAACGGTTCTTCTCTTGTTACAAGCTATATTGTGATAAAAGTAGAACCCTTTGGTTCTGTATAAAACAAGCAAATGATTCTTCAACTGTTCTCAGTTCCATATTAGAACCATTTTAATTCCTGAAGAACCCTCAAAGGACCCTCATTTTTGTGTACTCTACTAGCTTGCATAGATGCCTTGCAGCACCCTTCACTGTTCATTACAAAATGAGTTAAACAGGTTTTGCTTACTCGTACCATCCTCCTCGGGATTGCCGAGTTTTCTCCAGAAGGAGGCGCTGCTGTGCTATGTGTGCTGTGAGGCAGCAGGTGTGTTGTGATGATCTTTATTAGCTCCAGCTGAGAATCGGTACTGTGTGACTTGAAACTCTGTAATTTGCTTGTAATTTCCCAGTAAGAATTGCCAGACTATTGTCCACTGTCTTTTGACTTTTGGACAGGAGGTGTAACATCACTGGTTTACTCATCATCAAAAAAATAGTTCCCCAGAACATGCCAGGCGTCTCTGCATGGAGTTGTGGAGGTTCCTAATCGTGTCCTGTGATGATCCATCCCATGCAGCTTGAATGTTCTCACTCAGTTCTGCAGATGGTGTGGTAGGGGTGGAGTGTTGATAGAGCGTCCAATAGCGTCCCACACATTTTCAATCAGGGACAGATCTGGAGATGAGACCGACCACAGCGTAGTATCTGTGTCTTCAAGTCGAGATCTTGAGACGGCAGCAGTGTGTGGACGAGCATCGTCCTGCGTTGACCACTGGTTGCAGGACCTCAGTAACATAATGTTGGGCTGTCAAAGTGCCTGCAATGACGACTAATTGTTATCTGGCGTCTGTTGTTGATGGTTCTGACCTAAACTGAGGTCAGAAAGTGCCCAGTGCTGTCAGAGACATAACGAGGGGATTACCTTGAGATGTTTTATGGCGTCTTTGATACATTTGCACCTCCGCCTGCAGTTAAAGGGGGGTGGAGTTCTGTAGCACAGCAATAAAATGTTTTGCCTCTTCTTACATTGTATGATTAAGTGTTGATCTGGTTCCACAGAGAACCAAGCAGTCCTATGAGGGGATAAAGGGTCTGGCTCCATGTGGACCAGCTCACCTCATCGTTCTCTGTGCCAGTGCTTTTTAGCTCGTGCCAGGCTTTAGTGCTCATATGTAAAACAAGTTAACTTCTGCTTTCATTCCTCTGGATCGAAACCTGATCCCCCCACTTCTCCTTTTCCTCACTTCTCTTTAGCCCTATAATGTGGGCAGTGAGACACTTAAGGACTATTTCAGACAAGGTTCAACGGTTTAATACACCCAACCCAGCTCACACATGTAACGTATTAGCTCGTCACACTTTCCAGGTTTTCCGTGGACGGTTTTCAGTTTTCAGTAAGGGGAATGGACAAAACGGATCTCTCGTCCCAGATGCCGTTGGTAGAATTCTTCATCTGCTGTTCTGCAAGTCATGGGGGGTGTGGTTAAGTACAGAGATGGCACGACACCACTTGGTTAATTTGGTTTACACCCTAACCATCACGTCCGGCGCCATTGCTACCACATAGCAAAGCCCCAGCAACATCTGTAGATATGATAGAAACCACCTGACACCCTTGCAACCGTCCAAAATTCTATAGCTATTAGGGGCAGTTGTGGTCTGGTGGTCAGGGACCCAGTTTTGTGAGTCGAAGGTTGGTGGTCCGATACCGTTAACGTTGTCCATGGGGGCCAATCCTGGTTGCAGAGAATGAGCACACATGACCCCCAGTCTCCCACACTAAACAAGGCTGGAGAAAGTGCTGCATCACTGCCAAATCACACCAAATCATTTCCTGTAAGGGAGGGAAATAGCTTGGAGCTGCTAATTTTAGAAGCAGCCCCTTGGCCGTGGAAAGAAGGAGCAAGATGTCTGTATTGGAGTGCCATATTCAGATGAAAACCTTTCATTTCGAATAAACAAAAAGAGCCTCGTCTTCTTTTACTGACGTGGCTGGCAAAGCAGTTCTCAAATAAGCCTCCTTTACGTGCAGTGAAGACCTGGTAGTTCAGGATTAGATATATTTATATTTCTGCAAGTCTTCTAAGCCTTCCTTCATTTCCAATCAGGGATAGTTCTGGAGATGCGACTGTTGGAATAGCTCACATACAGGTTACTTGGTCATTTCCAGCAAGACCAAAGTGGCCATTCGCTCCATGTCTAGAACAACGCCATTGCACACTGTTAAAAATACAAGATCCTTGAGGAACCTTTTGGAGGTTCTTCAGGTAGGCCTTTCCATCTAAAGAACTCTGATTCTTGAACTGGTTCTGTTTGGGTTTAGAATCTCGGTGCTTTAAGCAAACCGTCCTGCATTCGCACCAGTTTTAGTGGAACTGAGGATAGATCATGAACAGAGGGGGCTGCACAGGGTCAGCCAATGGAAGAGAGAAGATGGTGGTGCGAATAGATGACCTGCAAGTCTTTGTGCTGCTGTTACAGATGTTTTTCTCCAAAAACAAACATGGATCAAATCACGGGTCAACATTTGGCTATAAGACGACGTAGAAGACTTATAACAAACTTTTCAGATTCCAGAACCTATTTTTGTTGGTGGAAATGCACCGAACGGTTCAAAATTAAGCTAACGAACTGGAACGGAACCTGTTCCACATTGGAGGAAAAGGCCTAAATATGAAACTGTAGCAGACCATAAGGTGCTCCAAGGAACTTAAGGGGAAACATTTGTCCTTGTATTGAAGGTTCCTTGACACACCTTAAGAGGTTCCTTCCCAGTTTTAAACTGAAGAACCTCCAAAGGTTTCCTAACATGGTTGTACCTTAAACATTGCAGTCTTTGGTGACATTGACTGTCATCCAGCTGTCTGCCAGTGGTTACTCACAGAGGACATCACTGCTCGCTGAATGTCTCTTGATAAAATCCTCTTCCTCATCATGAACTGAGGTGGAGTTACGGATGCAGAGCTTTTTTTTTTACCACTTTGGGGCAGAAAATTCTGGTTTGGCAGAACAAAAGTCCTTTATCGTGATAAATTAATTTTAATTTGGGCAACTTGTGTGTTTTATCCAAATACTACAAGAGCATGAAAATGTTAAAAAATAGATTAAAATAAATATATAAAATATGATAAAAATGAGTTTCTTTTTTTGAGTAGTTCTAAACAGAACCAGTCTTTAGTAAAGAACCCTTTTTAGAACCTGTTTGAAGAGTGTAGAACACGGACCATCTGAAGTGATTTTTCTTAGTAGCTGGTGTGCTCAGGGTTGTGGGGGTGTGTGTGGAATGTGTACCTAGTTAGGCCAGTTGTTTGTGCAGGTGGTGCGGAAGACAAATTCAAGGAAATATGAGGCCGTGCCCTTCATGCCAGGCTTTCTGAGTTCTGGGCATTGCTTTAAGGTAACTAGTCCATGAAGAAAGTCCATGAAGGACCCGGGAGCGGAGCACACACCTTGTTAGTGGTGTTTTCCACTTACAGAGCCAGTTGCCACAAATTAGGTGTTGCCTAAATCCTGCATGTTTATGCCAGCAATATATTTAAACGGTGTGAGTTTTTTTTTGCACACAGCGATCCTCATCCGAGAATTCCCTGAGCAACGCTGAGGGGTCAGACTGGAGGACAATCCAGAGTTCTTAGACGGAGTAGTCAGATTATTATTTATCAGTGATCAAATCTGACTGTAAGTGCATTTGCACACACATCCATATCAGTTGCCATATCGATGAGGAATGTTTGACACACCCTGACTTGGGAATGGCATTAGTGTAGACCAGGGATCGGAAACCCACGTTTTAAGAAGAGCCAATTTGTCCCGTTTCAACCAAAGTCAATGCAACTTTGGAGACACTGAAGACTGGTGTTCAAGCTAATGGTCATTTAGCAACACCTGCTAATGAAATAATCAAACCCAGGCTCCAAAAATAAAATCTGACTCTCAAATGACTTTCAAACATTTAATCAATGTATGATGATTCATCAGAAATAGGATTTTTTAGGTTCTGGCTACTGCGCTTGGAATTTATCAGTAACCTGCAAGCTGATTGGTTCTTTTTGTTGAAGGGCAGGTGTCGCAAGAGGGCAATAAATGAGCCACATGCCGTTGACCCCTGATGTACAGCGTGAAACAGACTGATGAACTTCTCCAGCCATATTTAGAAATGGTTGCACTCATAATTTACTTGACCGGTCCGATTTGTGACCACATTGAAAGGAGTCTTGCATCCGATTGGGAATGTTCAGTCCTGGGAAACTTCAGTATTTGCTTTGCTGTATCTCATCTTTCCTCTTTCCTCCTTTCTCCACAGAATCTGAGCAGCGGCCGCCACCCCCCGAGATACTCCTTTGACCCGTCCATTTATGCCTTCCGGTCTCTGAGCACAGCACCCCCATGCAGCCCCCTGCTCTCCAGCGAGGAACCTCCGTGTGCTTGAAGGAAATGACTGGAAACTTTTCAGAGACTAAACAGCAGTTTTCGGACCAAAATCTCCCACATTAGGACAAAAGACAATGTTCTCGCCCTGTTATTCTGCAGGATTTTATCCTGAACAAAGTCCCTCTGTTGAGAGTTGTTGATAAAACAGGAAGTCTAGAAAGAATGGCTGAATTAACAAGAGGATCAGGTCATCTGAAACTGTCCCACCCTTTCTAGGCTCTATGACCCTGTTCTCAGGAAAGTCCAACTACAATGACAAGGCCAAAGCCACTGGAGTGAACTGCACACGACAGGGCCACAACCAACAGGAGCTAAACCAGCATAAATCGGTCAGTGGTTCTTGAGTAATGCCTCAGAACTGACCACTTCTTGAAGTTGCACGTATGCATTTGTTCCATTGCCATTTTGGTTTTGCAGATCTTCACACTTTGAAGGTTATGTAGAACAGGGGTCACCAGCTCCGCTAATGGAGAGCTACCGTTCTGTTGGTTTCAAGTCCAACCCAAATCCAGGAACCTGGTCACACCTTGCATTAACATGCATCCTGGGTGATGTGACCATAAGAGGTCAGCGAACAAATAAGGTGGGGGTGAAAAGTATATCTCGAGGACATGTTACACTCTGATTACAAGATATAAATATCGATATATCGCTCAGCCCGTATCCCGCTCTGTTCAAATCCCGATACAGATATAAATATCGATATATCGCTCAGCCCGTATCCCGCTCTGTTCAAATCCCGATAGATATAAATATCAATATATCACTCAGCCCGTATCCCGCTGTGTTCAAATCCCAATATAGATATAAATATCGATATATGACCTGCATTTTATATCCCTTTTTATGTCTAGATATCGATAGAAATATTGATATATCACCCAGCCATATAAGGTAGCTCTCCAGGAGCAGGGTTGGTGACCCCTGATATACCGGGTCTAAAGTGAGTTGCTGATTGGACCTATGGCGTGTTTTTGTTACCTTGAAAGGTGTTCCCAGCAAAGTGACCTGGAGGTTTATAAATGTAGTAGAATTACATAACAATCACGGACGGGGCTTCTTACTTTTACAGTCTGGTCCACAGCCTAGTTATTCAATAAATACTGATTTATATAACTGTGTGATCTGAAGATCAGACTATCTGGTGACTGCTTTAGTGCTTGTCTAATGTGTACTGTTTTTTTTTTTTTTTTTGACCAACATAAATGGACAAAATCAGAATCATGGTACTAGTCCAGCCTTAGACTTAGCATTTAAGCATGCAAATCTGTTGAAGAGTCATGAGTTTGACAACTGTTTCATCAGACAGCATAAACGGTGTGATGTGCCTAAACTGACCGTCAACTGGAGTTACATTAGAAACGCTCTTTTGCCATGTTTGATTGTGTTTTGGATCATGTGCAGTCGAGTACCAAAGTCGATCAGTTCTTCTCACGTTTCACCTTCAACTCCCGCTGGTTCTCTCCATCCTGACTGCACCCTCACGACCTCAGACTCGTTGGTTTGGTGAGAAATGGAACGGAGAAGGTGGAGAACAATGTGCGGTATATTGCGTAAGTAATCACATTGTGTAAGATAGGTTTTGATTAACTATGTACTGTATTCAACAGCATACCTAACCTTTCGCTGAATGTAGCCTACACTTGTAGGGGTCAGTATGTTTTGCAAAGCATAGGATAACTACAAGGAACTATTTTTTGGAGTTACGGGCTCCACAGAGTCCCAGTCGAATGTATCCATGTGAGAGAAACACGATATGCACCTTCAGCTTGGACAAAACGTACATGTTTGTAACATGTGAAAAGCCACTTGTCCTCTTCCCATGCTCCAGTGAGAGAAATAAACATCTCTTGGCTCCAACGTTCTGGACTTTGTTTTTACTTGTGCTTGGGTTGACCTGCGATGCAGGTCCAGCAAGTCAAAATCCATCCCAGGATTTTGTTCTGACTGCCTGGTGACCTCTGCTGTGGGTCGATTTTGTATTGCTGGACCTGAAATCCCTACCTCTGGCTAACACTACCCTGATGACTCTTCACCCCCATTTCGTAACTTGAGTAACGCCTCTTCAGCCTGGCATGCACGTCGGCCGAGATGCAGTTGTCTGATTTGAGATCCGTGTGTGAGCCTTCTGTTCCAGCTGAGGGAGTTGAGGGAGCGGTCAGTGTGTCTTCCCTTGTTTGGGTCAGGATCTACAGCCAATCAATCCACAAAACAAGGCCCAAAGGGGAGCACAGACCTAGGATTTAGAGCAAAAGGAAGCTTAACCTGGGTCAAACATGCAACACCCGTGTTTATCTTGACTGGGTTGTGACCGTGTTTTTACACTGTGGACCCAAATAGATGGACAGATGGACAGTACGTGGTTAAATGTAACTCTTAGAACCCGAGATCCGCACTTTGTGGGCAGTTACATGCTGTTTTCTAGGATTTGTTGTGTGACGAATTATCAGAGAGTAATCCAGCTTGGAAAACAGGTCAAATTCACTCGTTTCCAACTGAATTAAATCCCAGTTTAAATGCCAAAGTACCGTCCAGTGCATGTTTACTGCTCTGTCCACAGGTACGTTCTCAACCTGCATGCAGACACTGACTGATCAGAGAGAGGGGGCGGGGCTGAAGAAATCACTGACCCAGATATAGAGTTATAGAGGAAAATGAGAAGGGAGGGGCTGCTTCCTCTTTCTTTACTCATGATGTTCAAATTTTAGAATAAAAGTCCTGAGAAGAGAAAAGACTGATACCTAAATACTACTACTCATCATTTTTACTTTATTTGGACCAATGTCAAATATTTTATTACTATAAATATCCTTGTCAATTTAATCATTACAAATAAATAAATTCTTGCATTTTCAGCATAAGTAACTTTTTAATTAAAACATGGTCAGTTTCATACAAATTATGTACATTTTTACAGCTCATTGAAACATTGATCACATGTGTGAACATCTCCTAAAAATTCTTCTCTCATTTTTGGGCAAATAAAAGTACGTCAGACTACGAGAACATCCTGCAAAGTTGGTGTAGGTTACTAAAGGTTACCAGCATTAACAGAACGGAGGGGCTGTTTGCTCTCTTCGGGCCTAATCTGATACCAATATGACAGTATAAGTCACCGGGTCTGGTCCGATATCGATATGTGGGCATCAGTCGCCGGATACGGGTTCAGTCCTTTATCGATATGATGGCATTAGTCGCCAGCTACGGGTCCAGTCCCATATTGCTCGATTCTTGCTGTTTTGGTCAGGAAAGCAGCAGAGCTTCATGGTTAACATTTAATACGTTGTTTGTTTTTGGAAGTGAATAAATGCTTCATCCCGAGTTAAGAAGTTGGGTTTTATTTCCGCGCTCGTATCCCTACATGACTGTGAGGGTGTACAGTATGCAAATGCCAGTGTTTGTTTTTCATCCAGTGTCTGTGTGGGGACGGTAATAAGCCCGAGCCTGCCAGCAGTGTAAGTTCCATTCCCTCCCCAGAGCCTCACACTGGTTATAGCGTGGGCTGATTCCTCAGGCCTGCCCATGCCAGATCCCAAACGGAGCGATAAGCTGTGTGTTTTTGTGTGTGTGTGTGAGAGAGAGAGAGAGAGAGAGAGAGAGAGAGCGAGCGAGCGAGAGCGAACCAAGGCTGACGTCAATGCTCTGAAGCAGTGAGGGGTCCGGAAGAAAAATAGCCAGAATTGGCGCAATTAAGGTGGGTGGGTGATGCTTGATTAAAAGATACTCTTTAAGATCACAGTTACACAAGCCATTGTTTGAGCTCATAAGCAGGATGTATTCAAAAGCATTCAGCCTGGACTATTTTAATGGACGGACACTAAACCAGTTTAAAGTAGGTCCAAATACGACAGCAACGTGGACTGAATCCAGTATTATTTCCTCTGTACAGGAAACCGTTTCAGATACAGCAAATAATGAGCTTTAACCTATCAAACAACAAAACGTTTAGATGATAAATATGTCGCATTGTCAAAATTCAAGTTTTCAAAACATATACATGCAAATAAAGGTGTTTATAGGCCTGATAAACAACAAATAGTCACCTTGCGTGTTTAAGGTTGCAGTACCTTCAGGCTCCTGCAGATGGCATTGCACAAAGATGATCGACTATAAATACCTGCAGAGTGTGCAGTGAATGTCTCATTCAATGTGTGTAAAACGGGTCACAAAGCAGACTGGTGGACAGTGTTTAGACACACAGCAGTATTGCTGTGTCTGATCCACAGTCTCAGCACAGACCAGTTTAGTCATTTTCCGGTACCCACTGGCAATGAAAGGTGGTACCTTTCACACCCGAGCTGTGAAAAGGAGAGGCATGAAGTAGACAAATCGAGGACACTTGGGACCAAACGATGACAAAAGTCTTGGCTAACAACTACATTAACATTTATTTTACAAAAGAACAGGGATATAATACATCTTACTTAATATTCTGCCCAAAAATCAAGAACTTAAGGTTTAAAAAGGAGAAGCAGGTGAAGAACCGAAGGTGAAAGAGTTGTGGAGTTGGTGGGAGGCCGTAATCTTTCTCTTGACAAAACACACACAATCTCACTAACACACCTACTCAACGCTGAGTCACTCTTCATTAACATCGTGTAAAGGGAACACACACACACACAAGGTACACTGCCCCCAACACACACACACACACTTGTGCCACTTGATTCATTAACAGCATGCTCAATCCCAGAATGCAGACCAAGTGTCCAGATGGCTGCTGAATACACCCCCCTCTACTGCCCTTTCTCCAGAAAGGTAACACAAGCCATACGCAGAGCCAGATCCAGCAGGAGCTTAGTGAACTCACCAGGAAGGCTAGTGTTACACGGAGTGTGACCCGGGACAGTGTACTGAGTCAACAATGTACCTGCGTAAGCCTGTTAAACTGACCCAGGAGCAGCTGCTGCTGCTGCTTAATGTACTAATGATAGAAGCCAGTCATGAATTTAACAATTTAACCATCACCTATATCATACTGTTCACGTTCTACCAGAGCATGGCTCTCTTCAGGACAATATGAGGAGATATCAGGGCTGTTGCTATCAGATATCGGGCTTAAATGATCCAAAATAAAGATTATTTACTGGTTGGGCGGATGACCCGTTATGCTCAGACGGGGGACGATTCAGTGTTGTAGAAATGTAGTAAGATGAGATGTAGAAAAGAATTCTTCTCCAGTTCATTCCCAAACCCCACCTCTGTTCTTCTCTGGAAGTGGACGAAGGTGGAAAAGCACAATACAAGTGCAAAACAGTTGGCCGAGGCTGTGAATGCCAGAAAAGGTCACTCACAATGCCCTTCTCATCCGCAACTGGCTCGATTCTCCTTGACCCATCTGAGCAAGCGAGTTCTTCGCTAAAAGGAAATGTAGCCATGTGGGTTGCAGTTGAGTTCAGACCGAGTGACCCCTGCTTGAAAAGAAACTCGTCCATCCTGCACTCAGTAGCCATACTTGTCATTTAGATGAGTCCGACCGTCTCCACTCTGACCTGTTTGAACAAACAAGAGCAATGAGTGGTCACTTATTCACCAAATGAAGGTGCTTCAAATCGTGCTTTGAGTGATGGTACAGAAGAACCATGTTTGTCTGAAATAATTAAAAAATAAAAATCTAGTATGTGCAAGAACATTTACATGAACCGAATGTTCTTTAGACCACAGGTTCTCAATTCCAGTCCTTGAGCACCAATGCCCTGCTTGTTTTATTCCAGTTCGGTCTAGCAAGAGCTCATCAGGTTGTCAAACTGGTTCAGAAATGGGCTGGTGTGGCTGCAGGTTTTCGTTCCAGGCAAGAGCTGGAAGCTCGTGATCAGTTGTTTAACCACTGACTGATTTTTTTTTTTAACCCCCCACCTCATATGATGCTCCTGACACAAGGAGGGTGAAGAACAACCAGGACTGGGAATTGGTCCTTTAGGTGAACTGCTAATACAAGCAACACACAGATATGCATCCATGTGACCAGGTGACCATTCCTGGCTTTGGCTGGAAGCACATCAAACATGTATAACGAGTGGATGTTCCTTAGCAGATTGCTCAAACATGGCACATGCCTTCAAATGCTAAATCCTTATCGAAGTGTGGAGTGAAGAAAGACCATATGGACAGAGCAACAGTGTAATGAAGGTCATTACTTTCCACATTAGTTCAGTTAATGTCAGTATGATCATGATCCAAACTCGCATACCAGGCAAAAAGCTTCTGGCTGACTTTAATCTTGATTGACTAAGGAAGCAAGACTTTATCTCCGAACTCTATGGCTTTGAAGTGCTTTCTTTGGCCCTGAGCAGAATGTCGTGTTCCCTTTTTCCGCTTTTCCAGAATGGCTTACTGATTCAGGGGATCTTGGTGAAAGAATTTTTGGGCTGGGCATGAGATTTGGAATGTTTCAGAACAGAGGAACCCCTAAGCACCGAGTGTGAATGAAGTTATACTCACTGAACACCAAGGGTGAAGAGAAGGACCTGTCCATGCTTCCAGAACTAACTCATGCATCTCAACGTACGACTATGGAGATCTATAAAAGGATCACTGGTAAGACTGGTACTGTACCTGCTGGTGGAACCCACACACAGTAGTCAGGGTCATCCTCGGGGTATTCCTTGGACATAGTGCTGGGTGGCTGTTAGGAGAAAATCACTGTTAGGTCTTTTCCAACAAAAGAACTCAGGTTCATGAACTGGTTCTGTTCAGCTCATAAGAACCTTGGTGTTCATTAAGCTGAAAAACCTACTTTAGTTCCTGCTGCAAACAAACTTTTCAGGTTCTGGAACCTATTTTTGTTGGTGGAAACGGGCTGAACTGTTAAAAATCGGTCGAAAGGGGGCTTAAAATATAATGCAAGAAGCAGTAGTTCAAACTATTTATTAAGATATATGAACTGATGCTGACCTGCTACTATGGTCAGCCATAAACCCACCTGCCTAATACTGCATGACTATATGCCAAGTCCAGTGTCTATGAAGTCAAAGGAACCAAAGGAAACTTCTAAAATCAATAAAGGCCTCTCACCATGGCTAATGTTAATGTTCATGAGTCCACCATCAGGAGATGGCAACAAATGGTGTGCATGGCAGGGATGCAACGAGAAAGCTGCTGCTCTCCAAGAAGAACAGTGCTGCCCATCTGTAGTTTGCTAAAGATCACATGGACAAGCCAGAAGTTCCTAGAACAATGTTTTGGTGGTGGTAGTATCATCCTGAACATCCAGACACAACAAAGGACAATAAAACTGCTTGCCATCATTAATGAAACTGAATTCTGAATGACGCCAGCAAATTCTAAAGGAAAATTTCAAAACATCGGTCCATGAGCTGAAGCAGAACGGGGACCATGCAGAAAGACAACGACAAAGACGACGTTTAGTTGCAGTTATTGCTGCTCAAGTGGGTCACATCAGAAACTGAAAGCAGAGGTTCATATACATTTGCAACTCACAGATAAGTAATGTTGGACCATTTTCCTCAATAAATAAATGAGCAAGTGTAATATTTGTGCCTTATCTACTTTTAGAACTTTATAATCAAATTAATGCAGAAACATTCCATGAAACTCTTGGTTTTCCACAGAATTCCACCATTTAAAGACGAGTGTAGTTTAACAATGATCTCCAGTATCGTACAAATTACACTACATACCCTGCTTGGACCAATCATCTTCTTTCCACTCTTCTTCAGGAGCTGTGTATCTTCACCTTCAGAGTACAGGGAAGGCTTTAGATGTTGTGTTCTGATTTTAATTCAATATTGATTTATATATATTTTCATAATCATCTCTACTTTTTACCTTTTGAAGGTGAAGCGGAGTCCATTTTGTGATGAACGGATTTAACCTGCTCTTTAACGTGCGATGAAGGTTTTTTCACCCTGGGTCTCTGGGAATCTCCCATCTCTAAACACACACAAACACACAGTCTGTGGTCACAAACGCATTGCACGTTTAAGTGTTAAGACAAATACTGAAGCAGTCAACAGCGCCTCCTTCGACAAAGCTCAACACTGACGCCATGTGGTGGAAATGGAGACTTGCAGAAGAGCACATTCTTCCTGTTGTGTGAAATATGAGATTTTAATATTATAAGGATCAATTACATCACAGTATTCCCAATATGCTCAGAAGCCCATATTGTCAGTAACTCTGGAACACTGACCAACTGTAAGCTTCATTAACGAGCATCATTAGTCCTGTTAAAGTTGACTTTGTGGTTGTGTTCAAATTTATAAATGTCAAGTGCTGCCTTTTGTTCTTAAAATTCCAGATCTATCCCTGATGTGAGATGCTATTGGACGCTCTATCAACACTCCACCCCTACCACACCATCTGCAGAACTGAGTGAGAACATTCAAGCTGCATGGGATGGATCATCACAGGACACCATTAGGAACCTCTACACCTCCATGCAGAGACGTCTGGCATGTTGCGTTAAACCCGACGCCGTACTGAGAGACACCACTTCTGTGTGTGTAGATCAATAAATATTGATGATATCAGTAAATTTTTCCTGGAGACCTTTATCTTCCTTCCCAACAGCACTACAATCCCACACTTCCTTCAGGGTGCAACTATTTTCTTTTGCCAATTAGTGTATATGCACTTATTTTTAATAGACTGTTAGTGTTGCTAATGAGCTCTGAAACTACCCTGAATAATGTGATTGGATATTGGTGATGCACCAACCTTGCGGGCTCTGTGAAATGTGTTGTTCAGCGTTGGAGTCTTCTCGATCAGCCTCCATAGCAACCTCTGACATGGCTGCGCTTTCGTTGTTCTGATCTTCACTCTTCTCCTCCATTTCACCTTGTTTCTCTCCCTCCTCCTCTTCCTCTTCTTCCTCCTCTTCTCCACCAGGAGGCAGTTCTTTCATGTTGAAGAGCTCAGGGGGCAAGTTGAGTCTCTTTGGAGGCAACACCTATTTGCAATGGATATGAGAGTGTGTTCTGTATGAGAACTGGTACGATTAGATATTATGTAACTCATATCAATCCACTCATTCATGAGTCATAGCCATGTCACGGGTCATTAGGGACCAGTGGCAAATCAAGCTAACTCGTACAATCATAAACAGTTACTGGCCACACACTTACCTATTAAAACTGACCACTCACTCAGTGTATTGTGAAAACAGGGGAGAAGAAAGAGAGAGGTCCTCACCCCAATGGTCCCGGTCTTCAGTTTGAATTTTTTGCCACCTTTCATAGCTCCAAACTGAGGCAGGACCAACTTCTTAGGCTTCTCGGAGTCAGAAGACTGACTGCAGCGTCCAAGGAGAAAGAGAACCACGATTACACATCCATGGCCAGCTCTGTCAGAGAACTAGAGGAGGATTCATCATTATTAAAGTGTAGATCTCTCACGTGCTCTGCAGGGAGGGCAGCTGGGTAGGCCTGGTCAGCTCTATGAGTTTGCGCAGCCGCTGACTTTCCTTCTTCAGCTCAGCCAAGTGAAGATGTAGTTTCTTCCGCTCCACGCCATCCAGAGCTGCCTGGCTGCGTACGGCACTCATAAACGCATCCAGAGGGTCTTCTGTGGATGAGCTAGAGCCTCCTGTTGAAGCAGACATGGGAAACAAGCAGAAATGCTCATTACACAATGAAGTGTGGGTACATACTACCACCAGTCTTCGGCAATGATGACGGGGTGTTAAGGGCAGTCATCATAAAGGTGTGTGTGCACGTGGTCCTGTATCATGCAGCACTCAACGACGGTGCTGGCACTAACGGGATGACCCATGGAAGGCAAAACTGCCCACTCAATGTCAATCGTGGCTGTTGAGTCACTCTACACATCATTCACCCACTCCTTGCTTTGTGAACATCTACCAGATCCTTCATGTTGCTGGTACCTGCACATTTTTGTCCAGGAAATACAAACACACCATCAGAAACCTTGGATGTGCTACTTTTCAAACATATAAAATGTGTTTTTGTATTGTTGTGAGAGAAGCACAAGTAATGAGAGACACATTTCAGTCCATCAGTCACAGTGCAAGCTGTTGTGACCCACCAAAATTCAGAGGTTCATATGAAAACAGCGGAAAACAAAAAGATGTTAAAATGCTGATTTTACTTCTATAAGGGTCGTTATCAGTTCAGAGCTTCCAGATGCACTGTATCGATTCTCAACTGCAGCCTCACATCACACAGGGCACAACAGCGCCTCCTTCTGGAGAAAACAGGCAAGGCTCGGGAGTCTATCTTCAGTTGATTTGATCCTGTAAAATCTGTTGTATGGTGCTTATGTGTGAGCTGGTCTAGTAGGATATTTCTAGTAGGAGCTGAAGTTATGAACTTCTCAGAGTCATCTCAGAGTCCTCTTAATACCAAAATATCACCCTACAATAAACTTCACATCTGGACATGGAATAAAAAAGTCCGTACCTGGAACAGGATTTAGCTTTTCACAATTATTCTTCCACTTCTCACCTTTTCCAGAAGAGCTCAGCTTCTTCTCCGTTTCAGCCACCTCTTTGTCCACTTCAGCCAGCTTTCCAACCTTAAACAGGACACATCATCACCTCCATCATCTTACAAACATGTTTACCACCTTCGGTACAGTACTTGGCAATGCAACACAGCATCTTTACCAGCGAGTCGTAGGTTTCAGGCCGTTCCTCAATCTTGCCAGCCTTCTTCATGCGCTCCTTTCTCTTCCTCTCCACCGTACCCGTTCTGTCCAGGAAAGAGTCGTCATCACTGTCATAGTAGTCGTCGTCCTCCCAGTTTTTCTTCTTCCGCTTGCGGGAGACTGGAGGGAAAGGTCAGAGACTGGCATGAAGTGATCACCACTGAGATTTTCTTCTCCTTTGCCCTTGTGGGACTGTGTGGAAGGGTGGAGGGCATGAGGGTATTTTCAAAACATTCCACTACACTGAGCCCAACTTTGATGACTAGAGAAGCATTTAAGACCTTAAAGCATTTAGAAAAGCACGTCCACTGCCTTGGGGCTTCAAATGCACAGGAGACACCATCAGATACTCGCAAGCCACCAACCTGCTTCCTGCCTCAGAAGTCCTCGAGCTTCCAGCATGCGGCAGGCCTCCAGACAGCACTGGATGGCAGCCTCCTTCTTCTTCCCTGCATGTGTGACCTCTGCAACCAGCTGCCTGCCCGATGCATCGTCCACTGGTAACCTGGAGTTAAAGGAATCAGGTCACGATACACGTCACGACGCTATGCAATCATAAACATTCAGTTCGTAACTTTTTACTAATTTAGACATGCCAATTACCCAACCCCCTTAAGTTGTCTCCCATATCACGTCTGCTTTCGGCGCCAGGGGGGAAGAAATCGTCCGCGTGTTTACTCTGAGTCATGTGACGGATGCCCACTGCCTCTTTCCGAACTGCCGCCATTTGTATCGTTGCCGGGCAGCCATCACGCTTGGAGAACTGACACAATGGTCAGCAGACGCCTGCGCCAACCAGCAGCACAACCCCCCTTACATGCCAGACATCTCATTATGTCTCATTTAAACCTCAGACATTACTTTGGTTTGCACTTGACTGTTGTTATTGGAGTTACCGTCACCATGGCAAGATCCAAACAATTCCGAGGTCTTCAGAAAGACATCAAACATCAAAGCGAGACTAAAGATCCGGACTTCTGGAACAATGTGCAGATTCATTCAATTTGGGCTCAGTAATAGAAGACCAAACACAACATCTGAGCACAAGAACCTCATAACCTCATAAATACTGTGAAGCATGGGGGTGGACGTTCCATGGTTTCGGGCAGGTTGCTGCAGCAGGGCTCGAGGAAAATGTGAAGTCCTCTGTACTAAGATTTAAGTTGAAATATTACATCGCTGTTTTTTTGAGTTGTAGGTCATGTGTTGCTTACTTGATTCTGCAGAGCCATGTGCCGTGGCCTTTGTCCTCGTATTCGAACTCCAGTTCTTCTCCTAAAATAACAGAAAAGGACATTGCAGTCAAACAACTGCTATTCATATAAAAGCCTGTGACTTTAAACTGGGCAAACCCATCACTACACACTACCTTCTCGATCGTAGAAGCCCTGGAGAGCCTTCTTAGGATCTTTCAAGTAGGCTGCTTCTTGGTCCTCGTGAAACTCGGTGGCAAATGGATTCTCCTCGTTCTCATCCTCCTCTGGGGCAGCCTCTTCTCCTAGGATCATTGATGGAGGAAGAAGAAACTATGGTCATGATCAATTCCTCTCTATCCCTTAGCCAACTATTGGAGGAAATTCCAAGCAATTCCCATTTTCCTTAAATCAATTGGCTAAGCTATATGTCCAAATGTTTATGGACACCCCTTCCAATGAATGCATACAGCTATTATAAGTTGCACCCACTGCTGACACTCGGGACTCTCTGGCATGAACCTATTGGCACCATGACTAATCCCTGGTGATATCTAGTGGGTTCTAAAGCCCATTAGGCATGGTGCCAGTAGGTTCATGTTTATCTGCTACAGAGAGTTCTATATTGGCTAGACAAGACAAGACCAGCAAGGTGTGCAAGTGCATTGGTACAGTTGTCTGTTCATTAGAAGGGGTGTCCATAAACAATTGGACATACAGTGTTATGCAGTGGTTGGGAATTGTCCATCTTTTGTTTCTAGGAATCAGCATTGACAGTATCTAAGCTTGGACATTCTTCTAAGTGGACAGCACGGTTCCTCTGTAACTCACCATGGATACGTTCCTGTACGACAGTCTAGAGAATTAACAGTTTTCCATGGATCAGACTTGTTCATGGTTGTGGGAAAATCTCAGGTCACTTACTACATTTGCCCTCACGTTGCCTTTGGCTGATTTGTTGACAAATGGCAGGAGCTGGAAACACAGTTTACATTTTCATTTGTCGCCGAGATGGTTTTTGGTGATCGGATCACTGCGTGAAAAGCCACGATGAGCCACTCCATCTCAAATACTTTCAAAACTGTTGTGCTCTGTTCCTCCTCGTATCACATCCAAAACGGTTATGCTATGCTTACCCATTCCCCAAGAACAGCCGGTGTCCTCTGAGGAGGTTTTTCTAGAAGACTCCTGGTCTCCATTCTTTGCCTCACGATCATTGTCGTCATCATCTTCATCTGAACCATCTCCCATCATCCTCCTCTCCAGGTCTTCTCGCTGTTTCCTGGCTCGTTCCCTCAGCTCTGTTACCGTCAGCTCCGACTCGGCTTCCTCATCAGACTCAGGACCCTAAAGGTGGGCAAACGGATGTAAACAAATATGAAAAGTGATGATACACCACACCACTGTTTCGATCTCTGAGGTGCATCCATTGCTGATACAGGTCAATTGCAGATAAAGTCAATAGTGTCAGGTCCCCAATCATTGGTGGGTCCCCATATCGGCCACTTCAGGGTCGATCCAGGGTCGATCAGGGTCAATCCTCTCTTTCCTTTCACCAATCGATTCCAGAAAATTCCCAATTTACTGAATTGGCTGAAGAAATGTGGGGAACTAGGCACAACTTTTTGGACGTGCTCTTGTGCTTACAATCTTGCAACCAAATCCTAACAGCAATGTTCACACAACTAGTGCAAGTTGTATGGCAAGGCTGATACGGCTCTAGATATCAGAACCAGATCCTCAACCTTTGATTTCAGATAAACCTCTAGTTTAGGGGTACCCATCATTTTGGACAATGTCCTTTTCTGTCCCCACCAAGCAAACCTGGAGGATGAAGAGTCTGGTGCTTCCTCCAAACTTCAGGACGTGCCCGACTCGAATCCTCATGTAGGTTTTGGGTGGAATCTTGTTCTTGTTCAGGAAGGTGCCGTGTGTGCTCCCCAGATCGTAGACGTAGAACCCTGCCTCTTCTCCCACGACGCCCTCTTCTCCCGCCACGCCACGGTACTGGACCACAGAATGGTACCGAGAAATGGAGGGGTGCTCCAGAGACACATCACACACGGGTAACCGGCCCACCACGAAGAAGCTCTGCTGGGTCAGGGGGATGGAGTCCAGAATGGCCCCATTCTTCAGCAGCTCAAAGGAGTAGGGCACAGTGGTCACCCCAGCCCAAGGGGGTTCAGAGTATGGGAGAGGGGGGAATTTTCCAGTGGGGGGCACTTTGGGAGGGGCTTTGACAACTTGCTTGGGTTTTGAATGGACAGACATTTTTCCAGCAGGGGGCTTCCTGCAGTGGTCAGAGGGGTGGTCTGTAGGACGGTCAGAGGGGTGGTCTGTAGGACGGTCAGAGGGGTGGTCTGTAGGACGGTCAGAGGGGTGGTCTGTAGGACGGTCAGAGGGGTGGTCTGCAGGGTGGTCTGTACAGTGGTCTGCAGAGTGGTTTAGGGGGCCAGGCGGTGTCTGGGCAGGGTCTTTAGAGGACACCTTTTCCTCACAGGTTGGTCTGCGGGTTCCCGGGCCTCCATCCTGCCCGGGTGTCTCACTCTCCGCCCGGCTCACTCTCTCACTCTCCGCCGCGCCGCTTCGCCTCCCCGCCACCGAGGGCGCTGCAAAAACCTCGGGTTTCTTAAAAAGAGCCGTGGACCCTCCAGCAGCGGCCTCCTTCTGGACCTCCGACTCCTCCGACATCTCCGCCTGTGTGCTCCCCTCCATGCTTGTTTGGTGCAGCAGTTTATGCGCTCCGGGCTGCTGTCTTGTATAGGCCGCGTCCCAAACCACACACACTCCCTCACTTCTCCTTCTCCATGAGTGACAGCCCTCCGCGTCTTGTGCACTCTTTGGGGGTGCTTTAGTGTGGCACTCGCCCTTTTTCTCGCGATACAGTAGGCGGCGCACTTAGGAGGGAACTTTTGAATAGCTGCTATGTAGGGTGGTAGTATGCGATTTGGGACGGAGCCCGGTACTCCCTATTACAGATCCGCGTAAAGTAACTCAGCGGTATGTGACTGGTTAAAGTACATCAATATTGAAAATAACGAAGATTTATTTATTATCACAACATGTCTTTTTTATCGGTGAGAATCTGCATTTTAAATATATCCGGTAGGAACCTATGAACTGGGTTGTTGTAGCCGCACGGAAGAATTAGACGATGCTCAGAGGAGTCCAGAGATTTGTATTTTTTATTAGTAAATGTTGGGATTAAAGCTCGTATGCCCGAGCTGTTCACTGAGGGACACTGAAGGTCACTAAGGTTCGTATTATTCAGCGCTGAATGAATGGTTTGGGATAAACGTGTTTTTCATTTACTTTAACTGGAGGTCTGATCTGAACCTGCCTCGATTTGGGGAACGTTTCCGGAACGTTGTGGGAAGGTTTCCTAAAGTCTTCTAGTTTAAACGTTACTGCAAGGTTTCCTTAAAGTGGTCAATCGTTGAAAGGTTACGGGAAGGTTATGGAAACGTTCCTAGAACGTTACTGCACAGTCCAGTGCGGTCTATTTCTGTAAACTTTAGGGGAGAACCAAACGGCAACCAAAAACTAACCAATCATGTCTGAACCAAAGTTTAACATTCTCAGAACGTCCTGGGAACCAATGAGTAACGTTCCTAAAACATTCTGGGTACCAAAAACTAACGTTCCTAGAACACTATGGGAACCAAAAACTAACGTTCCTAGAACATTCTGGGAACCAATAAGTAACGTTCCTAAAACATTCTGGACACCAACCAGTAACGTTCCTGGAACATTCTGGGAACCAAAAACTAACGTTCCTTGAACATTCTGGGAACCAAAAACTTCCTTGAACATTCTGGGAACCAAAAACTAACGTTCCTAGAACGTTCTGGGAACCACAAATGAGGATTTTTCAGAATTAAACGCCTTTAATCTATATTTTAATTATTATTCGTTTAGTTTGGAAAGTTAAGTCTGAACAATGGCACACGTTTCTGCGTTTCTCTGGACTTAAGTCTAAAAATGGCACTGAAGGTTTCATTTACAGTCAAAGAACCAAAGAACCCTTTGATCACTACATAGAACTCTTATTAGAGCTTAGGTTTAACTATAAAGGTTAGGTTAAATGTTTTTGGGGAGAATTTTTGTTTAAGTGCACATACAAGGCTGAATCTCAAATGCCTCAATGGCATCCTGCTCCTTACGTCCACGCATCAATAAAAAACAACACCCAACGGAGCCGCTGGAATCGAATGAAGTGAATGTAATGATGTATTTGTGATTACGATGTTGGAGTGAAGGAGCAGTAGAATAGAAAGGCTCTAGAACCCTGTTGGGCCTCTAGACTGGATACAAGATGTAGGTCCTGCTCACTCGAAGGTAGTGGAAGCTGGTGTCCAGCTGCTTCCATTAAGGCTCGATTGGTGATAAATCTTGTGATCAGGCTGGTGGCTGCAACGATGTCCCGTATATATTGTTGAGATGAGCTCAGTGTCCCTCGTATCCCTGACATGGGCGACAGTCTGCGATAGTTTCCCAGGTCATCACTCCAGCAGTTGGGTGCAGTGTGTTGCTCAGTGTACCTTCATCGTCAAAAACATGGTTACATTCAGAATTAATCAACTGATTGCAGTGCACGACTTCAATGGTGTCGTGCCAGACTCTCATCCAGTCACTCAGAAGGCAGTGGGTCATCTTCAGTGAAGAGTCCCACTTTTGTCTTGGTGGACATGACCAGCAAATCTGTGTGGGACTGTGGCCAGCAACAAGACCAGCAGTTTTCGTCATGCATCACATGTCCAGAAGACCTGGTGTCGTGGTGTGGGCGTAATTTCGTATGATGAGGGATCACCTTTGGTCTCCAGACAGCCCAACGTTATGTTAATGAGGTCCTGCAACCAGCGGTCCTACCTTTTCTGAACACATACTGCTGCCGTCTCAAGATCTCACCTTGAAGAGATCTCATCTCCAGACCTGTCCCTGATTGAAAATGTGTGGGATGCTATTGGACGCTCCATCAACACTCCACCCCTACCACACCATCTGCAGAACTGAGTGAGAACATTCAAGCTGCATGGGATGGATCATCACAGGACACCATTGGGAACCTCTACAACTCCATGCAGAGACGTCTGGCATGTTGCGTTAAACCCGATGCCGTACTGAGAGACACCACTTCTGTATGAGTAGATCAATAAATATTGTTCAGATCAGTCTACGTTTTTAATATTTTAGTCCGAATATCATTGCAACCTTCTGCTTGCAGGTCTTTTTTTGATGTGTGGTGTAGTTTGGGGTGATCGTTTATGTCTCGACACTCACGCAGCTGCGTACAGGATACTTGCAGACAGAGTGTTTGTGTAACTTGTTTAATGAACTGATAAAAGAAACATCTATTCTCTCCATTTTCTCTTCAGGAAGGGTTAGAACACGTCCAGAAAGGATGATGCGCTACTGGGGTGAACTCCCGGTTGCGTCTGCCCCTCCAGGCCGGAGTTCCTTTGACCTTTTACAGCGAGAATTTCGGCAAGTGGAGATGCAAGATCCTCCGCTCCACCAGCCATCAGCCCAGCGTCCGCGGCCCACCACAATGCTGGACGTCCCCTCAGAACCCTGCAGTCTCACCATCCACACAGTGCAGCTGTGCCAGCACGCCCGACGCCTCCGCAGCCTCCTCAATGCAGCCCAGCTCGGCCAGCAGCCTCTGGCAGCTTTTTCTGACGCACAAGGCCTTCTCCGACCAGAGGATGGGGAGTCACTGCCCCCGCGGCCGATCACTCCAGCAGCACCGGATGACCTGCTGCCTCTGGACAGTAAGGCTCCCTGTGAACCCTTCCTGCTGCGCCACAGTGACCCAGAAAGCGACTTCTATAAGTACGTGCAGCTTGCATTGCCCTGCGACAGTGAAATGTGTTGTTAAAGTCGTCACTGTAATGTAAACGGAGGAGAATAGAAATATATGGATTGTTTATTTGAACAGTACTGAGAGATGGAGGTGAATCCGGCTCATTTCTAATCGTTCTGAGATCTTTTTGAACCTTTGACCTGTTTGTCAGCACGATGACCGTCTGAAATGAATTTGTTTCACTGGTTTACAATCAAACACACCATCATGACCACCTCCATGTTTCTTCACTCAGGAGCATTGTGTGGTTAGACTGCTGTCCATTTGTTTCTCAGCACAACCTTGTTAGCCTTCTTCACCCGTTCTTTAATGGTCAGGACCCCACAGGACCACCACAGACCAGGTGTTATGTGGGTGGTGGGTCATGCAGAGAAGCAAATGGACAGCAGTCTAAATATAGAACTACAAAGTGGTCTTGTGTGGACAGTGAAGCTGATCAAATTTAAGGGTGCATCCAATACCGTTTCATTAGTTTCGTTTGTTTACTTGTCCTACAACGTTTACACAATGACCCACTGAAGATACACCTACACCAGACACTTCCCCAACTTGTTCGAAGCAATGAGGTCTCACTGGGAAGACTGGTGAAATGACTCGTCCTGAAATGCTGAATCCACCAAAGCTGGGCTGGAAAATCTCTGTGCTCTGCTCTTTCAGATCTGTGTGGGGCATTTGAGCTCCCAGATGTATGGTATCATCAGTGTGGTACCGAGATTTCAACCATCATTAGTCCACTGCTCCTTGTTCTCGTTCCATTCTCCTTGGGGCTGCAGTGTCCTGGTGGTTAGGAAACCAACAGTATGGTTGACTGGATGGTTGCTGGTTCATTTCCCTGAACTGGAAAGATATGACTGAAGTTCCATTCTCTCCAGCTGCGGAGACAGTCCCTGTTTACGGTTTGTGTCCGTGCTGCTCCTAATCACGGTCCCATCATCTGAAGTTTCCTGTAATAACTAGTGGATGGAAACTACATATTTTGCATATTTTTTATATTTATAATTTCAAAGTTGTTGCATGTTTGGATGGAAACCCGGCTCCTCCTAAAACCCCTCTAACCTGTAGCTGATTCGATGCACCTGATTCTAATTTTAGGCATTTCAAATAGTAATGTAGACAAGGGACGTCCATCTTTTTCCACCCAATACGTGTTTATTAATAACATTCAAATATGAATTACATAAAACTCATATTTGTATTAATTATATTTAGATTTTATGCTGAGTTATGTCACCTCCACCCTTCAGTATTGTTCAATTTAGATCAAATGTACAAAAAAATGGGCCCTAATTCTTTCCCGTGGCTGTCTGTTATCATTTGCAGTAGATTCGCAATGTCTTTCAGTATCTCAGTTCACCCACCCCTCTTAAAATTCTACTGCTCATCCATTTAGTCTGACATTTCATCTGACACTGAGGGTGATGTTAAATGGGCTTGGTCAGGTGATGTGCACTGAATTCAATTTTCCATCAACTTGAATGAGATTCTTTTCTCCTCTACGTTCTCACATTCCTCAGAGGTGAAGGAGAACCGGTGACTGAATTGAGCTGGCCCTCCTGCCGTCAACTCCTCTACCAGTCAGTTGCTACAGTGTTGGCCCACGCTGGCTTTGAGTCTGCGAACGAGAGTGTGCTGGAGACCCTGACTGACCTGGTTCACGAGCACTATCTGCGGCTGACCCGGCTCCTCCGCGTTGCGGTGGACCGCGAGGCTCGCCTGGGCTCTACCCCCTTTTCTGATGTGGTGGAGCAAGTATTTCATGAGGTGGGCATTGGGAGCGTGCTTGCCCTGCAGCGCTTTTGGCAGGTCCGCATCAAAGACTACCACAGCTACATGCTGCAGGTGAGCTATAGATTTCGCACAAATCAATACGGCATATACACTGTCTGTCAGACAGTTCGGGAAAACTTGTCTTTTGGAATTGAACTTTGTTTTTTACATTTTAATTCAGTAAGAAAAAAAAAATCTGCAAATGTTCATGAATGTTGTTCAAACTAATGCTTTTGGTATGTTTGCTATTAAAGTTTTTTCTTTGGTATCAAACCATAAACCTTCTGACCACCTTGTTTCTACACTGTTCATTTCATCAGCTCCTCTGACCATTCAGGAGCTCTGTGTAGATCTATAATTCCAGACTGTAGTTCATCTGTTTCTCTGCAGACATTGTTCTCCTCCTTTCACACTGATCTACAAAGCATCTAGGAAAATATGTACTTATTATTTATATGTATCTTGATTGTTTACGGTACGGAACTAAACATCTAAATCCTTCCATCCTTTGGTCTGTAGGTCAGTAAAGAGCTTTCAGAGGAGTATGAGAGACTGGTAAACCCAGAGAAGGCTCTGGAAGACTCTAAACCATTGAAGGTCAAAGAAGAACCCGTGAGCGACATTGCCTTCCCTCTGAATGAGGAGCCAGAGGCGGACCTGGCCTCAGGTGACCAGGCTCTGCCCATCGGGGTTCTGGGTACATCCAGTGAAAGATTAGGAGGAGGTCTGGAGGAGGGGCACTCCCCTCACACCTCAGGTAATCAATCAAATCTTTGTTATTTGTGATGCAGTTAAGAATAGCTTACCCTTCAGGTGTTGGATGCACCTATATAGGAATTGTAGGCCACTTGTCTCCAATCCTGCTTGTGGAGAGAACAAGTCCTGCAGGCTTTGGATCCAACTAATTACTGCCTTCAGAAGTGCTTGATTGGCTGAATGGTGTGTTAGAAGTGGGTTGGAGGTGAAACCTGAAGGAATGTAGCTCTCCAGGAGGAGGGTTGGGGACCACTGTTGTAGGCCACTGATGATATCCGGTATGGTTAACTAAGCTGATAATGATACCAATATATAAACAATCACAAATTAATTTATTAAATTAAATACCAGTTTATTAAATATCAATTTTGATCATTGGTCACATCTTGACATCTGTCCAGTACAGCATTTTAACATTTATCATAATGAGGGCAGCACAGTAAGATTCCAAAATTATTGTAGATGAATCCAATGTTGAATTTTTTGGACGTAGTTTGCTCAAACTGACCACAGCATTTGAGCACAAGGACCTCAGGCTGTCATGGTTTTAGGCTGCTCTGCTGCAGCAGGGGCTGAAGACCTCTCCATTATAGAATCCACTAGGAATCCTGCAGTGTTTCAGGGTGCTTCAGGAAAACACGAGATTGTCTGTCCCAAAAATGAAGCTGAAGTGGAGGTGGACCATGCAACATGATGGTGACCTAAATTATTCCAGTTCATTCATGAAGGAATGGCTGTAAAAAGTTCAGGAATAGCCAAGTAAAAAAAATCCTATAAATCCTCTAAATCCTATTTGAGATTGAGATGCTGTGGGATGATCTGAATAGAGCCAGGTATCAAAATTCACAGAGCCAAGCACCAACCAAGACATTTCGGTATTAGAGTACGGAAAAGTATCGTATCGGTACCAGTGTCAGAAATGTCCAGCCCTAGATCTGAAACCGCTTAAGCATCACGGAGCTGAAAGAGTTCTGCCTTGAGGAGTGGGAAATGTCTTTTGTACACGTGACTGTATTTTGCAACCCTAACCTGAACCTGTTCCCAACGTGCAACTATGCTGTTTCTAAACAGCTCCAGCAGGAAACAGCTCCCCCTTGTGGCAGTTGTCACAGGTGAAGATGGAGCCTCAGGATGGTGAGGAGGGCCAGGTGTCGGGTCACGGGGTTCTTGGTGGCGACGTGTTTGAGGAGGGCCCTATGTCCACTATGAGTGAGTCAGGCATGGCTCCTTCACCCGGTGGCTCAGACGGCAGCTACGGCTCTCATTCTCCAGACTCGCTGATGGGAACCTCGCCTTTCAATCAACGGCCCAAGAAACGAATGAGGAAAGTGTGATTGTGTATGGAGGGACTGATGGAGTGCCCGTCATGTGTTGGACATTTCTTTTGTGACATTTTGTGATTGGTCAGCAGACAATTGATTGTGTGTGTGTGTGTGTGTGTGTGTGTGTGTGTGTGTGTGTGTGTGTGTGTGTGTGTGTGTGTGTGTGTTTAATGAGAGTAATCTCTAGTGAATGTCGTCTGGTCACTGTTTTAACCCACTTACTATGTTAGGCAATTACTTGTTTGGCATGGTAAAATTAGCATCTGTTAATTGTAATGGAACGATCCAGGAATCACAACATTGGGAGTAATTATAGCCTGACGTCTGCTTCAAAACGCACAGGGACATCAATCAGGGGATAATGGCAAATTAATTACAGCATGCATAATTTTGCATATTAAGTCAGCAAGGCTTTTTGGTACCTGTTAGTATATTTTCAGTTGTCACAGTGGACACGGACTATTGTCTCCAGGCCACCTGCCTACAAAAATAAACAGTGATGCCCCTGGAAAGGCTAGAAAAAGGCTGAATTCACCTTCAATTACAGGAGCAACCTGCGATACCATCACATTTTCCAGTGAATCCGATATTAACTTTTGATAACCTCATAAAAGTGTCTTGTGTGAATCTCTGACTGTGTTGTGTATCAGCTAAGCTAATTTCTTGGTCAATAAAAGCCTCTACACTTTAGTGCACTAAGAAACCTCCTTTTGTATCATATCAGTCCATCTAAAATCCAATGATCAGAAGCTATCAACACTTTTGCTGCTTCATTTTCAAAGCTCAGTACTGACCTAGGAGAGGGAAATTTGTCAGACTGTGCCTATGGGGGGGGTTTGAGTCCAACCGAACTGCTGCATATTGACTACTCTAATGAAAATGATTTTCCCTGAGGCTCACTTTTAGGCCCTCTACTTTCTTTTCTTTGTCTTTATCTAATTTTTCTTTCATTCGAAATTCAAAAATGGGCTTGATTTAGTTTTTTTGCCTCCAAATCTGTTTAAATTTATGTCTATATCAGGATATAAACAGAGCAGGATATGGGCTGAGGCGATATATCGATATTTATATTGTGTGTGTGTATGTCTATAGTATAAGTCTGGTGTTGTTGTTTACAGATATTGTATCTGTATTACATTTATTATGGGCCAAAGTTAAATTTGTATGTAAATCTTATTTTCAAGAGTAAAAAATACTTTCACAAGCTCATGGTTTCCTACTGGAATTTGTTGAATAAAAGGCTTGTTCTGTAGAGGCTCAGTTATATGAAACATTTTGCTCAGAAACAGTGTATTTTGTCACACCGTAGGATTGTGTGGAATAAACAAATGATTTATTGGATGTTAGTCACAACCTGGCAAGAAGGGTGGCTTCATTAATAGGCTTTCTGTGTCTGTGTGTGCCAGGACTTTAAGTAGCTTCACAATAATCTCAAGTAGAGTCTATGGCTGCAGGTAAACATCTACTTATTGTTCACTTTTTCTCTTCTTATTATTGCTGTTATTATTATTAGTTATTCTATTATTAATTCTATATAACTTTAAACTATAGTAGTTTTTTATTTTGTCACCATCACCACTCTTTACCGTAAGCACAATAATTTGTATTATTTTTTAATGTCAATCGATGGAACATTTAATCCCATTAATCATTAATTTGGATGAGAGACAAAACCAATAAATGTTTAGAGTGGAATATCGAGCGACCTGTCTGGAGGAAATGATGATATCCACATATAACTGCAATGTGGTTTTGATCATTTTTTTAATTAGAATGGCTGATAAAGTTGCTGATAAATAATGCTACTGCAGCACAACCTGTGCAGTGGAAGTATGTTTATAGCCATTTCTGCTTCTCTCTGCAAACTTTTCCTACCTAAGATGGTTCCCCTG
This sequence comes from Acestrorhynchus altus, assembly GCA_034509495.1. NCBI lineage: Eukaryota > Metazoa > Chordata > Actinopteri > Characiformes > Acestrorhynchidae > Acestrorhynchus > Acestrorhynchus altus. Next base: position 3,505,053 of record CM067513.1, read on the forward strand.
GAGTGCCCCCTTAAATAGAAGGGCCCCAGGTATGCAGGTCCACCTTCCCACCCCCTGTAATTCAGGTTTTAGGTTAATGGTATTAGGAATATTTATAATATTTAGCTCAGTGGAATATTACACTTTGATTAACTATGTTCATGATGTTTCCCATCATTCAACTGCTGTAAAGAAATTCACCCTAAAATCTGGGACATCAGTAGTTTAGTAGTTTGCACAATATATTGTTTCAGCATTTTACTGTTTCAACAAGTTAATGAAGTTTTACATTCATTTTCCTTGACCGATCAGCCTGAAGCAGATCTTCATTAATTGCACCAGTAAGAGAAGAGTGTGAAGGTTCAATTAGCAGGTAAGAGCACAGTTTTGCTCAAAATATTCCAACGCACACAACATTATGGGGGACATACCAGAGTTCAAAAGAGGACAAACTGTTGGTGCACGTCTTGCTGGCGCATCTGTGACCAAGACAGCAAGTCTTTGTGAAGGATGAACCACATCCAACAGGATTAACTGTGGACACGAGGAAGCTGTCTGATAGGGATGTTCGGGTGCTAACCGGGGTTGTATCCAAAAAATGTCCTTCCCAAGACGAATTGACGCTGTATTGGCTGCAAAAGGAGGCCCTAGTTCACCATACTGATAGATTATTGTGGCCTAAAACCAGGTGTTTCAGTTTCATTGTCCAACCCCTGTAGCTCGTACAGACTTTTGGTTTCCCACCAAAACTTAGAAGAGCCCCACAGGGGCCCCCAAGGGAGCGTCATACAGTGTCAGAAACCCCATCAATCATCCATAACATGTTGTGAAGATAAAAGCATTGATTATCTGGTGACCAAATTGTGATGCATCTCCAAAACAGCAGGTCTTGTGCGGTGGTCAGTGCCTACCTAACATGCTCTATGGAAGGACAGCCGGTGAACCGGTACAGGGTCGGTTGTGCCCAAGGCTTATTGATGTGACCCTGTAAATGAGCTACCATTTACTCAGCGCTGTTTAGTGGTGGTTTTAATGTTGTGGCTGATGGTGCAAGCCATTGTATGTGAGAACAGTAATGGTCAGTGTGTGTTGACTGATTAAATTGGGAACATGAGGAATATTTTGTATTTTCTTTCACTGCAACGTTCTTTTCAAATGCTTGTATATTTACTTTGGTTGTCTTTAGCTCCCAAGCGTTCTTTCTTAGAACAAATCAATCCCTCCAGCTCCCTCCACGTAGCCCTCCACCTTCCACACTGCTCAACGGAGATCAAAACACTCCTGCCAGTGGACAGGGTTAGAGAGAGTTTAGATGCTTGCGTGGATGCTTTTGTATGCAGGGTAGTAATATAACCCATGCAGGGCCTATCTCGCGCCCCTGCGAGTTCAAAGTATCCAGACTGAGCTTTCAGCCATGGCCTAAGTGCCCTCGCTGTTGACGTCCTTCATTCAGAAGTTCATCTCTATTCACACCTTTGAATGAAATGCGTAGTGTATCGATTCTCGTCTTTATTTCACAGAGCAGCACCAGCAGGGGACAGTGTTGGGCCATATTGTGGCACAAGCGTGTCACTGCTTCTCTCCAGGTGTTCAATATTTTTCTTGGCTCTGCCCGCCCGTATTGAACCTTCTGCCTTGTGAACAAGCAGCAATTCTGTTTGAACGGGTGGAGCAATCCATTCTGCATGTCTCCAATGGCATCTGAGAGTTCTTCACACTTCTTTCTACAAAATGAAAACATGTTCAGAGCTTCTTGAGATAATTATCCCCATGGGGCTCCATACCTGTTTCTTTCAGTGGAAAAAAAAAACACGGAGTAACTCCTGTTTCAAAGGAAACGAGACCGATTTTCAATCTCGTTGAACGCACCACCTGCAGACAAACTTTCCGCTCTTGCTGCTGAACGGCAATCCGTTCTTCAGATTGGATAAATACAACTTGTTTCTTTCTCATGTCATTTTTATGGGCCCACACACACTCCCAGTGGCCACCTGGCTCCTTTGATCCCATATGATTTGCTCAGTGTTTTTAACGCTAAAGCTTAGTCGCACTGTTTGGGATGGTTCCGATGCTTTTCTGCTTGATATTCCAGGGCCTTCTTCCTTTTTCCGCTTCAAAAGACATCTCCACATCTCAGAAATCCTGTTGGGAAATGATCATCCAGAGTGCTTCTGAGTTATTTTTTATTGATTGACAAGGATATGTTTGATAAGTTAAAACAACCTGAACGTCCTTTATTATTTTTGTTTTGCATGTTTGTATCAGTGTTATCCCTTCTCAGCACCTTCATTCTGAAATTTGCAAAGGAAGAGAGATAACAGCCCCTGCCTTCTCATTTTCCCCTGTAACCAAATATCTGGCTCAGTGACATCATCAGCCCCGCCCCCATCATTGATCAGTCAGAGTCTGTGTGCAGGTTGAGCATCAGCCCCGCCCCCTCTCTCTGATCAGTCAGAGTCTGTATGCAGGTTGAGCATCAGCCCGGCCCCCTCTCTCTGATCAGTCAGAGTCTGTATGCAGGTTGAGCATCAGCCCCGCCCCCTCTCTCTGATCAGTCAGAGTCTGTATGCAGGTTGAGCATGTACACGTGGACAGAGCAGTAAACATCCACTGGAAGCTCCTTTGGCTTTTAAATTAAGATGGAAATTATTGAATTTTAGCTGGATTGCTCTGATAATTTGTATAATGAGGGAAGTCTTTTAGTTTAAGATATATATATATATATATATATATATATATATATATATATATATATATATATATATATATATTTCATTTCTATAGGTTACTCTGATCCTGAGTTAAGGATTACATTATAATTACAGAGTCATCTGTAGGTCATCACAGAAGCTCAGAATATTCTCAGACATAAGAATGTTGTAAAAAATTTATTTATACCCTATTGTTTAATTTTAAAAGTAAATTCCAAATTATTTACATGTAAAATTAAACATTTAATTTCAATTATTTTTGTTTTAATTTTGAACAGTATGGCTTACGGCTCATGAAAATCAGAAGTCCAGTACTTTCAGTGTAATCTAAAGAATGTATTAGGTATTTAAGATGTTTTGTCACTTTGGGCAGGAGCTGAGTCCTGCTGGAAAAGGAAATCGGAATCTTCATCTTCATTCAGATAGAAGCGTGAAGTGCTCTTAAACCTCCTGATAGACGCTCCGTTGACTCTGGACTCCGGACTGATCAACCATAGTGGACCAACACTGGAGCATTGGACTTTGGAGCACTAAGCAGCAGTCCCGTTCTTTTTCTCTTTAGCCCAGGTAAGACCTTTATGACACTGTCTCTGCTTCAGGAGGGGCTTGGAGGGGGTCAATGATCATCTTCTGGACAACTGAGGTGTCAGGTCAGACATCTTCCACATGATTATGGTTGCATGTGCTGAACTAGACCCGGTATCTGTACTGTTTGAATAGTAATTTACTCAAACTCCCAATTATATTACACCAACCATCTGACACTCACACTGGTTAGTGTTTTGCTGACCGAGGGGGGAGACTGAGGGCCATCTTACCCCAAGAGACAGGGAGACCAATTATGTAGTCTTAGAGCAATCATGCTGTCCATGGATGGCTGTGGAATTGCCAGGGATCGAACCTGCAATCTTTCAATGCTAAGGCCAAAACTCAGACGGCTGCTCCTCCTGGGAGCCCCAGAGAGCCTCAAAGAACCTCTTTACAGAATCTACACATAATTGGTTCAATAAAATTACAGGTTTTTCTTAAAGCCACGTGTCCAAGCCAAGAAGCTTTAGAGGTCTTCATTGACTGTGCAGTAGAAACCAGGAGCCACAACGTGATACACTGTGATGTTTGGCTCCATTAAAAGGTAGGGCTGTCGATCAATTCATTGTGATTAGTCGTAGCAGATGCAATTAATTTGTTGATATGTTTTAATCAATTGCTGGCTCAAATGTGACTCACCACCCAAATGTTTGGTCTGTGATGGTCCACTGGGGTCCTGTCCTTTGAAGAACATGGTGAAAAGATGGCAGAGTATTCAGAGAACAGATGAATTCATGTTTGAATCACAGGAGCACTTTGTGGTTCTATAATTACAGACTGCAGTCCATCTGTTTCTCTGCAGACTTTATTCTCCTCCTTTCACCCTGATCTTCAACAATCAGGACCCCACAGGACCACCACAGAGCAGCTATTATCTGGACACTTCAGTGTGGGTTGCACTGGTATGACATAGCAGTGCTGCTGGAGTGTTTAAACCCCTGAGTGTCACTGCTGGACTGAGAACAGTCCACCAGCCGGCAGCATCCTGTGGGCACTGATGAAGGACTAGAAGATGACCAACACAAACTGTGCATAAATAGATGAGCTTCGCTCTCTGACTTTACATCTACAAGGTGGAGACACTCGGTAGGAGTGTCTGATGGAGTGGACCAAGAGGGGACACAGTGTTTAAGCACTCCAGCAGCACTGCTGCGTCTGATCCACTCGTACCAGAGCAACACACACTAACACACCACCACCATGTCAGTGTGACTGCAGTGCTGAGAATGACCCACCACCCACATAATAGCTGCTCTGTGGTGGTCCTGTGGGGTGCTTATAGAACTGCATCTGGAGGATGATGGCACTGCATGAAGAATCCTTCTGGGCAGGTTTGTTTTTGAGGATGCACTCAGGTGTGTGATGACTTTATATGGCCTGGGAGGTTCTAGGTGAAGTTTCCTGCAGAAAGTCTTCTCTGCAGTGCTCGTCTAGTTCACCTCTCAAAATGCTTTGTGCAGACGTCGAGGAGGTACACGTGTCATTCTTGTTTCTCCTCACCGAAACACTCAATTTAGCAAAACGCATATTGTTGCAGCATCAAAAGTAGACTGCTGTCTAGAGACGCTTTTCTCGACATGCTTTGCTTTTGTTTCTGCGCAGATTGAAAGCTGATTCTTCTTTTACACCCTCCAGGTGTTGTACAGATCTGGGAACGAATGCAACAGTTTGATATGCTTTGAAGTTTAGTGATAATTAGACATACGGTGAAAGAAAATTCATGTGTTTTTCCTTTCCTGGAAAGTTGCTGGTACGACGGCCTGTTTCCAGCAGTGACCCCCAGCTGTAGATAACTGAAGAAAGCACTTCAGATGTAGAGCAGCAAAACCTCATAAACACAAGTGTTTCACTCTCTCCCTGAACTTCCACTTGTGGGAGTGTGTTACAGGATGAAATGCTGCGTTGAGAGGTTTAGTCTTGGTGCGTTTTTCACAGTGGAGAACATTCACAGTGCTGTTTTGTTGAGCTGAAGAGCTGAACCCCTGTGTTGTGCCTGAAGGCCAAAACCGTGAACTGAAATGTCTGCCTTTCTTTTGAGGTTCTGGGAAATCTGTAGATCTGGAGTTGTTTACAGGCTTCTATGGGCGTGTAATTTTTTTTCCTGTGTGTCGGACTCAACTGGACACTTCACTAAGTTGCAAACACGAGGCATTCTGGACGCTGGGGAAAGGACGCATTTCACCAAAAGCTGGAGCTGCCAAGACCAGGCAGTTGGCAGTGCTCACTGTTAGAGAGTCCAGGCTTTTAGAAATGATGAGCCATAAGCTTGAATCTTTTGCTGGCATTTACGATACCAGTCTCAGTAGTACTTTAGCCTGTAGTTTTTACTCTTCTAGCATCATAGTCAGCTTACGCTCTGGAGGAATTCATACATATGTGACTAAAGGAGTCATACAATGTGTAATAAATGTAGTTTGACTCTCATGATGAATTACTGGCACAACCCAGACGAGCAGAAATGCAATGATTTGAACCACAAAAGCAACTGTTATAATTATTAACTTCAATCTCCACCTTAATCTATACCTAAACCTTAACCCTAACCATAACCTAAACGTAATCTAACCCTTACCATAAGATAAGCCCTAACATTAACCATTTGAGACTCATTGTATTTATATTAGTTTTCTTCCATTTAGTTTTTATCTTTATTCTCTAACAAAGCTGGAATTCTTCTGAACCTGGAATTTTCCATTCCACCTTAAATGACGCAGAAGCCACAGGAGCCAGAATGAAGTGTCACCACATTGTTAAAATGGGAAAAATGGTGATAAGGGTTCTACATTTGATCTTATCTACACTGTTACTGCCTGTTAACCCCCCACGCTGTTGTAGATGATATACAGACTGTGTTCATGCCAAAAGGACTCGCTCTGTGAACACAGACAGTGCATATTTAGAAGCTCCATGATGGTGAAAAGAAGCATCAATTCAGGAAGGTGGTTGTCATGACACTGCTGTCAATTCTTCTTCAAGTACATGGCTGTTGGAAAAAAACAGTGTCACCAGTGGACTGGAGCTCTATGTGAATCATAAAACATGTATGAATAGTCTTCTTAACATATATTGTTACTATAGTGTATTTGATTTTGGGGAACTTGGTGAGGGGGTAGCTCATTAGGTCTCATTTATCTTCAATAGCATCATGTGTAAAGCGACTACTAATACTAATACTGACGCAGCTGCTGCAAATTATGCTATAATATGATTCAATCTGTTAATAAATCAGGAAGAAAATGTCTTTAATACCCTAAATTTAGTCATTATTCAGTCATTACATAGAAAACAATGCAAATTGGCTGACTATGCCCACTTGGAAGCCACCTATCCCACATTCCACCAAGTGAGCCCCACGACATCTTGGCTGGGAAAAGGTCACACATATACATGTATTTCTGGACAAGCTGAGAGTATAAGCGGTATTCAAAGTGAAAGAAGCACGTGGACGGAGGCAGCGGGCTTATATTACAGGGTTTTACGGGAATGTGACTCAGAAGGGTATCTGTACAATGCAATGAAGGCACAACACAGATTTCCCTGGTGAAGATGAGATTGATGCTGGTTTGAGTTCTTGTACAAAAACTGCTCTCGCATAAGATTGAGATTGTTCTTGAGAGTGTAATTGGATTGAAATCTGGCACTGTGTAAAAAGATAGGATTAAAGTTTCTCAAGCTGTTAATATAATGGGATGAGTGAAAGATGAATTACAAAAATGCATGCCTGATAATTCTACCTTGAACACAAGACTTAATGAATTAGGGTCCTTGAAAATGAGTTGGAGCTGTCAAGCTGAAAATGAATATATTCAGAGGGCTGAATGTTATTCGGTTTTAATGAGAGGCAAGAAACATGACGCATGAACGGTTATTTTCCTCTCATGGTCATCATTCATACTAGAAGAATGAGTCACTGCAAAAACAACAGTGTAATTGAGGTACGAAGACCGGCTCCTTGTTCTACTAGAAAACAAGTTGAACCATGGTGATCAAAACCACATTTGCTAAAGTGAGTATGCGGCGTTCGGACCTATGCATCACAGAATTGCCAATAAGTGAGGCAGAGGAACCTGGCGAATGAAAGGAGGCCACTTATAAAAGTCTGAGGCAGTGGCTTAAGTCAGTATGTCAGACTATAATGGCAGAACTTTCAGAACTGTGATCTGGTGGGTGTCGCACAAAAGCATGGCTCATGCACTATTTTCTTTCCTTTTTGTGCCGAGTCTGACCCTCTCTTCAGAGAGATGTTATGCACAGCTGGATGGGGCCAATTCTGCCCCATTTGTTACATAACAGGCTCGAGATCGAACCTTTAAAGTGAAAGTAATAAAAGATATTTAAGATCTGGACACTAAACCTTGGTTGGTCACAGAGCCATATAAGAACTCCTGTCACGTCACCCACCTTATAGCTGCAAAAGTACACACCATTACACACACCCAGAAGGATGTGTGGGGAGTGCAGTGCTGTTGGGAAGGAAGATAAAGGTTATACATAACATTTCTGAAAATGTAGACTTTTATGATCAATATTTATTGATCTACACATACAAAAGTAGTGTCAGTCATTGTGGCGTCAGGCGTAATGCAATGTGTTCTAGAGGTTCCTAATGGCGTCCTGTGATGATCCATCTCATGCAGCTTGAATGTGCTCACTCAGTTCTGCAGATGGTGTGGTAGGGGTGGAGTGTTGATAGAGCGTCCAATAGCATCCACACATTTTCAATCAGGGATAGATCTGGAGATGAGACCGACCACGGCGCAGTATCTGTGTCTTCAAGACGAGATCTTGAGATGTGGATGAGCGTCGTCCTTTTGGAATAGAGCACCGAAGTGTGTGTTCTGAAAAGGTAGGACCACTGGACCTCATTAACGTAACGTTGGGCTGTAAAGTGTCTGTAATGAAGACCAAAGGTGATCTGGCATCATACTAAGTTTAACTTCACACCAGGTCTGCCTTTTCCAGCCTGACGAGCATCAGAAACATTTGAGCTCCTCAGAAATGTGAAGAGAAGACTTTGATAGATCAAAAGATGCCCACTCGCTCCTCAGCCCATGAGGGATTTTGTTCAATGGGTTGGGGGATTGGGAGGCTGTAGCCCAGTGGTCATTTTCTGTGTTTGTTTTTATTTCTGGGAGGTTCCAGGTCCAATGGGGGGCTCAATTCATTTGAAGGAGGTGGAGGAGTTTACATTTTACGGCATTTAGTTGATATTTATAGGTTTGGGGATTCTGGTTTTCCCATTGATTGAGAACATCTGATTCTAAGGTTCACATACTTTTGCCCTCACAGATCTGTAATATAGGATCAGTTTCATAAATAAATGAGCAAGTGTAATCAGCTCTTTGATTTGATTCAGTTTTTGCACTGTTTTAGGACTTTAGGACAAGTGTGGCAATGGTTAGAATAACATTTAAGCATTTTTTTTGACTTTTGAATTAGAATTTGATCTAAATCTGTAATTTGGAAGAAAACAGCTCCCAGTAGGTTCATGCAATCAGCAGCAACCAACCTCAACAAGCTCTGGAAACATCACGCAGCATTAGGTCATCTAGGTTCAACTCACAAACATGACACGATGCCAAGACGGAACACTAGAACGAGGCAAAATGAAAGCAGTGTTTAAGTGTCCACTTTGCGATTGCTACAGTGTACAACCGGGACCTAAACACAGCGCCAAACCAGTTGAAGTGTGGTATGCCTGCATGCTCTTCTCTGAAGATGAATCAGTGTGAAGTGGGAATCCTCAGTTCAAAATCAAGATGTTACAGCTTTGTGATGTTCTTCCATATTAACAGGCAATTAAACTGAAGTGTGTTGCAAGTACTTCAAACAAATTCCAAGAGACGTGGATGGGGATGGGGTAAAGGGATGTGTTAATTAAAGCGGTGAAGGCCTGCAGTCATATGGGCCTCTGTTAACACAGATGTCAGATTAGGAACATTGGGTTCTGGATTAGTGTCATGAAAGCAATGAGACAAGCCTGCTGAAAAATCCAGCTCAACACCAGCTTTTGCTGGTAGCTGCTTTTGGATGGTCTATGCTGGTCTTTTTGATGGTCATAGCCTCTTCTGGTAAGTGAGCAGGTTTACCAGCTTTTGACGCACATTAGTTTATGTTGCATGTAGTCATACTGGTCATGCTGGTCAAAGGGTCAACTAGGTTTTGCTTGTAATGCTGGTCAAAGGGCTTGGTATTGCTGGACATGCTGGTTGATCCATGTGGTTATGCTGTTCATGTTGGCTGACCAGCTTGGTGATGCTGGTCATTCTGTTTGATCAGCTTAGTTATGCTGGTCATGCTGGGAATGTTGGTCCAGCAGCTTGGTCATGCTGGACGTACTGGTTGACCAGCTTGGTCATACTGGTTGTTTGCTTGGTCATTCATTTGGGTATGAATCCATCTTTGTAGAGAACATATACCCACACATGCTGGCTTGAGCATGACCAAGACTTCCAAGTACTACCCTGGCCCCCAATTCCCCAGACTCTATGGCTAGTCCCCCACACACATGGCCCCAGATACCTCTGACCAATATTATACTTTTTTAACTCACTGTGTTGTGCACACATGGGAATTAATCCTCCACATTTAACCCATCCTCACACATATACACACATACACACTATACACACTATACACACTATACACACACCAGGGGGCAGTGAGCACACGTGTCCGGAGCGGTGGGCAGCCCTATCCGCAGCACCCGGGGAGCAGCTGGGGAGTTCAGCACCTTGCTCAAGGGCACTTCAGTCATGTCCTGCCAGTTCAGTGACCTTCCAGTCACAAGGCTGGTTCCCAAACCACCAGACCACAGCTGCTCCAATAAGATGGAACACTTCATGGATTTGTGTGTCATCCTTTCGCAGGGGGCCACGCTAATCTTCACGGCATCGATCCAATTTTAGTATATGTGCTGCCATAGCAAGCAGCTTAAATATATTATATTATATTATATATTAGAGAAGGAACAAACCTCAAACCATCACCCAGGTTAGAGCCCTCATTCCTGGGACCTTGACCAAAAGCTTCTGAAAGTCAGACAGTACAAACATTTTGCAAGCAGGTTCTAAAAGCCAATGCCAGGTTGCTAAAAACATGTGTAAAGCTGGAATAATTGGGAATAATTGGGCGTTTGTGACCTGCAGATGATGATGTTCCTATATAAGAGTGGTTTTCATTAGGAGTGGAAGACCCAGATTATCAGATCCACTAATCCTCCTTATCCAGCACACACTCGCACACCGACTCTCTCACTAAGAAGTGCTCTGATCTTAGACGCCTGTGCTGCTGAGAGGAAATCTTAAAAAGATTTTCATTCCAACACCCTGTTTGATTCACTTTTCCTCTATAATTGATACGATGTGTGAAAGTGTAATTATCGTTGAAGCACACATTAATATTGTTTGCACTGGTGTCTGTTGAGGTATTGACTCGTTGTATTCAGCTTTGACTGTGTAATGTGTAAGCATTATAATGTGTAATATGGATTCCTAACTATATTTGCTGGTAATCCTCATTCACACAGTAGACGGAACATTTCTGGGTAGGTGTAGATGTTGAGAAGTCTCCATATGCTTCAACAGGCCTGAACGATCAGTGATGTTCTGGGGTTTTATCCACTATTTAACAGTTGAATATATAACAGCTGAACATAATCACCACGTTAAATAACACGTTAAATTGTATTATAGATGTTTAACACCAGTTCAGATGAAGTGTTTTGGTTTTTAGCTCAAAGATGAGCTCTGATTGTACCCGTGCCAGAGATACGCTGTGTTAGGGATGTCTGGGTTGGCCCCAAATCCGATTCATGGATCAGAACTGGGGCCCATCCAGGCCTATTTTAATGGATGGGGTATCAGCGACTTTAATGCCAATTTTATGCTGCATCCCAAAAAACAGTAAATGGGATCCGACCACTGATGGACTGGACATTGACAGAACGGTGAAAAGTTCCAGTGGCCCTCTATGGGTGTGGGCCAGTGAGAGGGTGTAGGGGCTGGTCAACCTACTATGGGTCAGACACACTCATACATATGCAGGACAAGTTGGGGAGAGAACAAAATAGTTGAAACTAAAGGTCAAATGCGGTTTCATGCTTTAAATCACTGATAAAATCTGACGAAATCCACGACATGTTTGTAGTGATTGACTTAACAATGCACAAAACAACGTGATCTCCACATTGCACTGGTTTTCCCAATAGTGTCACGCTTGCTGCATTATGAGCAATCTGATTGGCAGTTTTTGTTTTAGGGCAGGACTAACATGTCCATAATTGCGACATAAGCAGCAAGCTGATTGGCTCTTTTTGCTTTTGTTATTTTTGTTGTTAATATGTTATTTTTAACCATATACCTTTATGGATTTAGCATTTGTTTTATCTTATCAGTGAAAAATGTAAAAAAATAAAATAAAACCCTATTCTTTCATAATGCAGCTTTAAATAGAACAAGGGAGTTATTTATGACTGGAGAAATGAGTAAACAATGATTATTGATGACAGTGCAGCTCACTTCATCATTTTCTGTTAGTATATAATTTTTCGTGTAATTACCTGCCAAACCTGCACTATTAGGATTAATATATAGTCTATATTTTATAGCAGGGGTTAATATACAGCCTTATAGCAGGGGTTCTCAACCTTTTCCAACTCATGGACTGCCTGTTTTCTTGCTAGAAAGTCCACAATATAAAATTGTTACTGGATTTGTTCTAAAAACATGGGAATCAGGGTCTGAATAACAGCTTAAAAAAATTCATTACAGACATTAAAACATCAGATGACAAGTCCAGTGGCAGGATGTGGACTTCTTTAATTCTGTCTAAAAGCTGTTTTTATGTCAGTCCATATGTCATCATAATTGATCTCTCAATTTTACTTATATTAAATAAAATTGTCACTGAGGCCTAATGATTTAAAATTCCATTTCCAGCCAACTATGGACGAAGGCCTCAAACTGAGGATGGGCTTGCGGACCACAACAGAATGCTTTAATGCCCAGTGGTGGTCCCTGGACCACAGGTTGAGAAACCTTGCCTTATGATATTAATATGTCGTATTCAGAAATGTAGTACACCTTTGTTTTATCCATGATATCCAGAGCGCCATCTAGTGGCCTCAGGTCACCAATAACAGGCATTATTTCTCAGGCATGGCAGATGTTTTCTCCACCATGAAGCTGTTTAGAGTGGATATAAAATATCTGAAACCATCTGAAGCTATTCTGGGTTCAGAGCTGTTTTACTGGCGTGGGAACATCACTGTAGAAGACCAAATTCTAGTGCATCAATAACTCTATAAACCAGTCATTACACATCAGTCGTCAATAAACAACAACAGATATCAGTCCAGAGTGTTTAGCACATCTCACACTGCAGTCAGGTCTAATTTGTGATTGGCCAGACTATCAGTTTGGATATTAAACCATAAAACTGTAATAAACTAAATGAGAACAGAATTATATTTATTATATGAACTGTTACTAAAATGAAGCGATTTTACTACATTAATCAGCAGCTCATCTGATCTAAACTGTGGGTCTGTATTAATAATACACACAGATCAGATTGGTATCAGTTGATACTCAGCTTTGAGAGGCTCAGATCAGATTGAGGGGTAAAGAAACCCTTACCGGCACATCCCGAAAATATATTAACCTGTTCAGTTCCAAAGAATCCTTTATTAGGAGCTACATGGAAAACAATGAAAAATGGGATGAGGAATGGAAGTCTAGGTCCACCAAAATCACCTGGCCAGTTTAAGGGTTGAAATAGTAAAGGCTTTCAGTTTGCTTTACTTACCTTTGGGACAGTACTTTAGGTCATGGAGCCTCAATAGAAACAATCACACAGCTATTTTAAGACAAAGTAAAAAAAAAAAAAAAAATAGAAATAGTAGCACCCAGAAGGAATCAACAGAAATGTTGGTGGGAAGGTTTGACCTCGTGAGACATCCATTTCAAGTGAAATATGCCTAGAAGAGGAGCAATTAGAGGAGCAGAGAGTTTGAGATGGGTCAGATCATTGTCATCTGGAAAGAGGTATAGTGTTGCTGATGTACTGTGTGCCAGACCTCTGTTGGCAGCGTTGGATAGATGAAGACATGAACCAGCAACATGAAGGATCTGGGAGACCTATATGAACCACAGAGAGAGCGAGCGAGAGAGAGAGATCCGATGGGTTGTCTGATGTACAGAGTGACCAAACTGTCATCAATGGAGCAGGGATGCCCTACATGAGTCAGAACTACATGCATGCAGACTGCTAAGATGACCGTCTTAACCCCACATCAGCATCGCCAAAGACGGGCAATGACGGAGACACCATTCGCCCTATTACAGTAAAATGGAGCATCAAAATAATTTCAAACCTGTGCTGGAGCTTGTGTGCATATTCAATTTCTAAAGATATTGATTATTTTAATTGGCTATTCTCTAAACTGCCTCAGAGGCAGAGCTGCCTCCAGAACCGCTTTGAGTAGTGATGCACACGATCTGTGCTCTCGAAGCTTCTAATGCAACATATTGCTGGTAATCATATATTATATTATATTATATTTGTAATCAGTCCTTAATCAATCAACCCAACACAGTGTAACAGCAACCCCAACTGGACAGCAGTTCCAAACTCAGTGCAGAGACGTCACATGCATGGATGTGTTCATGTTGCGCTTTTACAAGAACCACCACTGACTGGATGACAAACAGGCTTTCAGTATCTCCTAGGCTTTCATCTTATCCCACCTATCTGCTAGCAGCGGCTTGATAAATGCACCGACAGCTGTCGCAACAGACGCCTTCCCCAAACTTCTTCCTTGTGAAGATTTATGATTGCGGTCTTGTGCAAAGCCAAACTCAGAGGTGTCCCCAAAAGCACTGTTTACCAGCCTGTGGAACAACAGCTCTGAAGAGGAAAAAAAAGGGCGACAGGCCAATACTTCTCCGCCTGATGTGTTTATCAGTGGATGCTCCGCAAAACTCCCAATCAATAAAGCAATTAGCACATCCTGGCAATGGAGATGTACACGCTGAGATTCATCGGAGGTGCTGAGCCTTCACATCTCATCACTGTCTTGCCTTTGGTCAGCTTTACTGGGCCCAGTGCCTCCGTGCAGGAAAGGCCTCGTTCCTCTAGTCTTCTCTATTGTATGTGACAGCTTTGAGAATTTGAAATAATTGTAGAGTCAAGTCAAGTTTATTTATATGGTGCATTTAAAAAAGGGGGTTGTCACAAAGCAGCTTTATGGTGCTTCAGATGAGCAAGCCAGAGGCGACAGAGGCAGATAAAACTCAAGAAAGTAACCTTAAGTGGAACGAAGACTCAAAAGGAGTGTAACGAGACTCCTCTGGTTGACAGCTGTTAGACTGTTGGTATGTAGGTACTGTGGTGAAACCTGTGGATTGACTGTAAGCTATGGATTTGCCTCATGTTTGCTAGGGTGGAAATTTTGCCCCCATTCATTCCTACAGGGTACGACAACTCACAATTCTGCATAGATTCCTGAATTAGACAGCCAGGCCCAACAATCTTGACATAGAATGGTCATTAATCAGGCTTAATTCGGTTCTAGTGGCCTCAAGACGCAACTAATGAACATTTCCAGCCAGCAGCCGTGAGGAATTTCCCTGAAGGTCAGTAAGAGTTTAGACTCACAGTATGGGACATGGAAAGCAGAACATGGAATCATAATGGAATATCTGAAACTGTATAAAGCCATTGGGGAAAAAATGCTGTTTGACCAGCAGGAGAACCGTGCACCATTTTTTTAAAACCAGCTTTGAAGAGAATATTCAGAACCAAGAATTCCAAATCACATCACTTTCATTGCCCAAGGTTTTTAACACAAGTAGTCAACAAACAACAACACACATGAACATGGTCATAATAATAGGAGGGAATGGAGGAAATTATACAATAACACCTGTGATTAATTTTCAATTTCAGGAAAAATGAGAATATGAAAGTCAGAGTAAAATAAGAATAAAAATACCTGTAATGTTGTTTGTGTCATGGTGGCATATGGTGTCCTTGTTTTCTCTAACTGTAATTAATGCCCTTTATGGCACCTTAAAATACCTCGTCTTACATACTTAATTATTTCTCACTCGTAGCTCATTGAAATGTGTCAGAACACTTCGCAGATTTCTCGTTTCAACACATACCATGGCTGTGTTTGTAGTAAAATTTTAATTTGATGATTTTTAATTGGATTCCAGTAATAAAGAGCTTTCATTTCAAATAATATGTGTATGTCCTGGCCTTTAATTTGCAGCAACCAACAGCTGCAATGGTGTCATGCCAGACTGTCATGGACTCAGCGGTTTGTCATTGTGCGGATGTCATTGCAATTTGACATGATGCCAAGTCAGTCAGTCAGTCAGTCAGTCAGTCAGTCAGTCAGTCAGTCAGTCAGTCAGTCAATCAATCAATCAATCAATCAATCAATCAGTCAGTCAGTCAGTCACGATTTGTATAGCACTTTTTTTTTTTTTTTACAACAGATGTTATCATAAAGCAGCTTTACAGAAATCAAAAATAAGATGATCAACATGAAACAAAGGATGAAGACATAAACCCCCTGCTCACCCAAAGGGTGAGGTCCCTCAGACCTGGAGGAAGAAACCTTGGGAGGGACCAGGCTCATAAAGAAGGACCCCCTCAGTTTGATGGTGGACATAACAGTAGCAGCTATTTAGGATCTGTGTAAGTTTCTACATAGTTGGTGATGGCAGGTGGGCAACTAGTCCAGGGCAGGGTGGGAAACTAGTCCATGTACAGTGGCTGGAAGATGGGCAGCCAGTGTGAAGGGGAGGCAGGTGGCTGAGGTCTGCCTCAGATGGGTGACAGAGAAGCCATCCATCAGCTCAGGCCGGTGGATCATTATTGACTCGGGGAAGGTAGAGAGATGTAATTTGGTGTTTAGATTTATGAACAGAGAACAGAGAATGTAAACATTGCCAGTGTGAGTGACTATAACAGTCTGACTGAAAGGAGAACCAGAAGGTACATATACAGTACATGGGAACATCCTGAAACATTGAGATCTAACTGCTCCACCGTCACAAACCTGAATGATCACATAAAGGAGTCAGACGGCAGTACCAACATCCCAGTTTACCGTAAATTCCGATGTCCCTAGATCTGCATCCTGTAATTATGTTGTGACATTCATTACCAAATGCTACACTGAACAAGTAGGTTTTCAGCCTAGACTTGAGGATTGAAAGGTTGGAAGGTTATTCCAGAGCTGAGATGCTTTGTACGAGAAGGCTCCTCCCCCTGCTGAGGCCTCCTGGTTTGAAAACTAGATCACATTCGGTCTTCATTAAAGGCACTTTAACAGCCCAGCATTATGTTAATGAGGTCCTGCAACCAGTGGTTCTACCTTTTCTGAACACACAGTCCGGTGGTCTAGTCCATCGGGACGATGCTCGTCCACATACTGCTGCCGTTTTGAGACAGATACTACGCCGTGGTCGGTCGCATCTCCAGACCTGTCCCTGATTGAAAATGTGTGGGATGCTATTGGACGCTCTATCAACACTCCATCCCTACCACACCATCTGCAGAACTGAGTGAGAACATTCAAGCTGCATGGGATGGATCATCACAGGACACTATTAGGAATCTCTACAACTGCATGCAGAGACGTCTGGCACGTTGCGTTAAAGCCGACGCCGTCCTGAGAGACACCACTTCTGTATGAGTAGATCAATAAATATTGATCAGATTAGTCAACATTAATAATTTGTTGTTACTGGTTACCAGGAAGGCTAGACATCTAATGGTTACCAAGGCAACCATTGATATTTTAATGCTTTTGGTTTAGAAGCAGACTCCAGCTAAAGAGCCGAACATGGGAATGCAGATGAGGAGTGTAAGCATCTAACCCCTTATAGATCACTGCTGGAGAGAGGCTGGGGAGCTTTAGAGGAAAAAGGCCAACCGGGAGAGACCTCCTGCTGGCTACAGCATACTAAGACCCCCTGCTTGCACATGGCTTCTCTGGGGAAAAAAAAGCAACTGGGAGAACTCGGAAGATAAAAGTCAGACATCTCAAGGATGATTCCATAATAACATCTATAGGAGTTTCCAGCAGGGCCTAACATCAGCGACTCTCAAACTGATGGTTAATGACTCTCCCGTAATCCCCTGCTCAGCATTGACGAGACGATGTCTTCCCATTTGGACAGTGTTGTTTTTTAATTACTTTAGGAATTATGGCAGATGGTCCAGATTTGCTGGGAGCAGAAGTCTTCACCGTGGAAGCAGTACATTTGAGAATTATTTATTGAATGATGGATTAACGGGAGCCTCACACCTCCCTCCTCGGAGATTCACTCACATTGAAATGAAAAGCAGGAGGTGTTTAATTAGGCACTGCGCTACAAATTCCGAATTGCATGCACATCTGAACCTCATGCCTTTTTGGGTTCACCCCTTTCCTGTGCTCGCTTTTTAAAATAATGCTTACAACAGCAACTAATTCTGGCTATAATCTTGAATGACGTCTCAGTGTTTTGTGAGACATTGTTCCAGAACTCCAAATCTCCCTGTTGAATCGGGGTCCAATCGACAGAAATGGCTGTTTCATTAAATACTGTGCTTTAATGGCTGCTGTTTGGCGTCGCTTGCTGGGCCAATTTATATTTACTGTGGCAGTCTCATGCTTTCCTTGCCCATGAGCATTTTTGTGACCCATGCAGACACTAAGCAAGGTCTAAATATTGCCCTGAAGGACACTAATCCATTATGGCAGTAGCCAGCCATTATCGCCTCCTCGTATATAGGATAGAATCTTGTTTTTAACGCCACCTGTAAAAACCTTTCAAATGATATATGATGCTTAATAAATGGCAGGAGGGTCCACAGCACAAGGTCAGGAACACAGCTTGGCTCAGCCTCAGACGTTCCACCCATACACTATGTCAAAAAGTGTGTGGGCACCCCGTCTAATGAATGCAATCAGCTGCTTTAGGTTGCACCCACTGCTGACACAGATGTGCAAATGCACGCACACTTGTCTAATCCCTGTAGAGAAGTACTGCCAATAGCATAGGACTCTCTAGAACAGATGAAGACACATGAATTGGCACCGTGCCTTATGCCAGGGCTAGAGGGGTATTATGCCCACAGTATTGAGCTGTGGAGCAGTGGAACTCTGGAATGATGGAGCTCATGCTGGATATTCTCTGGACAGTAGAGAACGATCCTCCAACAAAACTCTTCTTAATGCTCTTGAGTTCAGAAGACATGATGGAAGAGCACGTGTCTCAATATCTTTGTCCATCTGTGTATGTTGATGAATTGTACTCTAAGCTGGCCTAAAGGTGGTGTATAATCTGTTGCATTTTGACTGGCTGTCATTTTACTGTAATAATAATTAGTATTTTTTATAAAAGTAAATTAAAAGTGCAGGAAATTGACTGGTTGTCAAAAGAAACAGACATGACCATCCTGGCCTTTATTGGTGCCGATGCATCTATTGAGTGTATAATTTAACCAGTCACGTAACTCCTCTGCTGTGTTCCCTTCATTGGCTCCCTGTAGCTGAACATCAGATTCTAAACCCTGATGCTGACCTACAAACCCAAAAACGGACCAGCCCCTCCATACCTGATGGCAGTGGTCAAAACCTGAGCTGTACCAAGAGCCCTTCGAGCTTCAGGTACAGCTCGGCTTGACCCACCGTCCCTCAGAACGCAAGGAAAACATGCATCCAGACTCTTTTCTGTTCTGGCACCAAAATTGTGGATCGAACTTCCCCTGGGGGTCCGAACAGCTGAGTCCCTCACTGTCCTCAAACGCAGACTGAAGACTCATCTGTTTCAGGAGGATTTAACTCCATAAAGACAGGATCTAAACGTGAGGAATCTCTAGATTCCAGCCTTGTCTTCTAGCGAAGGATATTCCGAGTGAACAGCAAAGCACTCTGTAAGTCGCTCTGGAGAAGGGCGTCTGCTAAATGCCATAAATGGAAATGTAAATGTAACCAAACACAGCATTTGAGCACAAGAACCTCATACCAACTGTGAAGCATGGCGGTGGAAGTGTCATGGTTTGGGGCTGCTTTGCTGCCGTAGGGCCTGGAGATCTCCGTCATAGAAAGCATTGAGGAAAATGTAAGACTGTACAAAGACTGACGCTGAAACATCACATAGCTGAAATAATTCTATATGAAGGATTATTGATGACTGGTAGACGATCTAACATCTAATTGACATTATTTCAGCCAAAGGAAATACCAGCTATTAGGAGATTTCTTAAAATTTCATTTAGCTAATTATTTTAAAGACATTTATTCAGTTTCCCATGTTTAGTTATAACACCTCCATCTCAAAAACGTTAAAATGAAGATCAAATGTTCACATGTTGAAATATGTTGGTCAAAGGTGTTCATGAGGTGCCTTCTTCAAATGACTGTCTGGTAGACTATAGTGGACGGCTCCATGTGTACTGTAAAAAAAATAATTGAAGTATTTTAATGGGTTTGAATGAGGTCCAAAGTGTTTATTCATAAATGAAGAGAAAAGTGATATTTTCAATCAAATCTAAAACTAAAGTGTTTCAACATAAACCTTTTTATCTTTTACTCAAAATCATTTCTTTGATGAAAAATAACAGTTTAAGTGAACAAAAGTCGGATGTTCCAGCCATTCAGATCTCACAAAGGCTTCAATTTTCATGGTGTGCTGCCCTGCGTGTGAATTGTTCATGCACGGTACCTGCTCTGAATGCCAGAAGCACACCGGTCAGTCACTGGAGGGTCTTATCCTGGAGTCTCCAAACAAACAATAGCTAGAATAGATCAACTCTTGTTTTTAACGCCACCTATTAAAACCTTTCACAGCACAAGGTCAGTAACACATCCATCCACTACGTCCAAAAGTGTGTGGACACCCCTTCTAATGAATGCAGTCAGCTGCTTTAAGCTGCACCCACTGCTGACACAGATGTGCTACTGACATGAAGTGCATTTCAATGGTACATTTAACTTTAAACGCATTGTAGCTGTAATTGGGGTAACTGTAGTTTAATTAACGTAGGCAGGATATTACACGTTTAAATATGGAGCCAGAAATATGCCTGAGTGCAGGTTACAAAGTAGAAAAGCATGTTTTGAAGTTACAATAGGATGGAAAATTGTATTTATGGAGGCAATAAAAACAGTCAGTGACAATGAATCTCACACAATATCACGTCCTCTTTCAGAAGGAGAGGCTATTCAGAGTTTATTCTTTATATCACTCAGTTTATTATTATTATTATTATTATTATATAGTGCAGCTGTAATAATTTGCAGTTTCCCTCTGAGATTAATAATGTAATTCTGATTATAAAACACACACAGAGCTGTGAAATGGGTCAACTCAAAGCCGAAGTACTTGCATTAACTCAGACCAATCAGTATTAATTTGAGCTGTTGATCAGATCTGATCCAGTCTGATCAGAATATGAACTCATTATAGGAGAATCAGAGCAGACTTGCGGTAGTTTCACACAGTTATAAATTAGTTATTACAGGGAATATCATCGATTTGTTGTTAGTAAACAGCAGATCTGTTTACTGATTGAACATTTAGAGCGTGATCACTGGCTGTACTGGGACAGAGGCTGAAGGACGTGCGGACAGACCAGTAAATAAGCACTTGGCTGATATGGCTTTTACTGGGGATGAATTCTGCTGGAAAGGAATGATTTTAACTGCGATTCCAAGCTGGATTGCTCGCTGATACGTGAGGACAGACTGACGTTACTATACTTACTATTATGATTCAAAGTTATGTAACTTAGAATCTGTCATGCACCCACCCTCACAGTGTGAGCCTCGTGCTCTAAGCTTTAAAGGGCAATGCCAGTAGCATTACTGAAAGATGAGGCAGACACACAGTCGGGTAGCTGGCTGTGTGTTTTGATAGTGTCTGACTTTACACACAGTGGACAACGATGGACAACAATGGACAATGGAGCCCAACAATGTAGTGTAATCCTTTCTGCGCCTAGCATATAGGTTTTTAAAGTGCCACCCATGGACACTGGGCAACATCTGGCACACTAACACTGATGCAGCAATGTCAGAGGTGGCCAGCGCTTGTGCTTCGCTAGTGATTGTGAATGAGGGCATAACACCACCACAGGACACCCAAAGGGGGATCCCCCCTTTCATTTAATTGCTGTCCAATGAAAATCATGTATCTCCAAATGAAGACTTTACAGGAGAAAGCAAAACATCTCTTTGAATGGAAGTGAATTTAAAATAAGAGTCATTTTAGAGCATTTCTATTGGTTGATTCATAAAATTCCGAGACGACATAAAGAACAACTGCTAGATTCACACGGAGGTACATGGTTCTAATTGGACAACACTGATATAGTCTCACAGAACGAGACCTGACATCTGAAACCTCACGTCACGGCTTTCATTACACACAGTATGTCGACATATCTAGAACACAGGTCACTAGACCTGCTCCTATAGAGACGTCAGAGCACAACTTAATAATGAAAAAGTCTATTGCTTTGCCAGTATGGCCTGGAGGTCATGAGCTCAAATTCCGAGTTACGTTGCCCTGCTATCAGCAGTCCAAGAGAGCACAACTGGCCGTGATCTCTCCGGGTGAATAGTAAGTGCACACTCTCTCTGAATCACTCTAAAGGTGACGTTGGTTGGTGTAGTGGAGCTGAGGACCAGGTGCTTTCCTCTACGTGTGCCTGGTGAAGCTGGATCGACAGCAGTAGGAAACGAGGTGGTGGCTGATTTTACATGTATCAGAGTAGGCATGTGCCAGTGTATACCCTATGTTGCTAGTGCTAGGGGGAGCCACAAACAAGTGGGTTAACAAGTTGGCACTATTAAACTGGGAGAAAAGGGGTCAAATTGACTTTAAATTAAAATAATTTTTAAAATTATAATAAATAAATGCATTCTTTGGCACTTTTAAATATGGTGAGAATGATTAGTAAGAATTAACCCAGAGGGTTTCCACCTGTTCAGTTTTCACACACACACACACACACACACACACACACACACACACACACACACACACATACACACACACAAACACACGTCCCTTTTTGGTAATGAAAAGGGGTTTAACTAAAATAACAAAACAATAAACACAATGTAACCTTAAAAAATTACTTGATAAAAATACTCAAAATATCTTTAGAGAAAAATAATGATGTAAGTTTCTTTCCATCCAAAGTTTTCTAACTTTCCGTATAAAAAGGATCAACATTTTGTGGCCAAACCATTTCTACTGAAAACCATTTCTTTGACGGAAAAATAACACTTTGGATGAAAGCAAGATGTTCCCTCCATTTAGATCTTTCAAAGACTCGAGCTGCTGTGGGGATAAGTGGTAAAGGGATGAATAGGTGGTCCTGGTCACACTAAGATTAGCCTCGTTGTGAACTGTTTAATTTTACAGTGAAATGAATTTGGTTGTGTTTTATTCATAAACATAACTGACGACCCTCTGCAGGGAGCTGGTGATCCACGAGAGAAAGACAGAAACCCTCCAGCCTTTCAGATTTATGCTTTGAAGGTTAGCACATATACAGTAGATATAATGTCCAAATGACTGGATGTCAGTATTGCTCTGCTGCCGCATTTATGTCTATTGAATGTTGACTCAAACTTCAGCTTTGAAACTCTAAAAACATGGTTTTCAAAGTGTAGTTGAAATGGATTATTGTACAACTAAGCTTGAAAAGCAAACACTGAGAGCAAAACACAAGTCTTTTAAACTTGAAAAACCTGTTATATATTAAACTGGACGCATCCTTCAGCGCAATAATAGAGTTGAGTGGGTTGCCATTGCCACTATAATCACACCAATAGTTTCTACCCAGATAAATTAAGTCTGTTTTATGCAAAACCATTTATAACCCACATATTATTCAAGTGTTTTGAGTTTGTGATCATTTTTTCCTGTTCAGGTGTGATCTTTGAGTTGTAACATAATAACTAATAGGTACAATACCTTTATTGTCACTATACACATGTACAGTCAGATATAAAAGACACTTTTTTCACAGTGTATCTTTCAACATGTATTATAAAATAAAATAAACAGTGCAGAAATAATGCATAGATTTCAGGCTCTGTGTACAATTACAAAAGAAAATAGATATAGTGTTCTATACAGTTATTAGATATCGCACGGTAGTAGTGGGTATTGGACAGTGAGAGTAATGGTATTTCACAGTGTACAGATATTGCACAGTAATTGAATTTAACAGTGTAATCAATAATATTAAATATTGCACAGTAGGTGGGTAAGAAGTCCAGCGGGGGTTGACTATAAAGGGCTTTGCCTTTCACTGAAAACCCAGATAATTGCACATAAATTAAAAGCTTTGAGGCAAAATAAATAAAAAAGACATACATTAATAAACCATTATTGTGTAGTTGTTCCTCCAGGCTACCTTCTCTTAACTATGCAGTTATTTTATTTATAGTTAATATAGGTTCCCCTACCCAGACAACTATCCCTATCCCTGACCTACCACTACTCCAACCACTGCCACTACCCCTAACCTACCACTACCGTTACCCCTACCTCATCCCTAACCTACCACCACCGCTCCCTCTACCCTTACCCTTACCACTACCCCTAACCCTACCCCTAACCTACCCCTAACCTACAACTACCCCTATCCCCACCCCATTGTAAAAGGCAAGATAAATTATAATATAGTATACTGAGGTACTGAGGTAGTACATCCCTGTAAATGTCCTCCATAACAGCCCAAACTTTTGGCATGTAAGTTGACCCAGACCTGACAGAATTTTGCCCTAAAGGCAGATTTTGGACAAACAAGCATGAAATTGCTGTGGGGCATTTCTGTGAACTTGTTATTTCCAGACAGTTTTTGACTGCATTGTAATAACCTGAGATGTCCATGACACCCAAATGATGTCCCTGTGATAACAAACATGAATATGGAGGAAAAGAACCACCTTTAATGAAAGTTAATGCGAAAGATTACGATCCTACATATAAAGTGGAGGTTTGGATATCTAACCGTAACGGTGTGGTATATCTACAGTGTGTCTGGTCTACTGAATCTGAGTCAGAGTTCTCATTAATCTTCCAGCACGTTCTCACTTCAAAGATTCATTTGCGATCCAAAGGCTGTTTCGCAGAGTTCAGCACACAATAGGATGATGTTAATAAACAAAGCCAGTTAGAAAAGAGAGAAATCTGACCGAAGTAAATGTGAGGACTATCAGCCAAAGTGAACATTACAACTGGATGAGTAATGAACATGTCTCTGGGACTCCAACTATTGATATTAGCTTCATTTGTTTGAGAGGAAGGCAAGTAATTAATTGCCTTGCTGTCGCAATTCCTTTGGCGGAGTGGACCTCTTGTCCGTGGTTGGAATAATTCTTTGCCTCATGTCAAGCAGCTTTCTTGGTTTTCCTGAGCTGTCAAACACTTGCTGGAGTTCAGTGCTGGTGATTATTCCAGCTGGAAAATACGCCACAGCGAGCTGCCTGGTGACATTAATTGGGGCCACGCTGAAGCTGAGCATGGAGGTTCAAGGAACCTTGAAGAAAGAAAGTGACACTGTGACCAGCTCCCCGTGTCACGTTGCTTCTCTTGTTATTGCATTTCCAGCTGCAGAATCCTCTTTCATATATCATCATAATGTTGCCATTTTACAGCTAAGCCTGGCACATTATGTTCTATCAGCATGAGCTGCAATTCCGGCAACATTTCCAAACCACAATGAAGCAGCATTTTAAACAAGTGTAAAAGCAAAGGCACACAAGAAAGTAGTCTTGAGGCTTTTTTAACCCCCATGTTTTAAAATATATTTTTTTATATTTTACTTTATATTCTATATAACAATATATCATCATTTTAAATAAGAGAAAGGATTGATATGTATATTTTTAAGGTGACAAATTAAATTAACAAATATTGTGAAAAATTTGTTCATAATTTAACACAAAACGTTTGTCATTTATGTTAAATTCCTTACTTTTAAAGGTGTCTTTTATTTTAATGTTGATTCTGCCTGAGTAGTCATTTAGTCAAACCTGAAATTAATTTTTTTCATAATTAAAGACTCAGAATTTCTGATTTTATATATATATATAATATATATTTATGCTAATTTTTTGTATGAAATTAAGACCACAAATAAACTTTATTAATTAATTAACAAACACTATATATAGTAAAGTTGTATGGGTTGTACGGGTCCTCCTCACACCACACACAGCCATGACCTGTTGAGGCATGAACTCCTCAAGACCTCGGAAGGTGTCCCGTGGTATCTGGCACAAGACGTTAGCAGCAGATCCTGTCCAGATAATCTAAACTCTGTTGTTGGTTTACAGATTGTCCTTCCTTTGACCCAGAAACCATCAACTGCTTGCAAGGCTTGACTGCAATGCTGTTGGGCCAGACTGTCATGGAGTCACTCAGTGATGGATTCGTTTGTCGTCCTCACCAAGACAAAAGTCGAATTCATGTCTGGAGGCATTGTGGTCAGTGGTTCAATGGTTTCTTGTCAAGTGTCAAGCATCCAGAAGGCCTGCTGTCACGGTGTGGGTGCAATTTCATATGATGGTCCTAAACTTCAAATAAACATACATCATGTCTGTTGATACACTTCAAATGGAGTAATAAGGTAATAAGGCAACCAATGCAGGTGTAAAGCCAACATCATGAGTGTTGCGAGAGTTCCAGTCTCAGCTCGCTTATGTTGAACCACCACTTTACCGCCCAGTCGCTTTAATGAATGAGTGCATGTAAGCAAATTATGCAGCTTGATCCCAACAAAAAGCTCTACAACTGAGTCTCTGCACACTAGAAGCAAACACTGCACGGATGGCGTCCCTTTTCAAACCCACTATGGAACATGCTGTGTGCCATTTATTAGGGGCAAGTGTGACAGATCACTGCATGTGGAGTTACTGGCACTTTGTCAGCCTGTCAGATAAACAAGACGGAGTAGAGTGTTCAAATCAACGTGGGGGCAGGGAATGAGCCCCTCAGAGCCGCCATGCACCACCAACACTGTCAAAACGCCTGCTATTGCAGGGTAAATTATAAATTCTATAAAAATCTAACCTTTAAAAGTCTCTCTCAGTTAGTGTTTTGTCAGAGTATTCTGACATTTCCAGATGCTGGAATTGGAATGAAGTATTATTAGAAGTAGAGCAGAGAAATTAAAGTGTTCGAGATGCTGCGTTGAAGATGTTTGACTGCTAGCGCAATCAATTGCACTTTCAAAATGTTTCCGCGGGGAAATGTCTTGGTCTGGGGCAGCTTGTCCTGTCTAATCTTCATTAAAACTGGATGAGTGCGCTCAGGCTGGAAATCGGTTAATAAAGAAGCATTTAGGAATCGGAGTGGCATAACTAGAAGCTAAAGGATTCCAGGAACATAATCATGCTCTGCTCAAAAAAGTGGGACTGAACAAAAATAGCCCATGGTAGAGACCCTTCACACACAGCGCCAGAGCCTTCTCAGCAAACCCAAAGAATTACAATCAACTCTTAGAACCCTTGGAACTCTTAGGGCGGCACGGTGGCAAAGTGGGTAGCACTGTTGCCTCACAGCAAGAAGGACCTGGGTTCGACCTGTGTGAAGTTTGCATGTTCTCCCCGTGTTCGCGTGGGTTTCGTCCGGGTACTCCGGTTTCACATGCGTGGTAGGTGAATTGGTGACTCTAAAGAGGCCCTTAGTGTGTGAATGTGTGTGTGTGTGTGTGTGTGTGTGTGTGTGAATGTATGTGTGTGTGCCCTACAATGGACTAGCGCCCTCTCTAGGGTTGTTTCTTGCCCTTGCGCTCAGAGTTGCCGGCTGGGCACCGGCTCCCCCGTGACCCTACTCAGGAATAAGCGGTTCAGAAAATGGATGGAAAAATGGATGGAACTCTTAGAACCCGAGATCTGCATTTTGTGGGCAGTTACGTGCTGTTTTCTAGGCATTATATTAGAATAGAATAGAACTTTAGAATAGAATTAGAAACATCAGTGAGTAATCCAGCTCAGAAAACAACTAAAATTCATGCAAAATGCATCTCCAGCTCAAAAACACTCTGGACGATCAGGTTCCCACAGGATTTCTAAGATGTAAAGTATTTTTTAGTCCTTATAAGCAAAAATAAACAAATGAATAAATAAATAAATAAATAATAAAAGGTCAAAATATTTAAACAAAGATGGATTCGAGGAGCCTAGGTTCTCCCGACATTAATAATATCTGGTATGTATGTGTGACTGTCCCTCTATATATACTTTTCTAATTTTATAATCTAATTTTTTGTTGAATAAAAGTCCTCCAAACTATGAAAACACCCCACAAAATTGGCCTACAGTTTGATAGGTTATAAAATATGTATAATAGACCTAATGATTTTAAATGAAAGGATACGGCTGCCACTGACAATTATTCTTCTATCAATTAATATAATTAATTAATCAATTAATGTGTCTGATCCACTTGTACCAGTGCAATACACTAACACCACCACCATGTCAGTGTCACTGCAGCATAAACACATATTCCAATGTTCTTGTCTCATTATTGGAGGCCTGTTTCCTGCTGCAACCAAAAGTGCCTTTATGAAAGTAAAATAGATCAACAAACATATTTATTTGTGGTTTGTGAGAAATACGATTTGTCATAACTCTGTATAAGAAATAGTATCCAGTTGGTCCCCATTGCATCTGATTTTCTCCCAGTGGAGGACAAGAAAATCACGGTACACGAGTATATTTACTTATAGATATTAAACATGAATGAAGAAAAATGCATTGAAAAATATAACATTTGCACGTTTTGTTTTAATTTACAAGTGTCTTCTTTTGACTCTGTATCTGTTCTATTTCTCAGTTCACCAGTTAAACGTGGAGACTGACTGATACTGTGTGGCAACAAATGGTTACATAAGACTTCATTCTGTCATTTTTATTTGAGAAGAAGTTTATGGAACTATTTGAAATATTCCTGCCATTGTGCGGAAACTGTAGACGTGACAGGAAAAAAAAAGTGTTCAGCAAAGCTGAGCTCACAGTGAAGAGCTCTAACCTTCTCTCTTAAAGTAATGTAGAGCTGTGCATTACGAAGTTCTGACTGTAAAGGTCAGGTGAAGGTGCACATAGACACACAGGGGAATTCGTCTTCTGCATTTAACCCATTCACACACACACACACACACACACACACACACAGACGAGCGCGCGTGCCCGGAGTGGTGGTCAGGCCTATCCATGGTGCAGCTGTGGAGTTATGTACCTTACTCAAGGGCACTTCATTCATGCCCTGCCATTTCAGGGATTCCAACCCACAATTACATGAACTGTTCCCTTAATTTTCAGCGAGAACAAAATCTAGGACCTTCAACTGGATTCAGGGTCTTCGTTTAAGAACTTCCATCAGTTTGCTACTTTTCTTTTTTATAGAGCTTCTGAAAAAGGAATTCATGGAAAGAAACATCATTAGAAACAGAAAAAAACAAACTGGTCATTGACAGATGTTCTAAGTCTACGTCTAAGGTACCATGTTTATTACATCCAGTTTGAAGGCAGCAATGTAATCAGATTGAATTGCCTTCTTTCATTTGCTTTCTTTTATATTTGAAATCATGTGATTGTCTTGTTGTGCTGCTTTAATGTCTTCTAAAGCAGACAGTTGTGGGTGGGTCACCGGCTCGACCGATTCACCTTTCCAGCGGGTTTCCCCCGCTCAGAGAAGCACCCGCTGAGGAGCCTATTTAAAGGGCTCAGTTTATATGAGACTATTCAAGGTGTGTTCAAAAAATATCCAACCATACTTTTTCATGCATAAACAAATGAAGCTAGGGAGGTGTAGTTTGGTGCACATATGTAGATGATCCTAATGCATATGCTTGACTTTTTTCCAACCTGCAGAAGTTGTCAGGCGCCGACAGACCTCTGATGAGTGAGGAAGTGTATGTGAGTGCTGTCAGATTTACATTTTTGACAAAAAGACACAAAAACATGAGCAACGCTATTGCATTCAATTTTGTGTAAAGCTTGGAGATTCCCAAGTGGAAATCAACTGCAAACAGCCAGACCTGTGGGCAGTTGGCAGCTCCATCATAGTGATGCCCCCACCCATTCTTCACATTTGCACAGATTCCTGTGCTTTGTCAGGTTCCCTACTCTCCTGACATGGCTCAGTGTAACTTCTGGCTTTTCTCTGAGCTGAAAATGCCAGTGAAAGGAACCAGATTTCAGTCCAGAGAGGACATCATGCAGCTGCAGGCCATTTCAAAAGAGGTGTTCCAGCACTGCGGTAGAACAGCGGTAGAACCATTGGGAGAGTATGAGAATTTGATTTATGGATAAACTGTGGATATTTTTTGAACACACCTTGATTGTTCAACACGCCATTAGATAGTCCTTTAGTCAGTGGCTGCACCAGTAACTACTGCTTACTGGGAGCTACTGGTTAGCAGCTGTTAACCAGTAAGAGATATTCCATGATAGTAATTCATGTAAACAGATTCAAAGGCAGTAGATACTGGTTAATTTGGTGTTTTTAAAGTCATGCACTTTCTGCTTGACTTCATGATTATGAGGTTTAAAGATGGTGACATTCTATTGCATACTGATGGGTTAGATAGTTAGATGGGTTGGACACTGTTTCTGGATCAGTTTAGGCTTTATTGCAGGACATCATTCCAGCATGTAATGTATTTGTAATATCTTGCTTTAATGAAAGGAGATTTATATGCAAGTGAAGGCTGATATACTTTAAGTACGGGTTTGATTGATTACAGCCAGCAGACCTTTTCATGGTCCTTTTGTGTAAATGTAAACATCTCCTGCATCTATGAAATGTCTGGGCTTTATAGCCCAGTTCCAGACCTGAACACTTGGTAACATTCCAGCAACGAGTTCGCAGACAGCAGCGACAGCTTTCCAGCTTTCTGCAGTCGGGTCGTTCGGATCGATGCTGTTAATTAATGATCATTTATCCAAAGATCCATCTCTGGCATCCTTGCTGAGTTTGTATCGTGTCATATCTCGTCTTTCTGCTTCATCTTGCTTTAAATTCTAGCAAACATTACAAAAGTGTGTTTGTTTGTACTACTAGTGCAACCCTTACTGGTGGGCTACCATTAAGATGGCTGATAAAGACCAACTGGCCAAGCCATATGGGCTGGGCAGCCACAACTTTGACAGTGCAAACCAAGATACACATTAACACTGTTTGCAAGCCGTGCCCCTTCTGCTGGCATCACGCCACGGGAATTACACCGAACGCTATCCTGAGGCTTTTTTCCGAGATTCTTTGCAAGCATTCACGTGTAAAAAGATCCAGCTAGCAGGCCGTGTTCTTGCCTCGTTCCTCAGTAATATTACTGCTGTTGCTCTTTCAACACAATCCCGACAATAGAACCAAAATCTGAAATCAAATCTGAAAATACATCTTACCACCCAGTAATCCCTTCATTTGTTATCTCTCATAATTAAACATGCGTTAGCACCACACATACAGCATCTCTTATCAATTCACCCTTGACTAATAACTGCTAAATACTCCCAAAGCAAGTCATTAACACAATTGTACGATTGCATACAAGGGATCATGTTTTTAAAAGATTATATTCGAAAATAAAAGACAAAAGTGATTTCTCTTTTCCGTGGATTTAAACGTCTGAAAAGATAACGCTCTCTCTATTAATCTAATTTAAGGCACCGTCACGAGTCTCAACTATTAAATCACTACCCAGTCTTCTCACTGTCGCACTGACGTCTGGATTTATAGCGTTTATTCTTTTGTGTGACCTCATCTAAATTAAAGGCTTAGTGTATAATGTGGGGTCACCAGTCCATTGACTGGGACTAAAATCAGATCAGTGGCTGTGTGGAGGCAGCAGAGCTTAAACAGCCCGCGCTGCCCAGTTCTTACAGCTGGAACACTCTTTCTACTCTGCTGAAATTCACATTCCCCAGCACTTCCTGCAATAGATACCTCACTGGCTGTCAATTCCCCGAGGCCCGAAATCCAATTTAATGGAAGTATTCACATCGTAAATGGCAATAAAAAGGGAGTCAGGTGCAGAAAAATTTAAATGGAGCATTTAACCCCCTCTTGTCCTGATAGTTTTCCTAGATGTAGCATCTAGTCAATGTGTAGGAAATGAGATCCTGTGCTAGACGTGAGCTGAGCTTCGGGTTTGTGATTAAAACACTGCAAACTACTTTTATTCCGAGCACACGTTAAACTGCATCAAAGAGTGGGCAGTTTGCACGCACCTACATCAGTGCTGTAATTGGGTCTGGAAAAATGGGTGTAGTGTGAGAACGTTTGCTTCGGGTGGATGGTAGAGTCCAGAGGAGTCCAGAGGAACTTCGGTTTAGATTTCGGTATGGAAAACATCCAAGATCTACAACAAATACACACATATAATGATAAAATGCATCCCAACAAATTTCCAATGTGCAAGATTGTCACACAATATTTTGAATAGTACGTCTCGGAAAATTAGAATATTGGGAAAAAGTTCATTTGTGTTCATTTCATAGAAAAAACATATTTTATGTTACATGTAAAGTGATCAGGACTGCTTACAGCTCATTAAAACCCAAAATTCAGAATCTCACATCATTATAATTCAGGTTTGACTTACATTAATTACATTAATTACATTAATTACAAATGATCCAAAGAACAGTAGTAGCGTGAACCGCTGTGGGCGGGTCTAGTTGTACAGGAGCTCCGAGAAATGACATACCATTCATCTCACACGGTGTTGTCTTCTGTGTCTTATCACCAAGATCTGATCCATGTTTGCTGTTGGTGATGTATTCTCTGACGTATCCTCGGTTCCACTAAACTGGTGTAAACATGGACAGGTTCGCTAAAACACACCAAGGTTCTTATAAGCCAGAACAGACCCAGTTCAAGAACCAGAGTTCTGTTGGTGGAAAAGACCTATACGACTCCCACCACAGATGGGTAGAATCGAGCAAATCCAACCCCTGATCTCAGTAACGAGGCCAATGCTTAGAGACTCTGCAGTCTCAAAGGTAGTTGAGAACGTTACGGTTCACCTCTGCAGACCAGTACAGATGTTACTGGTGGCCTTTGTGTTCAGGGCACTGTCCAGCAGCAGACCTTTGAAGCTCTTTGTTGGATCTTAGAGGTTAAGATGCTCCTTTTCACGTTAGGATTCTTCCTGCCGCTGCTGCTGCATTCAGTCACATCAGCAAAAAAGATGAGCGCTCCAGCTATACATGTCTGTCACCATTTTTTACTTTGGATCACATGAGCAGTTTCTTCATCTCTCCTTATCCTTTCCATCACTCTCAGACAAGATCATCTTCATCTCATCTGTCCATAAGACTTCATCTTAGAAACTGACAGGCTGTGACAGCAGATGAAGGGTCGGTAATGTCACTTTGACCAAGACCTAAACAAGGACTCAAAGACACACACACACACACACACACACACACACACACACACACACACACACACACACACACACACACACTGACAAACTCTATACACACCATAATCAAAACCAATGGAACTTTTTAACTATGATAATGCAGCTTGAACGTTCTCAGTTCTGCAGATGGTGTGGTAGGGGTGGAGTGTTGATAGAGCGTCCAATAGCATCCTACACATTTTCAATCAGGGACAGGTCTGGAGATGAGACCGACCACGGCGTAGTATCTGTGTCTTCAAGATGAGATCTTGAGACGGCAGGAGTATGTGGACGAGCATCGTCCTGTTGGAATAGAGCACCGGAGTGTGTGTTCAGAAAAGATAGAACCACTGGTTGCAGAACCTCATGAACGTAATGTTGGACTGTCAAAGTCCCTGTAATGAAAATCAAATGTGATCTGGTACTTTATAAAACTGCACCCACACCAGGACACCAGGCCTGTGGGACATGTGAAACATGACAATAAACCATTGATCTTGGCACTGACCACGGTGCTCCATACATGGGTTTGGGGGTCGTCTCCACCAAAGTGGAATCCACTGCCATTCTGAGTTATAAGAAGTAAAAGAAGTACCTGAACTGAGGCAATAGAGTGATATTACAGGATTTTACACTAATACCAGAGTTGAAGAGGTTCTTGTGCAGCTCCACCAAAGTTCCATAGTGCAGTAGCAGCTTTCCAGGCTGGAGTGGCAATGACAGAGGCCCTGTTCTCCCTGTTACTATCACTGGAGCATCAACATAATTCTGAAGCTGATATTTTAAGGTAAATCTTTTCGTTTTCAGCCTCACGTTTCAATTTTTGGTGGGAAACAAAAGCAACGGACTCCAAACTTGTGGTACACTCTGGACTGTCTGCTGCAGCAGGTCAGCAAACCACTGAGTTTCAGATGTCCAATTTGTTCTGGACCCTCTAAAAGAAGAAGAAGATGAAATAAGAAGAGAGCAGTTTCTGTTCTCCGTATAGACACACGTCTGCTCAAATTAAAGCTGACATTCTGCACTTTAACCTCAAAGCCAGTTTTATTTTATTTCCAAAGTGCAAAACAGAATCTCAACAATCAATTTTATATTTAAAATGACAAAAACACCAAAAATCAATTTCTCCATTTACATATGGATGCTCTACGGCCTTAAGTGTGTCAATCCAATACGTCTCTCTGCAGCGGTCTTTAATCTATCACCTTGCTTCAGCTTCCCCTAGAAACAAGCTCAATCACAGACATTTTTAATGAATTCTCACTCCCCTGGATTAGTTTTCTTATAATGCAGTGCCACAGGGTCATTTTTAATAACAAAGTCTGACGTTGTCATTATTTCCCTTTAAACGTGTTAAGGGTTGGGTCCTGTCGTGTCTCGGGGACAGCTTTTCTATGGCAGTTTTTATCAGCATTCCAGCAGGTGTACTGTATCAGCTTGGGGGAAGTGTGTATAGAATGAAATCACTTTTATTACTGAGGTAATATCCACAATGCTGTATTTCTTTATAAACAATGAAACAATATTTTGGTGGTAAAAAATATGTGAAAAAGTGCTAATTTTATGGTTGAATAAGGTATAAAATAGGGATTAAAATATATATAATTATATCACTTGTAAACATGATGTTGATGACATGATGACCGTTTTAGTGCAATTTACAAGCAATGCAAAGTGAATTAACCAAATTCTGACAATGTTCAAATGCAGCATTTCTCTCAATGTCTTCAGGAGATATGCAGTGTTTTAGTGGGATAACTGTGATGTTAATGGACTAACAGCTGAGATATGCAGTGTTTGGTGGGATAACTGTGATGTTAATGGACTAACAGCTGGAATATGCAGTGTTTGGTGGGATAACTGTGATGTTAACAGACTAACAGCTGGAATATGCAGTGTTTGGTGGGATAACTGTGATGATAAATAAAAAAACAACAACAACAAAAACCTAAAAGAAAAATCTAGATATAAAATCTAGAGTTTATCTCCATTAGCTCACACTGATACTACAGGCTTTTCTGATAAGTGGATGTGGATGCGATGAGGCCTATTTACCAAATATACCCAAAAGGAAATGGCAATCCTATAGCTTTAAATTGGGTATTTTATGGAGATTAAGGTGATTGTGTGTGTGTGTGTGTGTGTGTGTGTGTGTGTACCCCAGAGTGTACAGTGAGTTACAGCACATTGCTAGATTAATCTAAAGCACCTAGTATCTTCACTTCAAATATATAAAATGCCACGTTTATTGATGCTCTACATGGCATTTTGATAGAGAACATAGGAACCTTTCACCCAAACAGGCTATGATAGTGTCGTTTCAGCACCACAGACAGTGACTAAGGGTGGAACATTAAAAGCAGCTGGGTGTGAAATTACTCAGATCCTTCTGCCAAATCCACCTAGAATTAGAAGTGAATGTGACTCTTTTTTAAACGCCTCCCATCCCCTCAGAAAAACCCACACACATCCACAGGTGCCCTGCCTGGCACTGCCAGCTGAACATGTCATTTACAATAACTGAACAAATCTGACACCGGAGGGAACAAGTCACTGGATCCTTGGCATAAAAATATGGTCTTTTAACTCTTTTGCTCTCAAAAAGTTGAAATAATGAATCGATAATGAAACCTGCATCCTGCATCCTCAAGCATCTGTCTCGGCCACGCTGAAGTCAACAGCTCTGCTTTTTTCCCCCACAATCCCTTCTTCCCTTGGAGAACACGGCTGAGGAACTCCTGCTGACACAATTCACTGTGAGTCATCTCTAATGACACTTCATCTCTCCTTTCCTTCCATACAGTTTTTCCCACAGCATTTTTCACACAGTGATGAATTCCTGCAGTTTAAGAACATTGCATGTAGACAGGACAGACAGACAGGGGTTGGCAGGTTCATTTAAAGCTTCAGGAAATTCACAGCAGCCGTTTAGCCGACTAGGTAGGAGAGAACATCTACACCAATTTCCACAAAAATAGTTGAAACAAGAAGGAATCAAGGTGCCAGACCTGTCCCTGATTGAAAATGTGTGGGATGCTGTTGGATGGTCTATCAACACTCCACCCCTACCACACCATCTGCAGAACTGAGGGAGAACATTCAAGCTGCATGGGATGGATCATCACAGGACACCATTAGGAACCTCAACAACTCCATGCAGAGACGTCTGGCGTGTTGCGTTAAACCCGACACGTCTTCTGTGTGTGTAGATCAATAAATATTGATCATATCAGTCTATATTTATAATCAGTTATTGATCCTTTTATCTTCCTTCCCAACAGCACTGCAATCACAAACATGCTTCTGCATGCAATTATTTTTAGATAATGAGCTTAGATCTTGCTGATTTTTTTAATAAAGTCATGGTATATAGTAGAATAATATGATCCAAGAGCAACACTGCTCTGAAAAGCTTCATTAATATGGGATTAACATGGTAAACTGCCAACAAGTTGACAATTTTACTGTAATTTTACAAAGGCTGGGATTTGACGCCATGCTTTTATTAAACAACAACAACAACAACACCAGCATAAAATGCACCAATATTCACTATATAATTAGATTTATTATTCATAAGCATAATTAACAGCCAAGCAATGGGCTGCACTGTGGTTTTTAACAACTTCACAGTGTAGAGTTCAGTTCACACATATTATATAATACAGAATAGTGCGATGCTTGTAAAAATTGTGAAACCATTTTTGTTATATGAAGAAACCTTTTAAATATGTTCAACAAAGAAACATCCACAGGAAGATCTCCTTGATTTGACTTGTTATTTTGTAAGACAGTCCACTCTCAGGAGGAATTCAGACGTGATATAAATGGCATTTCACAAACTGTACAATGTGAACTATATACAGCTCGACCGTCATGCGTTTGTACTGTTTACTAACTCTACTCAGACACGCAGAAATCAAATGAGTTGAGCACTGAATATTAAAAATACTTATTAAAAACATACTGCTGGATAAGTTAATACTGGCTGTGTATTAAGGAGTCCATGCCCCAACGGGTTAGATCCAGTTTTGCTACATGAGGGGAATGTACACAGTATAAAGTAGGTGGTTTTAATGTTATGGCTGACTAAATACATGCCAATGCCAGTCTTAT
Organism: Acestrorhynchus altus; assembly: GCA_034509495.1. Lineage (NCBI taxonomy): Eukaryota > Metazoa > Chordata > Actinopteri > Characiformes > Acestrorhynchidae > Acestrorhynchus > Acestrorhynchus altus. The sequence goes on from CM067513.1 coordinate 3,541,892, forward strand.
TGATGCCACCGTAAAAGTTCATTTACAGTAAACTAATTTCTTTATGAAGCTCTATGTCACTCTATGGTTCTATGGCACAGGGGCTGCAGCAGCATACTGGCTGTAGGTATATCACGATATGAAAATGGATGGTTATCATATTGTGTACATTTGCTTGATACTTTTATGTCCCAATATTTGTGGACACCCCTGTAATAAATGCCTTTTATATTAAGCTGCACCCATTGCTGACACATACGTGCAAATGCACACACAGCTTGTTTAGTCCCTGTAGAGAAGTCAACAGAAAGGAAGTCAGAGAGCAGATCAACATGAACCTACTGGCAGTCTATCTGGGGGTATAAAGCCCCCCATCACTGAGCTGTGGAGCAGTGGATCTGTGTTCTCTGGAATGATGGAGCTCCATCCAGTGCTTTGCGATCAGTTGGGGAGTTGGGAATGAGATGAGTAGGTGACCGTCCAACACCCTGGCCTCACTGACACTCCTGTCACTGAATGCAATCAAATCCTTACAGCAATGTTCCAAAATCTAGTAGAGACAGTTGGTCCAACAACAGCAGGATAAGCTCAAATCACACATGGTAGGTGCACCGTCTATGCTAAATTGCCCCCTACATGTGAGTGATTGAGTGTGTGTGGTACCCGTGATGGAATGGGGTCCTGTCCAGGGGGTATTCCTCCCTTGCGCCTGTCTATGGACCCAACATGACCTTGACCAGGAATAAACGGATGAGGAGATGGATGAAAGAGAAAATACAAACTGCTTTTTTTGGGATTTTTTCGAGCGTGAATTCAGAATTAGAAACCGGAAGGGTTTCACATGTTCGGACAGCACGTCGAGATGTTTAGTAAGACATCACAACACTGCGATGAGCCAGATCATCTCAACGTACATCGTTTTCACACCTGCACTGTGGGTCTGTGAAACGCTGGGAAGGTTTTTGGGGAAGCTGTTTTTCCAAACACACATCGTACAAGGTCACTTCATCGTACCAAACGCTTCTGACTCAGCCCTCTCCCCGAGGCTGAGATTGCAACAAGGATACACAACAATAAATACAAACCAACAACAAATACAGTGAGTGGGTTTAATGTGGTCGTCTGTGTAAAGAGCACTTGCTTGTGTTTGCTTCATCACAACTGTCCTGATATTTCACTGTAACACACTCCCTCGAGTTCTATTGCTTATATTATATTATTGGGTATTTTTGTAATCCCAGCCCTGGGGAGAGGACTCAGTCACATCACTGGCCAACCTCATGAGTCTCAGAGACACACAGACAACCTCCCGCCGTGGCTAGTGGGGACCAGGGGAGGTAAGTCAGGTCATATTACGATTGGCTTCTTGTGCAAATTATTCAGGTGCAAGCCTGATATGATTTAGATCGATCTATCTATCTATCTATCTATCTATCTATCTATCTATCTATCTATCTATCTATCTATCTATCTATCTATCTATCTATCTATCTATCTGTCTGTCTGTCTGTCTGTCTGTCTGTCTGTCTGTCTGTCTGTCTGTCTCTCTCTCTCTCTCTCTCTCTCTCTCTCTCTCTCTCTCTATATATATATATATATATATATATATATATATATATATATAGTCTGTCTCTCACTCTGTCTTTCTGTGTGTGTGTGTGTGTGTGTCTCTCTCTCTTGCTCTTACACTCTCTCACTCTGTCTCTCTCTCTCACTCTCTAGCTCTCTCTATATGTATATCTATCTCTTTCTCTCTGTCTGTCTGTCTGTCTCTCACTCTGTCTTTCTGTGTGTGTGTGGGTCTCTCTCTCTCTCTTTTGCTGTTATATTCTGTCTCACTATTTCTCTTTATCTCTCGCTCTCACACTCTCACTCTTACACTCTGTCTTACTCGCTCACTCTCCCTCTCACTTTTACTCTCTCTGTCGCACTCATGCTACCTCTCTTACTCGCTCACACACACACACACACACACACACACACACACACACACACACACACACACACACACACACACACACTCTCTCTCTCTCTCTCTCTCTCTCTCTCTGTTTTTTTTATAATTACATATTGAATAAGTGATATAATTCAAGTTGGTACTGAATTTTTCTAATATATTGAGATTCTTGATTTCTGAGCTAACTTTTGGAGATGAAATACTATATACAGTGTAAATATGGTTTCCATAATATATATTATAAATTATTTAAAAACTACAAATTGCACAAGAAGTCAATGAGTCCAACATATGAAAGATTGAATAAAAACGATATTGAGGAGAGAGAATTTGTCTTAGGTCGATCTTTTGTGGAAATTTAAAATGACTTTTGTAACAAGCAGCACAAAACTGTTACATTTAATTAGGTTTACATGACATTGATGCATCCATATATTATATGTATTACAGCCCTAACATGAGCCCTGGTTTCAGCTTTTGCAGAGGAGATATTTAAATTTAAACTCAAAATAAGTCCAATTCAAGGATTATGAGAAATATTTCATATTTTTAATATTTTCATCACTTTATTGACCTAAGCAGCACTGAGCAAATCAACTTTTAGATTATAAGGAGCTTCAAACTTTACAGCACTGGTTTGGATCGCAGTTTTGTCACGGCATCGTTGGAGGCACGTTTGGAGGCACACGGCATGTCACTGCCTCAGAGGCACCTTTATTATTGGTTTGAACACCCCAAAATGAATGAAAGTGAATAGACAGCTTTGCTTGAATAGTCCCCTCATACTTCATTTCTGGTGACATGTTTTGTTGGCAAAACCTACAACGAGCCCTGACCGGAACGCCTGTTTCCCGGGTCTGTTCGAGTCTCTGTGGCTTAGTTTCTAAATCAAATGGGGGAGTCAACATAAGCGGCTGCAGCTGGCCCAAAATCAGGGGACAAGACATCTCCACATTGTCTTAATCATTCATTATACATCATTATACATTAATAAAGGAGTCACTGGAGTGCTTCTCAACCAATCAGCTTGCATGGCTGGAACTAACTGTAGTGGACAGAAAAATAAAACCACAATCATACAGGGGTTGGACAATGAAACTGAAACACCTGTCATTGTAGTGTGGGAGGTTTCATGGCTAAATTGGAGCAGCCTGGTGACCAATCTTCATTAATTGCAGCAGTAAGAGCAGAGTGTGAAGGTTCAATTAGCAGGTAAGAGCACAGTTTTACTCAAAATATTGCAATGAACACAACATTATGGGGGACAAACCAGAGTTCAAAAGAGGACACATTGTTGGTGCACGTCTTGCTGGCGCATCTGTGACCAACACAGCAAGTCTTTGTGATGTATCAAGAGCCACGGTATCCAGGGTAACGTCAGCACCACCAAGAAGGACCAACCACATCCAACAGGATTAACTGTGGACGCAAGAGGAAGCTGTCTGAAAGGGATGTTTGGGTGCTAAACCGGACTGTGTCCAAAAAATGTCCTTCCCAAGACGAATTGACGCTGTATTGGCCACAAATGGAGGCCCTAGTTCACCATACTAATCAGTTATTGTGTTCTAAAACCAGGTGTTTCAGTTTGATTGTCCAACGCCTGTGTTGTTGGATGTTTAACACTGCTGTCCAAATCCGTCATCTTATCTACATGAGGATGAGACACAAGCCCAAAATCCGCCCAAACAAGCTGTGTGAGCCGGAGTCAGTTCAGGCCAGCGCAGAATGACTGGAGAAGATGCTCAGCATGCACTGCTGTGTGCTGCATCTGCCACAAGCTCAGGACCTAATTACACGTCAAGGATGTGCTGTCAAGCAGGAAACACCGCTGTTGTTTTTACTGAGCGTGATAGTTTTGATACCGAATGACACTTCGTTATGAAGTCCTCATCGAAACTGGTAGTGGATACAAAGCCGCAGAGAACAATCATTATTTTGAAAGAGACGAGGCGCCTCTTTAACATCCCAAAATCAATGCATAGGCAAGCTTGCTCGAACAGTCACCTCATGCTTCAGCAACACACTTCTGATGGCATGCTTTCGAAGGCGAAGTAGGTGGCTGCAGCTGGAGCCAAAATCAAAATGCTGCCAAGGCTTAAACACGACTTCTGTTTTCACTGAACGTGGTATTTTTGACACTGAGTGATACTTCTTTCTGAAGCCTTCGGGCAAAACTGGTGCTGGATGCAAAACTGCAGAGTGCAATCATTATTTGGACAAAAGCCATGCAGTGCGACTTCAGATAAAACCCAAACTGCTTGGATGGAACCGTGTATAGCCATCAGGCTGCGGAATAACCGATAGTGGCTGCAGCCTGTAGTCACCCCTAAAACTCATAACTCCATCGGCAGTCCCAGCCTCAACCCCTTCATACAACCCCTAATCCACTCTGCACGTTATTGCTGCTGCTATACAGCAGTTCACTGGAGGCCACTCACTGCTGACTGACTTCCCACTCATCTCTATATCGAGTGTAGTGTACTCTGGGGTTTTGTGTGCAGGGTAGGCTGTCTGTACAGTGTATTATAGTACGCGCTGTGCAGAACACAAGTCGATGATTTGCTTTTGCAGTTTCTGGAGCCCTTTAAGAAGAAAAACGTAAAGCAACACGGTTCTGCACCTGTTTTCACAGCAGCAGGGAGAACGACGTCGCCGTCATTGCCACGCCAGGCAGGAACGCTGCTGCCGAACTATGCACAATAACAATATCCGGTATGTGTGCTTGTCTTCTACACATCCCTTTTTGGTCTAGAGTTCTAAAGGTTCTAAAGGTTAAAGCATTGACTAAAAAGAATACTCATGAACTTTTGAACAGTGGAATGAATTTTTATGTTTTCATTTCAGCAACTGTGTTAACGAATGACTCTAACCCAGGCCACCACTGAAGGTTCATTTTGTACACACTTCCCTGCACTTCGGTAGGACTGAGGAAACCAAAAAACATGCAGAACGTGGGAAAACGGCAGCTTGTGATCAAAACCTCGCACATACATCCTCCAGCATCATTCATGCAGCAAATTTAATTACTGCCTCTTTAAAGCAGCTAATCTGCAAAAGGTTCTTTTCTAAAGCTCACACGAAAATCCACGAGTCTTACATGTTCATTTACTGTATCATTAAAAAAACCCCAAAAAACCCTAAAGGTTCATTTCATGACCAGTGACAGCTAAGGACTAATTTGCCTTGTCTGTGTGAATGGCTTGTTAATCACGTCTGGACTGTCAGTGAAACAGAAGAGCGGTCAGGGGTCAGACTAACTGTGTCAGATTGGACTGACAACGCTCTCTGGCTCACTGTTGTTCCGAGTAAAATATTCGGGGGAGAATTCGTTGGGCAGCGAAAGTGAAAAGCGTTTCACTACAGATTAAATTATCAATCACTCTGAAGCTGAAGGGAAGGGATGCCGTCCACCGCGGACACCGTGGTGAGTTTAAAGTGAGACAGACGACAGCGCCTCATCCATCGCCGTTCTCGGAGGAGAAAGGCATTTGTTTTCCGAGTGTGCCGAAGCAGAGCACCAACAAATGCAGCCACAATTTGCATAGAGATGTTGGGAATTTCCAGAACATCTCAATGAAATGTGTAGGTCTACTGTTTCCATTCATACGTCGCTTTGTTCCCGGAAACTTCGCTGGAAAATGTCCCCCTTTTCACGCTGTCAGGACGAAATGAGCTGCCATTGCTCAAGAAGGCACGGAGTGCTGTAAATTCTTCCAAGCGGTATCAAAGCCATCCAATTACACAGGTAATTAAAAGGGAAAGCAGGAGAAGATGGAGTGGAGTGGAGCAGGTGGCCACTGTGTCACTGGGTTATGGACCCTGTCCATACAGCAAATGAGCATGGCAAACCAAACTTTGGCCAGAGCAGATGGATTTCCATGCTTAGAGAAACGGTGACGTCTAGAAGAAGTGTTACGTTCAAGCAGTGTTTCTCAACCCTGGTCCTGGAGGCACCCCTGCCCTGCCTGTTTTACAGCTTACTCTACTCCTAACACTTGCTTGGGGTGTGTTAAAGCTAAAATGTGCAGGGAGGGGTGCCTCCAGGACCGGGGTTAAACAACCCATCTTTAAATATAATATATAAAAGAAAATTAAAGTAATTTTTAACTTTCATAGTCAATTAAAACAGTTGCGTCTTGAAGGAAGGGTGGGACTGCAGTGTCACGAGGAACATTTATTCATCTGCACATACAGAAGTCATGTCTCTCTGTACGGCCTCGGGTTTAAGGCAACGTCGGCATGGAGTTGTAGCGGTTCCTAATGGTGGAGCTTGAATATTCTCACTTAACAAGATGCCACACATTTTCAATCAGGGAAAGGTCTGCAGATATGATGTGATCATGACATTGTATCTGTATGTTTGAGGTATAGCGCACTGGAGTCTGTGACCACTGGTTGCAGGACCTCCTTAACATACAGGGGTTGGACAATGAAACTGAAACACCTGGTTTTACACCACAATAATTTATTAGTATGGTGAACTAGGGCCTCCTTCTGCAGCCAATACAGCGTCAATTCGTCTTGCGAATGACATTGTTTGGATACAATCTGGGTTAGCACCCCAACATCCCTTTCAGACAGCTTCCTCTTACGTCCACAGTTAATCCTGTTGGATGTGGTTGGTCCTTCTTGGCGGTGCTGACGTTACCCTGGATACCGTGGCTCTTGATACATCACAAAGACTTGCTGTCTTGGTCACAGATGCGCCAGCAAGACGTGCACCAACAATTTGTCCTCTTTTGAACTCTGGTATGTCCCCCATAATGTTGTGTTCATTGCAATATTATGAGCAAAACTGTGCTCTTACCTGCTAATTGAACCTTCACACTCTGCTCTTACTGGTTCAATATGCAATTAATGAAGATTGACCACCAGGCTGCTCCAATTTAGCCATGAAACCTCCCACAATAAAATGACAGGTGTTTCAGTTTCATTGTCCAACCCCTGTACCGTTGGGCTGACAAAGTGTCTGTAATGCACAGCTGGATCGGAAATCTGGCATAACATGCATTTTCCCAGTGGGCAGAAAGTCCTCAGGGGATGATGCTGTTGGATTTTTGATCTTTCCTTTTCTTTCTAAGAGACCGGCCCACGATTTACAGGCCCATTTGTCCATCTTCGATATAAACAGTGGACTGATGCAATCAGGATATGATACAAAACCCCTTCTCTGTGCTGCTAGTTTCACTGTGCTGAGCATGTGCATTAAAGGAGTGGCAACATGGACAAACCAAAGCCAAAGAAACCGGGTGCGGCGAAGGTTGTACAAAGAGATGGAAGATCTAGATGCTGCAAAATGTGCTAAAATCACAGACATGTTCACTGGAGGCCCAACATCCTGTGTGACAGCAGGTTAAAGGTGAAGACAGCAGCAGTGGGCAGGGAGAGTGAGGGAAATGCAGGACAACCGGTCAGCAGGTCATAACGTTAGGATAATACAGGGACTTTTCGGTGATAGAAGGAACATTAGCTCTATTACATTAGATGTAATGATGTGCGATGGTGATTGATTAGTATCATGAGTAATCCACACATGGATTCGAAGATGACTCACTGCCATTGAGCCTGGCATGGCATCATTGCTGCATTGCATTGCAGTCAGTTGATTCCTTCTGGCTGTAACAATTCTTGATGAGTGTATGCAGTTGCTCATTTGGTCAATATCCATTTAGCTCCACCCATTCACACTGAAGGTTTAAGGAGTGTCTCGGTAAAAAGGCTGCTTTTCAATGAGGTTCTTCATCTTTCAGACCTCAACCTGACCTCCACCATTCCTGGTCATCACTACTGTTAATCCCATTATAAACTGGGGAAACAGATCAGTGAAAACACTTCGTTGTCTTATAACCTTCGTTTATTTTGTGGGTATTTGGCCACTATATGGACAAAAGTATTGGGACAGATGCATATTCATTGTTCCCTCTTTCTCTACTCTCTAGGCAATGCTTTGTACTAAATTTTGGAACATTGATGTGAAGGTTTGATTGGATCAGGATGTTGGGATGTAGAATTACCTCACTCTCAGTTCCCTAACTTCTTCTCAACACTGGGGGCTTTATACTCCTCTATCCAGGGATGGACTGGCCATTGGGAGAACCAGGAAAACCTCTCTACAGGGACTACACAAGCTGTGTGTGCATTTGCACATCAGTGTCAGCAATGGCTGCGACTTAAAATAGGTGAATGCATTCATTAGAAGGGGTGTCCACAAACATTGACATATGATGTATATATATATATATATATATATATATATATATATTTTTATAAAAACTCCTATAAATGTTGTATGTCAGCTGTAAATACCATCCCAGTTATGCAAAAAGATCCTTTCTCGTCGTCGGTCGATCTGGCACAGCTGGTGCTTTGTGCTCCCTTGAAAACAGCACTGCTAAAAAGGTCTTAACAAAGATAGTCTGGTTGTCTAACCTCAGTTTCCCTTTGTCACCTCGAAAGCTTTGAACTAGTACCTACAATGAGTTGGTGGAAAACAGAGAGAGAGAGAGAGAGCGAGAGCGAGAGGGGGAGGTGGGGAGGTGGGGAAGCAGACTTAAGGCACTAAGTCTCGACTGAGCAATTTTGTAGATTCATGAATATGAATCAGGAATTGCTCAGAAAATGTCAGGCTGAAGTCATTAAGATAATGTCCCTAAACAGTCTATTAGCAAGCAAAAGGCCTGAAGCAATTAGAGGAAGATCATACAATTTAAAACTGAATTAATTGTCTATGCCTTCACATTTATACATCTGTTGAATAGTAACAAAGCAAAAAAGCAGTGTAATTGGGAAAATGCTTGGAGAGGAGCGAGAGGGTGGGCTTATGTTTCATAAAAGCCTGTAGGCTGATGAAGGTAATGTGATATGTCTGTAATTAACCGGTAAAAAAGGTGTGTTCAGATCTTCTTACGAGCTGTTTCCATTTCATTTAAAGTTCATCACGAAGATGTGGAAAACGTGTTTCTACAGCCACCACCATGGTGTAGGCAGTTGTTTGTTTACTGGGCTGGACCTCCAACCCTGTCCAGTTCATGTTGGTGCGAGATTGACCTTGACCTGCCTTCCTTGGAGCCACTCACCCTCCTGCAGTGCCTCAAAGCCACTCACCAGCCTGATGAGATTGATCCCCGCAAAGACTTCAAAGTAGTCAGTCAGTGACATTGCACCTCGCCTCACCACACGTCATTTTTCAACCCAGACATGTCCTCTTTTTGAATGTCAAACGTGCCTGGCCCTGATTTCCAAATTGTGTCAAATTTTCAGGATTTCGCATTAATGTCACATCAGTATTTGCTTCTACACTCACCACACACCCTTTGACCCCTGTACATGTACCTGCAGCTTCACAAACCACTGGCCAGACTGGTCAGTCCACCATAATAACAAGTCCTGTGAAGAGATGGCACTAATAAATATATAAATAACAAGCATAAAAAAGGACAGTTAGGTCTCTTCAGCTCACCTGCCCATGTTGACACTTGGTTGAAATGTCCTCCATGTGTAATTTAAACAGCTGACCGCATCTACAGCCTTCTTTCTGAAGGTCTTAGAGAGCTGTTTATATGCCAGGAGCTGGAGGAAGAAACCTTGGGAGGAACCGGGCTCACAAGGGGGGTCAACCTACTTAGGGGACACTGGACCCCCACATGTCTGTTGTCATACTCGTGTACTGAAGGAATGATAGTTTGATGGTGGACATAATAGTAACAGTAGCAGCTAATTAGGGTCTGTTTATATTTAGACATAGTTGGTGATGCAGGTGGGAAACTAGTCCAGGTCCAGTAGCCAGAGGGTGGGTAGCCAATGTGAGATGGTGGCCGGAGATCAAACCAAACTAATGTCTGAAGTTTAAATAAGACCACCTCCTCAAAGTCTGCTCTGATGATGATCTAAAAAAGTAGTAATAAATACAGGGTCCTAACTTTTTCATGCATTTCTAAAAATTAAATTTGACAACTGATTTTTGAGACTTTTCTTAAATCGTACGTGTTTAGTTACATTACATCCAACCCTCAATATAGAAAAAAAAAGATCAAATCAAGTCAAATGTCCATAAGTTTATATTTGGACAAATATTGAAGGTGATCATAGATTCACATTCATGCATTTTTATTCTCGCAAATGTAATAACTTTTAATAAAGTAGCAGGAAGGAAGGAAATGTCTCTGTGGAGGTGAGGCATTTAACCTTAAGTTGAAGCCTTTGTGCTATCTGAAAGCTGAAATGTGATATTTTTCCTATAATGAATGAGCTCAGCATTAAGATTCTCCATTTGGAGAGGCATCTCGAGCGAGAAAGCGCACACGCTGAGAAGGCTTCATTCCGAGACGTCTGGAAAAGGTCATATTAACAAGAAGGGCTTTCTTCACAAAAATCCTTTTGATAACATTTATCTAATAAATTCAGTGTCTTGTAGGGGCTTTGAATCTGTAAGAACCAGCCTAACAAATGGTATTCAGAGTTAACATTGGAGTTTAGGCAATTACCTCCAGCAGGTCCATACTGTGAACTCCATACTGTGCAAAGCAAATCCCTACATGTTCTCGGCTCCAGCTCCTCAGTAAAGCCACTATATGAATAGTGACTCATTTCCAGCAGCACAGAAAATATGAATCTCCTGAGCTGGTTTATCTCCATGTTACAGTTGTTACACTGCGAATACCAAGAGGGTCAAGCAAACAATAGTTTTCCCATAGATGAATAATAATAATAATAATAATAATAATTAACACTAATTCAGAAATGCCCTTTAAATTTTACAACCTGAGATCCACACTTTATGAGCAGTAACGTGCCATTTAAAAGGCTTCATAGCTCAGAATAATGTACAGACATCATGCACATTTCATTGTGTGATGAATAACTCACTCCTTTCCCAAATTAAATCCCAGTTTAAATGCCAAAGCAGCCATCCAGTGAACATTCACGGCTCTGTCCCCATGCTCAACCTGCTCAATCAGCGGTCAGTCATTGGTGACGTCACTATCCCAGATATTAGATCACAGAGGAAAGCATGAAGGGAGTTTGCTCTCTTTGCTCACACGGTGTTCAAACTTTAGAATAAATATAAACAAAAATACAACTTTATTTTGACCAAGTATTTGGAATTAAGTATTTTATAATTGTACTTTTCAATCTAATTATTTCACATTGGATCCAAATTCTTGTATTCTTAGCTCAAAAAACACTCTGGATGATCAATTTTCAATAGGATTTCTGAGTTGTTTTTTAGTCCATCCATCCATTTTCTATACCACTTATTTCTGGTATAGTAATATAGGGTCACGGGGGAGCCAGTGCCCAGCCGGCAACTCAGAGGGCAAGGGCAGGAAACAACCCTAGACAGGGTGATACTCCATCGTAGGGCTCACACACACATTCACACACTAAGGGCCTCTTTAGAGTCACCAATTCACCTAACGCACATGTCATTGGACTCCACACAGAAATTCCCCAGGTTGCCAGGTCCTTCTTGCTGTGAGGCAACAGCGCTATCCACTGCACCACCGTGTTTTTTAGTCCTTATCATTAAAAAAACAAGTAACGCAAAAGTAATGGTCATTTTTGGATCCAAACGTGGCCAAATTCATACAAATATTTAAACGTAATGTTCATATTTACATCTTAAATGGAGACACATTTGGGAAGCCTAAGAGCTCCTGAAAATAACAGCATCTGGCATTGTCTGACCAGCGACTGTCTATTATAAACACTTTTTTGGCAAATAAAATCAAACTATGCAAATGTCCCGTAAAATTACCTAAAGGATTGTAAAGGTTAACCCCCCCCAGGCCATCTATACACAAATACACTTGTTATTCCATGCAGATCGCACAACAGGTGTAGAACGGATGCCGGCAGCACAGCAAAGAGGCCACCGCGCCGTCACTCGTATACCAAAAAACGACCTGGTGTCCGTTTGACAGAGCTGTGCTGAGAGCTACCCGTCAGCTGCATTACCCTTATTCCTCCCAATCTGACTGCCTGTCTCGGTGACTTTGGTCTCAGCTCAGTTCTGTACATCTGAGTGCGGCCGAGCTGTAACCATGGTGACAGTTGAGCGCAGGCTTTCTTTAAGTTGCCTGGCTGTTGCTGAGAGGCTGCTTATCCAGCCCCTGTCCCTGTAAACAGCTGGATCAAAACACCCTTGGTGCTCCGTCGCCAAGGCACACAGCTTGGGGCCGACTGGAGCTTTGGTCATAAAGGAAAGAAAAGAGTCCCAATTCTCATCAGAGCCAAGTTAATTCTTAATTAGCCATGCATAATGGGTGGGGTATTCAATTCAGAGCTTTTCTAGGTAGCTCCAGAGAGGCTGGGGTAGATAATGACTTTCCTCAATCTCCAACTGCTGCCTGTTACTTAATTACTTGTGAGTGCCATTAAAGCATCTGGCAAAAACTGTACCATACCTTAATGAGGTAGATACTTTTTGGTCAAAGCAAGGCAAAGCATACCTGATGCAATATGTTCCCCACATTAAGCTGTAAACTAGGTTATTAACAATATATACACTGACCTGCCTAATACTTGGAGAGATCCCACACGTGCAGCCATGGAGTCATGAACTCCACAAGACCCCTGAAGGTGTCCTGTGCTGTTTGGCACCAATATGTCAGCAGACGTCCTGTACATTGTGAGGTGGGACCTCCATGGATTGCAACAATGAGACACTATGCTTTACCAGTTGTTCTTCCTTGGAGCCCTGTTGATAGGTACTGACCACTGCTAACTGGAAACACCCCACATGACTTGTCTGTCAGGCTCTTGACAAAGTGGGTCAGATTCTGACACTCTGCCATTTTTCCTGCTGCCAACTTCAACTTCAAGGACTGACACATCCCACCCCTTCATAGGTGACATTGCAATGAGAAAATCAATGTTCTTCATATTTCTTAAAGCAATCATTTGTAGCTGTACTCTCCTCACTAGAGAGCAGCAATGACAAGGAGTTGTTTTGTAGTAAGTCACAGCAAGGTTTGAAGGACAGCCTTTATTATCCTGAGATCACATGATGTTTCCCAGAGTCGCAGAAAATATGGATCCAGAACTGAGAACCAACTATTTGAGGTCATCAGTGTGGTCCAAGCTACCGAGGCTTCCAAGGTAATCTATGCCAGACATTTCCACTCACTGTTCCAGACAGGCTGTCATATGTCTCAGATCATGTACAGTATGTTTACAGTAATTTAGCACTGAATTTATTTCAGTGGTGTAAAATTATAAAGTACCCTCGTCATATAATTCTTATTTTGACTTTGTGGGATATGTGCCAGTTAGCAGTGGTGTTGTATCATTTTCTTACTTTGTCTTTTTTTTGCAAAGCATTTTTCCCTTTATTTTCACATGAACCTGTGTGGGTTAAAGCAGTGTTTCTGAACCCTGGTCCTAGAGGCACCCCTGCCCCACTTGCTTTAGCTTGAACACGCTCCGTAGAAATCTGAAGGGCTCGTTAATGAGCTGATTAGTTGAATCGGTTGTGCTGTGAGCAGGGAAAGCTCTCAAATATGCAGGGTAGGGGTGCCTCCAGGACCAGGTTTGAGAAACACTGGTTTAGAGCAACCTTAGTGAGGTATTTATGACTGGACGATACTGGTAATCAGCTACTGATGTCTTATTATAGTTTCACATAATGTTATATTAATAAGATCCAACTCTGAGGCTGTATTTTATCAAACAAGAATTTACAAAATTTACGTTGATTACAGAAGTTGACTAATGTTATTTTCTTGTAACCATAGTGCTTTTGACCCCTGGCTGCAGATCCTGTAATGTTTGTAAATGTGAAACCCATCTATACAATGCAATATATTCAAAAAATCATAATGCAAGATAAATAATTTTAAAATAGAAAAAAAAACAACCTTAATGCATCCTGTGCACAACGTTTGGTCACATTGCAGTGTAAGGACTTAATAACTCCCTCTGGCAGAAATCACAGCTTGCAAACACTTTCTGGAGCAGCTATTAGAGAAGTCTTTCAGTTCTTGTAGATGGATTGTTTCCTCACTTGTCTTTGCAGAAGGTCAACTCATTCCAAAGCTACTGGCTCGGAGGTTTTATAGGGTGCTTGGAATTGGGTATGATGACCTTAAGCTTATATAAGGCTGCAGTAGAACGGAGGAAATTATCCAGGCTGTGTTTCCAAGTAAATATCTATTTCAACAGTGGCTGTAATTCATTAATTCAAAGGGATGTATTGATACTTATAATAATAATAATAATAATAATAATAATAATAATAATAATAATAATAATACATTTAATTTCAAAGGTGCCTTTCTGGCACTCAAGGACACCGTACAAATCACACTTTTATCTTTGTGGAGATGACCAACAGGTCTTCTTTACAGACACTCTAACAGCCCAAAGTTACGTTAATGAGATCCTGCAACCAGTGGTTCTACCTGTTCTGAACACACTCCGGTGCACTATTCAGACAGGACGACACTCGTCCACACACTGCTGCCGTCTCAAGATCTCATCTTGAAGACACAGATACTACGCCGTGGTCAGTCTCATCTCCAGACCTGTCCCTGATTGAAAATGTGTGGATGCTATTGGACGCTCTATCAACACTCCACCCCTACCACACCATCTGCAGAACTGAGGGAGAACATTCAAGCTGCATGGGATGGATCATCACAGGACACCATTAGGAACCTCTACACCTCCATGCAGAGACGCCTGGCATGTTGCGTTAAACCCGATGCCGTACTGAGAGACACCACTTCTGTATTATTTAAACTGTTTATTTCACCATATAAACTGTACAACCCTGTACAGTTTGAACTGACGTGGTTATATTGAGCATAGAACGGGATATTTCGTGTTAACCGGCATCATGAATGATGAATTATGATGTGAAAAACCTGAATGGTGATATTTAATTGAGTAATATCACTTCCATATTAGAACAAAGACAGACATATTGATAAGTCAAGGCTTTGTGAATGTGTGCGACTGCAGTCCTGGCTGAGATATTACCTTTCACGCACAATATGTGACATTGCGAGGTCATTGATGTGATCAAGGTTCTTCTTTCAGTTCTCCTGCATTATTGTTGAGACCCCATGAGGACGTTGAGCCTTTATGATGTTCTGACATAAGGAACATAGTCTTTTATTTCTGTGGTGTGAATGTCCCTGAGCGAGATGCAGAAAGGAAATGGAAAAATGGAAGAGCTTCACATACTTGTGCACCTTAGATCACACACTGCAAATTGTCTAACTTGTACTGGGCTGCTGAAAATAATTTGAAATTTCTCTGCTGAAGGAGCCTCAGCTGCCGAGGCCTTGAAACCCTGAAACCAAAGCGAGCAGGCACATCCGAACGCTGCTCCCAGTAAATAAATGTTGTAGTAAATGTCGTACCAGCACAACACCAAGGAAAGGTCTTTTGTTATATGAAAGAATTCTAAAGCCCTGTTACATGGACAAAAGTATTGGGACACCTGCTCATTAAAAAGAGTGTGCCCTGCTTTTGTCGGAATAACTGCCTCTAAAGTCTAGGATTGATTCTGCATCATTTTGGAGCATTGCTGTGAGGATCTGATTGCATTCAGCAAATAGAAAGTGCAGTTACTGCATAATGTTTGAGTGCTAATAATAAAAAATACCAAAACAAATACAGTTAAATAAAGATAAATGTTAATTAACAATAATAAATATGAATGTAAATGTTAACAAAGATAAAACATTTTAATTAAAGAACAATGGTATGATTGCCTACTGCAATCACACTAATAATAGTGTGCAAAAATAGTGGCAAAAGTGGATAGTCCTAATTTTAGGAGTGTGTTTTAAAAGCTGCATATCCAGCTGTAGAGCCGCAGTATCGCCTGTCTCGGCCCCCTCGGAATCAGACCGGCACTTTGAGTTCCGAAGAAGTATGACCCTAGTGGTTCATTTCAGAAATGCAGCAACAGCATCTGCTCATGTGTTTTCATGATGGATAGAGAGAATCATGGGTGTTGAAGTCCAGCTTTTGTATAAAAACAGAGTAATATCAGTTTTTTTACAGATACAAGTTTCAGATGTCCAGACCTTGGGGAGATGTTTCCTGGTGGTTAGGGAACCGACCTTTTGTCTGGAAGGTTGTTGGTTTAATTCCCTGAACTGCCAGGACATGACTGAAGTGCCATGGATAAGGCTGCCCACTGCTCTGGGCACGTGTGCTCACTGTATGTGAAATCACTAGTATGTGTGTGTTTCAGTGTGTGGATGGGTTCAAGTCTCCTGTGTGCAGCACAGTGGATGTATCTGCACGTATATCTGAGGATCTGAAATTGCTGTACTGCAAATAGGCCCGTTCTCATTCTTCCAGCTGCTTCACTGGCTAAAAAGGTTGTGACAGGATCTGCACCTTTAAGCAATGATGCCAGGCGTTTGAAACCCAGCATCACACCCTCACACTTCTGACATCCCATCAGCAGCACAGAATCTAAATTAATTAGCCTGAAAATAGAGGGCGTTTAAAAGCACAATAAACCAGCTCCATTCACATAAACGTCAGTGAAGATGTTCCCAGACTGGCTGGAAAAGAGCTGACAATGACTTATTAAAAAAGAAGCAATGTCAGCACTCTCACCTTTACGAGAGCTGGAAGCTCGAGTTTCAGTTACAGTTGCTCCACAAACTTTTTCTGCTGTCATTTGGAGGTGATTTGTTCCATCATCTCTGCTCTGACACCAAACATCTCAGAAACGTGGCATCTTTGAGTCAGTTTAGTCAAATCAGAGCGGAAATATCCAGACGCGTAGCCTGTCTTGGTGCATTACACTAAAATACGAAAGAAAGAAAAAACCCATCTCGCTTTTGATTTTTTTTTTTTCAAGATAATTCCTTTTGATGTCCCAAAGAACAAGGCAGTGGACCATTGGAACAGCACATAATACATTACGCCTCCTCCTCAGCAGCCACATCCCCAAGTCATTATCTTCGGTTTCCTTATTATCTGTTCCAATGTGAGATCTATTTTTGATATTTAGAGACTGAGGGCACTAACAAGTGTAGAAGTTCTGTAGATGAGAGCAAGTTTCAAACGGGAGCACAAAGCTTTCTGGGGAGGAACATCAGAAAGACTGACAAAAGGTAACAACAGAAGCCCAGGGGAGGCAACCTTAGAGCCAAAACTGGATTCGGGACCAAACGAGCAGCACAGAGTTTGCAGGTTTGTTGCAGGCTAAATTGTCGCTCAAGTTGTTCCTCACTTAGGGCTGTTTTTTCCTAATGAGGAAGGCTATTAATCAGCTTTGAGGGAAGGCCTGCACAGCACCATGTAAGTGTCGCTCACAGTCGCTGCCTCTCTCTCTCTGAGGAACGTAGAGAAATCTCTTGGCTGCAAAGCGCTGGGTGCAGCATATCAAAGCTGGACCGGACTCAAGGGAATCGACTCAAGAGTTTCTCCTGGTGCAGGCCCAAAATATGCCCAGACACTTTGAGGAAATGCACGGAAAAGGAATGTGTTAGTGGGAGGCAGATAGAAGCTGAGGCAGGAGAACGTCTCAACGAGGGAGGAATTTTGATTAACTTACTTGGACAGTTGGCCTTGCTTTTGTTTCAGATTTTGCGTGCTTATGTCTGTGTACTTGCTTCCTTGAATGCTTTTCTTTCATCCTACAGCCCACATTTTGTAAAATACGGAAAACGTTATAATTAAGAGCTTTGCTTCTGCTTCCACCAATTCGGTTAAATGCCTCAGTTCTGTACGGTTCTAAAGAGGAACTCGGCTTGTTATGGAACATTTCTGTCTGTCACATCTACAGTACTAAGAGGGCAGCTATAAAAAACACTTGACCAGGAAGCACTCGTTTGAAGCTGCTGGTGTCTCTGGAGCCACAGAACCTCTTGATGCAGGATCCTCCAGAGGCTGACAGATGCGCTTGGATCCCCCCAACCACAACTTGAGAGATACGTCTGCAGTGGGTCAGAAATACTGAATGCCATGCTACACTGGCTACTCCATTATGGATGGAGTTCTGCATGGGTGATGAACGACCAGTGTGTTCCAACAAAACTGTGAGAGAGAAAGTGTTGCTTTGGGTCGGAATATCGGGAAGTCAGATGGTAGAAATCTTGAGGCTGGACAATTCTCATTTTGAATCCTTTTGAGAAACTATGGAGCATCCTTAAATAATGATCTATGAAGGTCTACCTACAATCAGCGGCTCTGCGTGGCATCACTGCCATCAGTACATCAAAACTCTACATTAGATTACGAGTGGGATGAAAGAGGAAGCTGTTCAAGTTGCCTCAGAGAAGGATTCATGTATTAATATGGAAATGAGTGATAAATACATTTTTGTGTGTGCCGTGCGGTGGTCTGTATATATGAATGGGGTGGTGCCGACACCACGAAAGCTCCTTCATTCCCTTTGAATCAGTCTCTCCTCCTGGTTGCATTGTTTGCAGCGATGTAAACTGCATGATGTAATGCAGAGCTCATCGCTGCTTTTGGAATGAAAGATCAATCAGTTTCATTCTGAGGAAAAAATGAACGGATGGATGGTTTATAATAACTTTAAATTCAAGACCTTCAAAATTTAAGATCTTCAAAACATGTGACAGTAGTCAGAAAATGTCCTTTTTTATTTTTGTTATTAATGTATGTATCAGTATTGTCCCTTCTTGGGACTTTTATTCTGGAATTTGAATGCTGTGTGAGCAAAGAAAGAGAGCAAACAGCCCCTCCCATCTCATTTTCCTCTATAACCCAATATGTGGGTCAGTGACATCATTAGCCCCGCCCCCTCTCTCTGCTCAGTCAGCATTTCGGCATTTAAACCAAAAAATAAAATTCATCACACACTGTTAGTGCGGGTTATTCCGATCCGGGATCTAAGAGTTAATATCAGTTTGCCTGCCTGCCGATATTTGATGACGTAATCAAAAGCAGGAGACCTTTCAGAGGCAATAAAAGCCATTTTGTTGGAAATGCAGAAAAACAGTCCCGTACTCCTGTGTTTTAAAAGACGAACCGATGAATTGCCTGTAATTTGACCAGAGAGATTCCGGCTATTTTTCCAGGAACTGTTCCTATTTCAGGTATTTTAAAGCTGTATTAAATTCAGGCAGGAAGGAATTCTCTGTAAACTTCAATTAACAGTTAAATGGCTGAGATCGGAGGTGGGAGGGGGGGGGTGGTGTGACAGCACGATGCAGTCGCAGGTCTGCTTACGGAGCAGAAGGGAGGACGGCGTGTGGCGTTGGAGAGCTGGAGCTCCTCTGTCAAAGGCCGTTGAAAGTCAAACGTGCCTGGAATGGCAAAGCTGATCAAATTCCTTGGCACAGTGTGCACAAGAACCTGGATCCGCAAGGAGAGAACGAAACGTCGCTCTCATCAGCATACAATCACGCCTTTGTTTCAGACCACTCTTTAATTATCACAGAAGACTGAGCTCTGCAAGCAAAATGATGAAACTTAATACCGATATTAGGAAATGGAATATCCCAGAGGTGGATACAATCAATAGATGCCAAGTGTGAAGTACACAAAGAGCCGCTTCAGAAAGGTTTCTGGTTTTAATGAGGGTGGTCCTGAGGCATACAGGGCTTTGCGATGGCATGGGCCTAAAATTCATAAATAAACATCAGGAGATGCAAAGGGTCATTTCCACTCTCCCGCTCAGGAGCAGTTCTGAAGCCTCTTTGTTTGGTTTGTGTATTGTGCAGTCAGTCTTCTGCATGCGGGTCCTGGTCAGTCATGTCGATGGCACATGAGGCAGGTGGTGGTGGTGGCTTCAAAAGGAAGCGGCAAGACATAGCGAGTGTGGGGGCGAGGAGCCTCTCTGAGCTGCATACAGAAGCACTCAGCACCAGCTTGTCTTGTATAACAAGAGAGAGAGAGTAAGAGAGAGTAAGAGAGAGAGAGAGAGAGTGGTGTGTGTGTGTGTGTGTGTGTGTGTGTGTGTGTGTGTGTGTGTGTGTGTGTGTGTGTGTGTGAGCGAGTAAGAGAGGTAGCATGAGTGCGACAGAGAGAGTAAAAGTGAGAGGGAGAGTGAGCGAGTAAGACAGAGTGTAAGAGTGAGAGTGTGAGAGCGAGAGATAAAGAGAAATAGTGAGACAGAATATAACAGCAAAAGAGAGAGAGAGAGACACCCACACACACACAGAAAGACAGAGTGAGAGACAGACAGACAGACAGAGAGAAAGAGATAGATATACATATAGAGAGAGCTAGAGAGTGAGAGAGAGAGACAGAGTGAGAGAGTGTAAGAGCAAGAGAGAGAGACACACACACACACACACACAGAAAGACAGAGTGAGAGACAGACTATATATATATATATATATATATATATATATATATATATATATAGAGAGAGAGAGAGAGAGAGAGAGAGAGAGAGAGAGAGAGAGTAAGAGCGAGAGATAAAGAGAGTGTGTGTAACAGTGAGAGAGACACACACACAGACAGAAAGTGAGAGACAGACAGACACAGAGAGAGAAAGAGAGAGCTAGAGAGAGTGAGAGAGACAGTGAAAGAGAGAGAGAAAGAGAGAGAGAGAGAGTGAGAGAGAGACAGAGTGAGAGAGAGAGAGTGAGAGAGAGTGTAAGAGCGAGAGCCACACACAGGCAAACACAGAGAGAGAGAGAGAGAGAGAGAGAGAGAGAGAGAGAGAGAGAGAAAGAGAGAAGGCCCAGGGTTATGAATTTTCATCCTCCAGTTCACAGCAGATCTAAACAAATTAGCTGTTTGGTTTGAAAGACATCAGAATTTTACTCGACTTAAAAACAGAATTTCACATCAGCTTGATTTAACTGATCATTTAAAATTTGCAGTAAACATTGGATTTCTTTTTCAACTCTGACCTTTAAAGACGTCTCATTAAGCTGGTGATTTATAAAGTGAATCATATTCGATTATATTTGGTAGCTGTGTAATGATAACGACTGTAACACAAACAGCTACCAATGTACCACGACAAACAGGTTCCTTAATACACCGAATGACATTATCAGTCCGAGCAGCGGGACGACTGTCCGAAAGTTCAACAGTGTCCTTACACACTCATCCTCAAAATAATACACCCAGAAGGAACCGGCCCATCGCAAAGGTGCCATGACCGACTGGTTTGGAGTCTGAGTGAATGGGCAAGATGGAGGCAGATGATCTGCGCCCCGGCTCTCTGATTGAGGAAGATCTCGGTTGTCATCTACGAGGAGCTTGCAGACGTAGCTTGCAGAAAGTGACGAGTGCACTGATAATGAATTCATAGACATAAGACATAAACTGAGCCAGTCTTATGGGCCTCATAAAGCCACACAAAGGCAAATGCATGGCAACATAAGAATTTGTGAGTGTGGTTTATGTGATAGGATCCACCTGCAGTCAGAGAACCACTATCCATTAACTCTGGTTAGGAGATAAACATGAGAGCTTTGGGTTGAAACGAAGTTCAGCTTCACTTTGGAATTATGTTCAATTTAATGGGGTTCAACTTATCATTCAGATAACAGCTCAAGTCCTCTTGTTCTTTTAGAGTCGATGCTCTTCTTTGATCCCCAAAATGTAGAGGCCATTTTCCCCTTTTTTGCCCTCTTCCACTTGCCCTTGTGGCACAACTGATAGCAAGTAATTACAGGTTGCTTCCGACTGCCACGGAACTGCACCGTGCTGACTTATGCAGTGAAATCATAAGAGAAAAGCTTTGGTGATATCAAGGCCACTGAGATTAGAGAAAATTGAAATGGAATGACTTTGCTGAACACCTGGCAACCCTGCATGATTAACATGGCCTGTCAAATATGGCTTGATTTATTTCACTTTCGCAAAATTTGACACTATTCTCAAAGTTCCGAAATGAATTCAATGAATTCGACAGTGTTGCCTTTTGTTTATAAACGTGGACCCGTTTCGTTAACCGTGGCTCTGAACTCAGTGTTCTTTTAGTCTGATCTCAGTTTAAGCTGCCTACACTCTTACATTTTCTTATATTACTCTTCACATTTTCATAGTTTGACGTACTTTTATTTGCCCAAAGTGTTGAAAGGTGTTTAATTAAATTAAGAATATACATATTTGTATGAATTGGAGCAATTTGATCAAAAACTTACTAGCACCTACACTATTTTATGTTTTTTTGGTTTTAGCTGAAAATGCAATAATTTTGTAATTATTTGAGTTATTTATAATGAGTAGATTGACAAGGATATTTACAATAATATGTTTTACAAAATACTTGGCAGCGGCCAAATAAAATTAAATTGAAACATGAATGTCCTTTATTATTCTTATTATTTACGTATGCATCAGTATTTTCCAGTCTCAGGACTTTTATTCTGAAATATAAGCAATGTTGGATGAAAAGAAGACAGTAAATAACCCATACCTTCCCATTTTCCTCATAACTCAATATCTGGGTCAGTGATGTCATTAACCCCGCCCCTCTCTCTGATCAGTCAGAGTCTGTATGCAGGTTTAGCATGTACATGTGGACAGAGCAGTAAACATGCACTGGAAGCTCCCTTTGGTATTTAAACTGGGATTTAATTCAGTTGGAAATGAGTTTTTCTGAGCTGAATAATTCATCACACAGTGACGAGATACCATGGTTAGATAGGGTTAGAAGTAGGTTACTCTGACCCTGAGATACGGAACCTCGAAAACGATATGTAACTGCCCACAAAGCATAGATCACCGGCTCTACGAGTTAATGTGACCCAGATCTGATATATCAGGTTTGATCTTAAACCACTTTCACATGTGATTTATCCTAAATCTGATACGTATCTGATTGGTGGGCACATCTATTTGCCTGCACTCATTGTTGTGTGTTGTTGATTGAGACGGAAGCCTAGTAAACAAATCTGTTCCCTCATTGGCCGAAATGAACGAGGACAGACCAAAATATTGAAAACTAACATTTTACATTACAGATCAAATCTGGCAAGAACCTGATGATGAATAGCTCAAAAATAAGTGTCGGTTCACATTATAGACATATTTAGATCACTTATATGTATGATTGAGAACCAATAAATCTGATCTGAAATCTCAGAAATGAGTAATTAAATTTGTAATGTGAATGTAGCCATAAAGGGTTCTATGGTGATGCCAATGAAAACAATTTCATAAAGAACCAGATTTGTGGGTGAAGAACCGTCAAATGGGAAATTATTGGCCTATAGGCTTCATAAAGCCACTCATAGAGAAAACTTAAATGGAATGACTTTGCTGAACACCTGGCAACCTCGGATGCTCAGGTTTCCATGCCCATTGTTTGTGGATTTGTCCGAAATGTCAACCACTGGGTTGATATATCTGATTGACACTCAAACGTATATATTATTATTATTATATTATTTTTTGTATATTTTAGTGTCTGATGTTATATATGAAATGTCAAGAAGGTCATCTTAAGGTTATGCAAACGACATACCTCATCTATGTTCAAAATCCTGCTCACAGAAGTTGCAAATATGTTGCATATTGAGGGGCTCAGATGTGATATCTTTTGTTTTTTGATTTCTAAATTTGGGCCTCGGTTTTCAAATCAGTTTCTTTTCTGTAGCGCTTTGTGCAGCTGATGCCTCAAAGCAACTTTACGGACATCAAAAATGAGAAAAAGATCGACACACAAAACATAAAAGACAAAGACATAAACCCCCTGGTGATGGACAGAGCTGGACGAATAAACCTTGGATAGAACCAGGCTCACAGTTGGAGACCCATCCTCCTCTGGTCAAACTACTCATACATTATTGAAGGGGACACTGGACCACTACATGTCTGCTGCAATGATCAAGTGTTCTGAAGTAATGATGCTGGTTTGATGGTGGTCATAATAGTAACAGGAGCAGATAATTAGTGTCCAGGTAAATAGACCGGAGGTGGGCAGCCAGTGTGAAGGGGTGGAAGGGGGAACCTGAGGTCAGCCTCTGAAGACGTGGCAGGGGAGCCCAAGGTCAGTGTCTTTCTCTTTTTCTTCGTTGTTCATTGCCTTTTCATTGTTGCTGGGTGTGAGTGAACCTCCTGTAATGTGTCCTTTAATGATGCTGTGTTAACTCTTAGAACCTGAGACCCGGGGCTTTTACATGCTGTGAAGTTCCAGGCTTCATTTCTCAGAATCAGAGTAACCTACAGACATGATGCACATGTCATAACAAAGTACAAAGTACCCTATATAACCATCCGGCTCAAAAAACAACCATAAGTCACTCGTTTTCAAAATAATTAAATCCCAGTTTAAATGACAAAGGAGCTTCCAGTGCATGTTTACTGCTCTGTCCATGTGTACATGCTCAACCTGCATACAGACTCTGACTGATCAGAGAGAGGGGGCGGGGCTGATGCTCAACCTGCATACAGACTCTGACTGATCAGAGAGAGGGGGCGGGGCTGATGCTCAACCTGCATACAGACTCTGACTGATCAGAGAGAAGAGGGCGGGGCTGATGCTCAACCTGCATACAGACACTGACTGATCAGAGAGAGGGGGCGGGGCTGATGCTCAACCTGCATACAGACTCTGACTGATCAGAGAGAGGGGGCAGGACTGATGACATCACTGACCGAGATATTGGGTTATAGAGGAAAATGGGAAGGGAGGGGCTATTTGCTTTCTTTCTTTGCTAACACAGCATTCAAATATCAAAATAAAAGTCCTGAGAATGGATAATAGTGATGCTTACTTTTGAGTATTTTGAAGAACCATTTTATTATACTTAATCTCTAAATCTAATCATCACAGATAAAAAAAAATCAAAACTATTTAATTTCCAGCTCAGTAACACTCTGGATGATCACTTTCCAACAAGACCTCTGAGATATAAAATGTATTTAAGTCCTTAAAAGCAAATAAAAACCCAAAAGAAAAACAAAAAACAAAACCCCACATAAGGTAAATAAAAATATTTACACAAGGGGAAGTGGTACTCCAGGACCAGGACTTAGAACCAGTGTTAAAGACGAACCATGTGAGTGTGAAGAGCCTTTAAATTGGTTAAAAAAAGCTATGATTCTTCTGTGACACTGCTTAAACCACTCTTTGTAGCCCTTTATTTGTAGAAGTGCACTCCCTTATCCCACCAAATTGACAGGCGTAGTATTGTAGTACTGTAAGAATGAGGAGTTCTCTTGTTTGCTGCTAGATGGCAGTGGCAGCTCGATCTGCCAAATTCCAGTCATGCAGACAGAATGTTGCACAACACTGCCCAGTGCACAAGGTATTAAGAGGATAATCCCGCATTTACTGCCACATTATCTTGTATTGAAACGCATCTCTCCTGTCAAATGCATAGGCTGAACCCCCTTCCACACGAGCATCCTCAACTGAGCCGAGCAACTTCTGCTGGCCTGTATGTGGCCTCAGCACTAATCAGTGAATTAAACTGGTAGATTCGGGTTCATCAGAGGATCACATTTGTTGTCTAGGTGTGAATTGTACCCTGTTTTTTGAATGGATGGAGAAACACATTTCACACCGTGCTTCAGTCCTATTCAGCAGATCAGGCTTAAAGGCGTGATGCTCTCCAGACCACCGTGCTTTCAACATCTCACCACTCATGACTTAGCAGTGATACTAATATGGGTAAATATCCCCTGGAGCACAGCTTTGCCAGAACACTCATATCGGGCTTATGTGGACTTCCATCCCACGTCCTTATCAATATGTCCAACAGAAGCACTGTGGTCAGAAACTGACCAACGATGAATGGGATATAGGATTCCTGCCAGAATGGCCATCAGTCTGCTATAGTCTGTAACTGCACACAATAATGGGATTACAAGGAAGATAAGGACATTTATGTAGTGGCCAGTGAGTGGAAGTGCGAGCATGCTGCTTCCCAATGAAATGCAATAATAAATCATGTTTATTTTAATATATTTTTTTTATTTACTGATCTTATTATGACCCTCAAAACCCGCACACTCATTCCTGAATTCTGAAAAGATTATTTTCTCAACCCTCCAATCACTGCTTAGCATCTGTTGCTCTGTGCCATTGCTTCAAACCTTCAGTTCTTTATCACTATGCCAGTGTTTGAATCGAAGTTCAAGCAGATCAAAAGGTGAACCTATCACTATCAGATTCCACCCCCCTGGTTAAATGATGCCTTGGATGCTTGACCGTTTGGTCTGCTATGTTGTTTTTCCTCGACTCGACCATTAGTTGTCCTCTTTGGACGAAAGTCAAGCTTGTCTTAAATGGAAACGAGAGCGCAGTGAAGGTTATTACAGTGCTGGTTGGGTTCAGTGCTCAAAGTGGGCCAGTACTAAAGTCCTTATAGGAAATTGTGTTCACTCAGAGTTCACTCTTTGCAGAACTGCCAGGCAGTTATTTCTAGTCTCAGAAGACCAGGCTCTGATCTCTATGAATGGGAACGGACCAAAAGACTCCAAACTGAAGGTCAAAGTACTGTTTGAAAATCAAACTTTTAATCACAGATAAAATATGATAAAAATAAATCTCAGGATCAGTTTGTTGTGTTTGGCTCAATAATGCACATGTTCTGGATGGTGCGTTTGCAGAGTGGTATGGTAATATAGTGATGCATCTGAGGAAATTAGAATATTGTGAAGACGTCCATGATTTAGCAGAATCTCAGTGGTAGAAATAGTTGGTTTGGAGAACATAATGTGAACATTCTGAACCCCTACCTCACAATCTGCAGAACTGAGTGAGAACATTCAAGGTGCATGGCATGGATGATCACAGGACACCATTAGGAACCTCTAGAGCTCCATTTTATCACTTCTTTATGTCCAAAGTATTAATCTATTATTGTTCTTGGTAAGCACGGCACGGCGGCGCAGTGGATAGCGCTGTTGCCTCACAGCCTCGATCCCCGGGTGGGGCGACCTGGGAAGTTTCTGTGTGGAGTTTGCATGTTCTCCCCGTGTTCGCGTGGGTTTCCTCCGGGTACTCCGGTTTCCCCCACAGTCCAAAGACATGCATGATAGGTCAATTGGTGACTCTAAAGTGACCCTTAGTGTGTGTGTGAGCCCTACGATGGATTAGCGCCCTGTCTAGGGTTGTTTCCCGCCCTTGCGCTCAGAGTTGCCGGCTGGGCACCGGCTCACCCGTGACCCTATTCAGGAATAAGCGGTTCAGAAAATGGATGGATGAATGAATGTTCTTGGTAACTTTTATCTTCCTTCCCAATAGTGTTGCAATCCCACTTCCTTATGACGGCAACTACTTGCCTCATAGATATTTAATACAGTACTGGAAAGGTTGAAATCCTCATGCAGATACAATCCACTAGTTCCCAGGTAGATGTGCGTATGGACTATCTCCTCTGGCAGAAGATCTAAGGGCCATGGCTAAATTCAAAGAACGAATTTCCTGCGAGATGCTTGGTTCAATAGGGTAAAAGAGCAGTACTGTAGAACATAACTCATAACATCATTTTACTTTCATGGTTTCACTATTTTACCTAGAGCTCTTTCACTCTATTTAGTTTCTGCTCCTACCTCAAAGTTCACCCTGTACTCGTACGCTCTAACGGTCATTTATGGTGACTAACCCACTTTCTCTGTTAGCAGACACCACTCTTCTCCGGGTTTATTGGCTGGCGTGTTCATATTTCAGGGTCAGCCTACACAAACCACATGGCCAGTTGCAGAACACAGCTTCATCCATCTCCTCTGCTATGAAGCCCCTCCAGTGACCTGGAGATAAATCGCGTGTTGGGCCTTGCGAGACTCTCCAAGGACGGAATTAGATCGGTAGGCAAAAGTCAGCACTCATGAAATATGGAACAGGCCTCTCTGCTGGTGGGGCTTGAGGAGGATTTACCTGTGAGGATGCACATGCCAGTACGCAAATGAGTTTGCGTGAATATGCCATGGGTGCATGGTTGTGTGCGGATGGCTGGGAGAGAGCGGGCTCAGAAGCAGCCAGTGGGCAGAGTGCACATAGCCGCAGGCATTCACACACTGCACTGCAGAGGGGCTTCTGTGCTTGTTTACTTTCCTCCATTCTCTCCTGCTGAGCTCCGCCGTGATCTGCTATGCTTTACAGGGCTTCTGATCGGAACACAATGAAGGGCTCATCTTTGAAAATGGCAGCCCTTACATTCATGCACAGGCTTTCTTATGAGCTGTGTGAAAGCTGAGGGCCAGAGATTGGTTCTCTATTCAGTTAAAACTGAAGCTGCTGTGAAAAGATTCCATGAGACGAGGCCATAGAGCTACGACTGGTTAACTAAAAAATCTTTCAGTAGACGTTTCCCTGAAAGCTGGTTTTGTATCCAGCCTGGACACAAGATGAGATACAGTTGGGCCTGTAGATCCTACACACCTGTAGGAATGCCGAAGCTGGCGTCCCAACTGGTTCCATAAATGCTTGTTTGGCAATAAATCTGACGACCAGGCAGGCTGAAATATTCCTGGGAATCGCCTTTCTGTGCGGGGTGGGAGGAAAGTTATCCTTCTGAGAAATGGTTGGAAGCCCCACCATGAGAGGCAATGTGGCCACAGGGTGTTCTGCACATATCAATAAGCTGTTAGTGTCCCTCGTATCACTAGTAGGGGTGACTGACTGTCGTATAGCATGGCTCCCTAGATCATCATCATACCAGCAGTTGGGGCAGTGTGTCGCTCCACATCAAAGGCAGCATTGAAGTATTCTCCAAGAGGTCTCCATCCTCAAACCCAACCATCATCAAATCCCAAACAGAACCTGGATATGTTGCTAATGACAATTTGTTTCCTATGGTAGTCTAACCCTAACCTTAACCATGTCCTAAACCTAACCTAATATTGCCTGAAAATCGTGCACATGGTACATATACAGGGGTTGGACAATGAAACTGTAACATCTGGTTTTAGACCACAATAATTGATTAGTATGGTGAACTAGGGCCTCCTTTTGCGGCCAATACAGCGTCAATTCGTCTTGGGAAGGACCTTTTTTGGACACAGTCTGGGTTAGCACACCAACATCCCTTTCAGACAGCTTCCTCTTGCGTCCACAGTTAATCCTGTTGGATGTGGTTGGTCCTTCTTGGTGGTGCTGACATTACCCTGGATACCGTGGCTCTTGATACATCACAAAGACTTGCTGTCTTGGTCACAGATGCACCAGCAAGATGTGCACCAACAAATTGTCCTCTTTTGAACTCTGGCATGTCCCCCATAATGTTGTGTTCATTGCAATATTTGCAATAATGGCCACCAAGCTGCTCCAATTTAGCCACAAAACCTCCCTCAACCCAAAACCTAAAACCCTCATCCTGGACCCAATCCTAAATCCAATTTTGTTAAGAATCAAGCATCTGTAGACATCCACAGTCTAATGAACCTCCAGAACACTGGGGCTCTCCCAGCTGATAAGGCACACATGTGGTTGTGAAACCACCAACCATCTAGATCTTCAAGTTCCTCAAGTGAGTGTACTGCATTCTCATCATGCCAAGATAACATTTGGAGAAGGCAAGCTGTGGTCTGCACTTCCAGCCTTGGAATACCACAGTGGGGCCATTACGTGTGAAGGCAGGCTTATTAGAGTGGGCAGCTTGGGCCTCAGAGCTGGCCCATGCTCCCCCATGGGACCGAGTCTAGAGGAAGGAGTCATCATCAGCCTGAGGCTTAATCAAGCTCAGCACGAACCTGGCCAGCATGAGGCATGGTGAGAAGTCTTGTCAGGGCAAAGGTCTTTTTCTCAGTTAACTCTCTATTGCATGTCTTTAATCAAAGCTCCAAGCTTGGCGAAACCTTCTGAGTGACCTTGAAACCAGTATCGCAGGGCCACAGACAGTATCACAGAAATGTGATATCGGAGCAGGACCCGACAGAGTGTGTGTGACGTACCCATAATATATGTGAGAAAACACTGGGGTCGAGAGATAATTACAGAGACGAGAATAAGCTGCAGAAGCAGAGGCCATCGAGAGATTTTGTCAACAACTGTGAGATGTCTCTAACCAACACTCATTAAATATTGATAAGTGTGAAAAATGCATGGCTTATGAAATATTAATGATGACGTCTCCTTCACTGTGATGCATTAATGCCATGTACTACTTTATCTCCATAACAGTGCATGTTCATGCTGACATCTATGTTTGGTCAAATTCATCAGCAGCTGGTATAATAAGACACGATGAGATTCAGATTGATGGTGCAGATTAAAGCTAACTGCTTCTGTATTTGAAGATCAATATGCAAAGATTTGATGTCAGTGGCTAGAAAGAGCTCAAAATAGATAAATAAATCTGCGGCGCATTTAATCATTTTCATATAACCATAAGCGGGCTTTACATTAATAATAAACCCACGTGGGGCCAATCGTTCCCTCGTTTTAGTCGGAGAAGTAAAATAAACATCTTTAGCGCTCACAAACGTGATGTATCGACATAGTCAAAAGGGGCACGCTTTCAAAAAGCCTGGTGAATAATGAGGACCCTTTATGGTTTGCAGAGCAAATGAATGGAGATCTTTATAACAACACCACTGAGAAACCTCAGTGGAGCCAATTTATCTGGACTGCTGTCTCTTAGCTGATAGATTGCCTTCTGAGCACTATAAGTGGTCAGCGCTGTAGGTATGAGTCAAACTCTCCCGTCTGCTGTTTTTCCCTTGGATACAGTAGAATTGCAGCACTTTATGGATATGGCTCCACGCTCTACACAATCTTTTAATGATGAAGCTTGCTTTTTTTATGGATTCGGCTTGATGTTTCGTTTTAATAATTGCTTTTTGCGTTGATTAACCATTCGGAAGTGTCATCAGTCATTACGGCTCGAAATAACAAAACAGTAGAACAGGAAAACAACAATGTTGAATAGAAGAGGAAAACACTTTATGTAACAAATGAAACACATTACAGAAATATATATATACCGACCTTTAGAATTGTCCTAAAAGAAGTCCTAAATTTGTGGTCCAGCCATCGCCTGGTTATGCAACAAGCCTTGAGACCAGTAGGTTTGATTCCTTAAACTGGTAGGACATGACTGACTCTTGAGCAAGGCACTAAACTCCCCAGCTGCTGTGGATAGGGCTGCCCACAGCTCCGGGCAGGTGTGCTCACTGCCCCCTAGTGTGGGAATTCACTAGTGTGTGTGTGTGTATCACAGTTGTGTGGATGGGTTCAATGCAGAGGACTAATTTCCCTGTGTGCAGTACAGTGGATCCATTTTTATGAAACACATTTATACAGAAATATATATACTGACGTGTTTTGCTGGAGTACTTTCTGGAGAAATGGGCTAAACAGTCAGTCGTCAGAAATGGAGCACCAGGGAGTCTCAATTGATACTGAAACTAGGTTTACATATTTTTGCCCCTCAATAATTTGTAATATTGGATCATTTTCCTTAATAAATCATTCAGCAAGTGTAATATTTTGGTTCTCCTTATCTACATTTACATAAATGTGCATATGAATCCACTGTACAGCACACAGGGTAATTAGCCTGCATTTAACCCATCCACACGTTGTGATACACACACACACACACACACACACACACACACTAGTGAATTCACACACTAGGGGGCAGTGAGCATACATGCCCGGAGCTGTGGGCAGCCCTATCCACAGCAGCTGGGGAGTTTAGTGCCTTGCTCAAGGGCATTTCAGTCATGTCCCACCAGTTCAAGGAATCAAACCTATTGGATGCAAGGCTTGTCCCATAACTAGGTGATGGCTGGACCACAAGATTAGGACTTGTGTGAAAATCTGATAAAGTTTTAGCTAATTCTTTTTGCAAAAATACAGAAAATGTATAATGTCTGTATAAGTGTGTTTCATAAATGTGTACATAGAGTGTTTTCTTGAAGTTTTGCTTGCATTAGTGTACAATCTTGGACTCTTTGACTGTATATTATTAGTAAACGTTGCCTGTGCATATCTGCTGGGTTCATCCTGTCCAAGTCCATTTGTTACAGCTGAATGTGAGAAGCTGAATTATCATAGAAAATGCATTAAGCTTCATTAACATTTTCATTTTACGCATTTGAGCAAAATTCCATTCTGAACCTGTATAACTTATGTACACCATCAGTCAAACGTTTTAGAACATTCCCAGTTTTCTTCCAGTAGTTTGTAAATTGGCACTTCAAGACCAGTGAATAACCTGAAATGGAAAGTTCAGTGACCTCAAATACGTGAGCTTCAGGTGAGGTCAGGGCTGTAATTTGAGTGGATTTTGTTGTAATAACACAGTAATTACATGAGATAGTCACATGGCATATGATGATATCTTTATGGAAGGCCTTTGGTTTCTTAAATATGTAATTACTTGATGTGCACATACTATCACAACTTTAATATCTTGATGAAAGTGACCAAGTTGTTATCAAAAATTGCGAAATTCCTGTTTTTTCTTATTTTTGAATGTGGAGACTTGCAGATGGGTGTGTATAGATAGTTGCAGATGGGTGTGTATAAGTTGAGAATAAATATTTTATAATATAGCTTGTGACAAAATATATGAAAAAAATCATGCATTCTTAATTTTTTGGATGATTTTGCCTCTTGGATTCATGCCCGTTTCTAAAACTGCTTGTCACAGGAACCCAAAACTTGAAATTATTTGCTCAGGGCCAATATGACCAACATCTCAGGTAATAAAAACTGCTTGATTATATTGGATTTTAATAACAGGAGCTTCTAAAATCAGTTTTAAATTTGATAAAAGCATGATTTTCCACAATGAATTAGTTTGTGGATGCTTCACTGCACCACAACAAACTCCCTTTCTGTGCGGGTGGGTTCAGGCGTTCCTGATTTATAAAGCTGAGAACACAAGGTGTGATTCTGCCCTCACAGTGAGGGCTGAGGGCCAAAAGGGTTAAATATCATTGTATTATTTTAATGGTTTAAACGTTTTAAAGCTCATCTGAGAAAAACTTCAATTTAACAGCAAATAACAACAACAATAACCACATAATAACAATAACAATTTCTCAAATTTGTAGGGATGCTGAGACAGTTTATGGGCACTTGAGCCACAGACAAGGGTCTACACTCGCCATTGGTATCAATATGTTTCTAATTTTCAAATCCCAGCTACTATGGTTACTACAGTATCCAGACGGGTTGAAAAGGACCAGACAAATGATCTGCTTTTAGGCTGGTTCCAGACTCAGTGTAGTGAGGTAAGAGAAGTTTATTGTGACACTCAAAATGGTTTCTCCCAGATTAAAGCTTTTCCGAAGGCAAAGCCTAAACCTGCTTAGCTTTAAGTGGAATTCTGCTGGAGAATTAAGGGTGACAAAGCTGCTGGCAAAAGAAGTACGATTTCCTTGAAAGGAAAAAAAAAGAAAAACAGAGAAAAAACCTTTGTAATGTGAAATTAAGTGGCAGAAGTCTTCCTCGCCGAGGAATAACGTAATAACAAATAGGAAATGGCCTTAATATGCTTTGGTCACACCATTGAGAGATGTCTGAAACTCAAAACACAATGTTTATTCCTCATTAATGGATGCGGAGCTAAATCTGCAAATTGAAATTTTATTGGGTGTTTGAGTTCGGCATCGCACTCGTGGCGCGTTCCTTGTTTTGCCAGCTCTGCCTGAGGTGTGATTTTGATGGGTTTGTTGAAGTTGAAAGCTGTGAAAGTAACACTGTCTCAGAAAGCTGTCAGATTGACATTAGGATCGCCCCAGTGGATGCCACGTTTCCGTGTCTATGGGCTTGTAACGTTTGGAATTCCTGATCTAACCAAACACTCATTTTCACACGTTGCTATAAATACATAATAACTGCAATTGTTATTCTTTTTGGTTTCATTTTGCACTCATTTGTGCATGTGATTATTCATAAATTCAAAACATTGAATAAAGGAAATACTTTTACTCTTATTAATAAAAACAATGATTCAGTTTGAATAAAGTGCAGCAATTCATATAATTTCAGAGATTTTACAACCTCTGATGTCTTTGTGATGAAGTGATCAAATATAATTTTTCCACTGTGCTATTCTTCCGTTCCTCCATTCATTCCCAGTGTTTTCTGATTTTTCTGGGTCATGAACATTCAAGCCTGAAGTTCGTTACTGGTTCTTGGGTTCTTATTTGGTTCCTAGATGATTTCACACTTTTCCTTTGGAGAGATTCTGGGGGACTGTCCACTCATAGGATGACTGACTGCTTGGACAGTGTGGACGGTAGCTGAGTGGAGCTGTAGCCATAGAGAATTTTCACACCATTCGTTCATTAGCTTTGGTCTGAATCAGTTAACGACTTGGTAAACTCTGAGCATTTTCCAGCTGTGTTCCACCAACAAACCATCTCTCTGCTTATTGGTCAGAAGTGGCTGGGTGGGGAGCAATGAAGTACAATAAATAATGGATAAAGGTGTCCTTGACCAGTGCAGAATTCTGTACAGTTATCAGGGAGCAGTGGCAGAGATGGCATTTGTTCATAGCTGCAGAGATGATTTGACCAGAATATCAGTTTAAATTTTAAAACTCTACGCCAATTTTGAGGGATGTTTTCATAGTTCAATGTACTTTAATTCAGCAAAATGAGAAAAGTATTTGTAGGAAACAGTCACACATACCAGATATTTTTATTATCAGGAGATCCTAGGCTACTTGAATTTGTCTTTATTTGACTAGTAAAATATATATTTGTATGATATCAACCAAGTTTCTTATCAAAAATGTACAAGTATCTTAGAAATCCTGTTGTTTTTCAGTTATTTATAATGATTAGATTAACAAAGATATTAACAATAATACGTTCTTCAAAATACTTCAGGCAGTGGCCCGAAATAAAATAAAAATAACCCGGATGGCCTTTATTATTTTGATTATTTACATATGTATCACTATTGTCCCTTCTCAGGACTTTTATTCTGTAATAAAGAGAATAAATTCTCATTTTCCTCTATAACTCAATATCTGGATCAGTGATGTCATCAGCCCCGCCCCCTCTCACTGATCAGTCTGTATGCAGGTTGATCATTTCATGTACTCCTGGACGGAGTAGTAAACATGCACTGGAAGCTCATTTGCCATTTAAACTGGGATTTGAATTGAATTGAATTTGTTGATTTTTGCTGTTTTCTGAGCTGAATTAATCACTGATCATTTATCGCACAGTGATCCTAAGATCTGAAGTCTAGAAAACAGCTTTGAAACAGCATCTCCTGCTCAAATCATGTATCAGGGACTCAAACCACTGACCTTCTGGTCAGAAGGCAGCGCCTCACCTTCGTGCCACGGCTGCCCCACTCACACTGGAGTGCTGGTCCTAATGAACTCTTCAGCACCTTTTCACAGCTAAAGATAGATACTGTAAGTAGTGCCAAAGTGTTGTGCCTCTACATCCATCTACTTCAAAAATAAATAAATACATAATTCAGACAAGTGCAAACACCGTTTCACACCACTGTAATATATATTCTACGACCATTTCACCTGAAGAAAGTAGAATTTCACCCTGAATATTCCAGGAGCCCGTAATGCAATTTTACTATAGGCATTTTACCACGTCATTTATGTCATACATGAAACATTACCTTCAATCTATCCAAAGTACTTGTTGTGCAGCTCAATGTGCGAACCTCTCCTCACCTCTGTAAATAGCTTTATAAAAAACAATCAAGCACAAGTCACTTGATGTGGAAATGATTTATAGTACTTACCAGCACTACAGGCTTGAATGGGCTTTTAGTGTCTCTCAAACCTTTTCCTTCAGCTTTATGGAGAATCAAGTGGCAGTGACCACCACGGTCGCTGTTTCATAACCACATGTCAACCATTAATGTCTCCTATGTGATATTGGAGGAGGTCCATCCATCCATCCATCCATCCATCCATTCATCCATCCGTCCATCCATCCATCCATCCATCCATTCATACAACTGCCCATCCATCAATCCATGCATCCATCCAACCAGCCACCCATTGCGTTTAGTCTGCTCATTTTATTGTGATGGATTCATGCAAATGCAAAGCAAAACTGTCACAAAAATACAGTTTTTAACATCCACTATATCATGTTAAACGTTTTTCCAGGAAAATCAAACCTTAGGATCTTGAAAATAACATGGTTGCAGGTCAGTCTTTGAAGAAATTCAATGATCACGCAAGAGGGTAAAGTGTGCGCTATGTTCCAGCTTCCAAAGGATGAAATTCAGGTTTCATCTGGACAGAACACAGTCTGTTACATTGTCCTTTTGACCTGTAATTACTCCTTAGACAACAGAGATCTGGGAGCATTAGTTTAAAATCCTCCTTCTCGGGAAGCTCAGTGTGGGAACCTCTCCTCACCTTGGTAAAAGGCTTTATTAAACACAATCAAGCACAAGTCACTTGATGTGGAAATGATTTATAGTACTACAGCACTACAGGCTTGAATGGGCTTTTAGTGTCTCTCAAACCTTTTCCTTCAGCTTTATGGGGAATCAAGTGGCAGTGACCACCACGGTCAAACCTTTCATCCATCCATCCATCCATCCATACATCCATCCATCCATCCATCCATCCATCCATACATCCATCCATCCATCCATCCATCCATCCATCCATCCATCCATACATACATACATACATACATTCATCTGACCAATGGTTCATCCATCCATCCATCCATCCATCCATACATCCATCCATACATACATACATACATACATTCATCTGACCAATGGTTTATCATCCATCCATCCATCCATCATCCATCCATCCATCCATCCATCCATCCATCCATCCATCCATACATACATACATACATACATTCATCTGACCAATGGTTTATCCATCCAACCATCCATCCATCCATCCATCCATCCATCCATCCATCCAACCAACCAACCAACCAACCAACCAACCAACCAACCAACCAACCAACCATGTAACATCCACAAATTCATCCAACCATGTCTGCCTATTCAGTCATTCCATCTAACCATCCATTGTCCATCCATCCATCCATCCATCCATCCATCCATCCATCCATCCATCCATCGATCCATCCATCCATCCATCCATCCATCCATCCCACCCCTTCGGTAATGTAAAATGCATTCAAGCACAGTGCAGAATGTATAACTCTAAAGTTAACATCAATCATATTATTATTTCACGTCTGTCTGCTGAGAATTCACATTGAATTATTGAAAAGACAAGTAAATTCTTAAGGTGGAACTGATTCAAACAAAAGTTACAGGTCAGTCTTTGAAATTCAATCATTTCACAAGCGTGCACAGTGTGTTCCAGCTTCAAAATGAAGAAAATTAAAGGTTTGTATCAATTTTGTATTTGGACAGTAACTTTTTCAGCTTGATTGATGATTTAAATAGTAGAGATTCGGGAGAATTTGTTTGAAATCCTCTTTCAGAAGCAGAAACAAAGCAAAGGAGGACATTTACATTGCTAATGTGGTTACATGGATGAACTGCCAATCTGTATGGATGCAGGGGTTCGTGGGGCATTGTTAAATAAATAAACAAAACAAATAGGTGATCCATCTTCCCGAGGGTCATGAATATGTAAGTTGTGCAGCTGTGGCAACCTGGAGGTAGTGACCTCTTGCAGGGATTCCTGGGTGGAGAGGTAGAGGCCAGGGCAGGGTCAGGGACGTGCTGGGTGTTCTTAGCTTTATCTGCAGCAAATGTGAAGGCTTTTCTGTTTGAAGATTATACTCCAAACCAGGGGCATCTTCTGAGTGTGCAGAGACGCGGGGCTCAGGCCATCAGGAGTGTTGTTTGAGTGGGGTGGGGAGGGTGGGGTTCGGGGAGTAAGTGTTTGTTTTCATTTTTGTCTATATGGTTTGTTTTCATTTGACATGGGCAGTTTATGGTGGTCAGATTGTTTGACCAAGGGTGGTGTATGTGTGTGTGTGTGTGTGTGTGTGTGTGTGTGTGTGTGTGTGTGTGTGTGGGTTTTTGATCCTTTGGCTGAGCAGAGGGGTCAGTTTATTGTGGACAGATGGATTGATGTGGGGGTGGTGTGTTATAAAGTTTTTTTGGAGCTACAGCTCCAGAAGCCCTGGTCAGGTGACACCCCTGCTCCAAACAACGTTCTCTGTTGTGTACATTGTTGTCATGTATGTTCAACAGTGATAGTATGTATCAACATAAACAATGTCCACCAAATGCCTTTTGAACATTGTGCTCATTTACGAATTAGGAAGTAAGCATCATAATTATATGATCTGAACCTCCACCTCCACCTAAACCTAACCCTCACTCTAACTACAACCCTAACTATAACGTTCTCAGCATGTGTTTGGACTTTTTGCTTATTGTTTATAATCTCCAGACCACTTACAAGAAAGGCGTTTTTCAATGTTCTGTGAATAAATCACGTTTCCCGCTTGGATGTGCATGTGATGTAAGCAAGGAGGGCCCTTATCACTGTACCTGTCCTGACTATATAAGGTCGTCCTTTTGAAGATGCTTTCCATTCTTACTCGTGCTGTTGTGTTGGTAGCATCCTATGCAAGCAAATTATGTCTCAGAAAGGAGTTTGAAAGCGATTCAAGCAGCCAGAAGAATGGGGTGGTCTTATCGATGTGTCATGCCAATGCTGCTGGCACTAATGAGGAGGACTCATGGAGGGCATCATTTCTTGCTGAAAGTCTACAGTTGTGGCTGTTTGGTCACTCTGTGCAAGACAGTCTATTCTCACTCGCTGTGATTCATATTCAGTAGGTCTCCCAGATTCAGTGTCTCAGCATTATAGGTTATATGAAAGTGTAAGCTATCAGTAGTTGGTGAACTAGCACCCCCAGTGGATGGGAGGAGATGATGAATCATAAGCAGAGCACAGAATATGTAAAAATGCACGTTATGTGGAACATGCAGAAGGATGTACATATACAAAGACAAAATAAGAGCTTGAATGCTTTTACGAAAATGGCTTTTTGTGGAACCCGACACTGTTCTTCTATGGTATCGTTCAAAGATGCTTTTGTAGCACCTGTACTTCAAAGAGTGTAGCTCTATTTTATTTGAAAATACGGCACCATTATGTGCTAAATTCCCCAGATGTTTGAAAATGAGACACTCCTTCAGCAGGATGCTGTAAATCAGTACACTGCTCCCAGATGGCGTGATGCATGGACAGCTTAGATGGAGAACCTGCTTCAAGACGTTACAATGTTCTGAGATAAAACCGTCATTGATGTGGCTGAAGGTCAAGAAGGGTGTACGGGCCTGTTGATATTGTTTCCTGGAAAACGTAATGAACCAAATAATCGGCACAGTGCCGTGCTGTTTGCGGGACTGACTATCATTGCAAAATGCAATGGGAGTAATAACCATCACTTTGAATAATGCATGGTTATAGCCGTATCTTTTCACGCTGATCAATTATTCACCATTGTTTTGCTCCCACTCCACATGTTTTTTAATAGTGGTGGCTGCTGTCACATCAAAATAGGCACTTCCCGAAATTATTCTTTTGCTTTCTGCCTGGTGTATTAAAAATTGAAAGCCATTACATAGACTTACATGAGGGGACAGAACTGGGACGTGAATGATGATTTCTGTAGGCATCTGCATAGACGAGGGGAATTTGCAAAAATGAGAGACAGATGACTGCTTCCTTTCAATCTGTACCTGTCTTGTCGTAGCTCTACTGTTCTGTTGTTGTGGAAAAAAGCAAGGTGTGCTGTGCTGCTGTCACCTGTCCTCCACGGTTGGCCAGTTCGTCTTGAGCGTGAAGGCTTTTCAAATGTGAGTCGAGTGAAAAAATACATTTGAAAATGGCAAAATATGTGTGCTTTTTGTAACATGGACATTGTGTTTCATTTGTCACTCATAGCTGTCAGCTTATCTGTGTTTAATTATCCTGCAGTTTTAAGCACCTTTACATGGGATCTGAAATCATACACGGATTCAGATTTACCATGTTTCAGGTGGTGGACAGGGAGGTTTGCTGTGTACTTGTCATTTGTTTGTAATTAAGGGGTTGGTGTAGCGTAGTGAGTAACAGCACTAATTTCCCTGTGGCTGAGGGTTTGATTTCCCAGGTGGCTAAACACACCAAACTTGATCAATCGAGTCCTTGGGCAAGACTCCTAACTCTATATTATCCTATGGGTGTCAAATGTTGGTTGTCCTGGATAAAAGTGTCAGTTTTTGTGGGATGTTTTCATGGTTAGACATAAATTTGTCTTCAAAATGAAATGAAAATTTAACAGAATAAATATTTATCTGAATTTGACCCTGTTTTGATTCACTACACTTTTGTTTTGTCTTCTTGCTTATAAGCTGCAAATGCAAATACCATAAAATGCAAAAAATTGACGAGTTATTTGTAATGATTAGATTGACCAGGCTTTCTTCAAATATACACGAGGGTGGTTCAAATAAAATAAAAACAACGTGAACATCCTTTATTATTTTGATGATTTATGTGTGTATTTATCAGTATTTATCTGGACTTTTATTCTGAAATTTGAACACTCTGTTCACATTTTCTTTAGAACCCAATATCTGGGTCAGTGACATCCTCAGCCATTGAGATTGACATTCAGAGACGTGAAGATTCACACTTGGCCCCTTGTGACGTCCTGTTAAACATGCTTTCCATTCTGACTTGTGCAGTTGTGTTGGTAGCATTCTATACAAGTGAAGCACGTCTTGTAGAAGAGTTTGACAGTCGGAAGTTCGAAGGTTTTATCATTGTAGTGTAAATAGCAGTTGTTGCAATTGTCCGTGTAGAGAAGTGCCATCTGCCAATGGTGCTGACACTAACAGGACTCATGGAGGGCATCACTGTTGACTGTCCAAAGTCATGGTTGTTGGGGCATTTTGCCAGAACATCTGTTGGTTCTCCCTCGCCATGGTTTGTGTAAGTCTCCCAGATCCATTATGTCACTGGTGCATGCTGTCTTCTATGCACTGCCACCAACAGTGTACTATGGTACTATCTGCTCAATCAGTATGGTGTGCAATACGCCGATAAGACCATCCTGTTACGTGGATCCCGAACTCTTACATCTGCTTGAATTGCCTTCAAACTCTGCTTCTACCAACACAACAACCCGAGACAGGAAGGAAATCATGCACCTTATATATTCAGTCAGGTACAGTGATAAGGCCTGTTCTTGCACAGCTGAGCGTGAAACCTTCGCATGTCTCTCAATGTCAAGCCTACCAAACAAATTTCACTCCCGTTTGTTGATTCCTTTGGGTGCACTTAGATTTTCGTTGATGTGTAGTTGAATCTTCTTTTGAATGGTGAGGCTATGCTGTGCATTACACAGCTGTCAAGCTGGGCACTGCAAGCTATCGCTTTCCCATATCCCTGTCATGCATTTCCATTCCGCCAATGTAGGGCGATCTTTTTTTAGATCAAGCGAAGAAAACTGTCAGCCATTCTAGCTGTTGGTCTTTCTAAGGTGGTGAACTGGTTCAGGTCCCTTTGAGATGTTGCCTTTGTGTTTGTTCACCCTGACACCACTGGAAGCCTGTCCGTCCTCCGTTGGTGCACAGACGTCACAGTTGGCTTTATTAGTTAATGAAGAAATCAGGCATATGTGATGGGAAGGACTAAGCTGAAAAATTAGTGGACTTGACATTTTTGATAGCTCCAGATCCTCTTGAGAGTGAAGCCTTTCTTGGATGACTGCTCTCATCTATCACAGCAGTCCAAATGAGATTTCGCGAGCCGCTACCGTGGAATGGTGAACAAAGGTGATGGATCATTTCTATTCAAAGAAAAGGAGACTGTTTTCAATGCTGCATTTTTCAGTGAGGTCTTTTTCCATTGCTTTGCACACGACTGGCCAAAACAAGCCTTTTTTTTCCATGAAAGATTCACAATTTATGTGGTTAGAGTTGCGTTATGAGCCTGAGAAAGTATATATTGGAAATGGAATGTGAAAGTCAAATTCATCTTGTGGTTTGTGGACCATTTCTTACATCGTGGCACAGAGGAAACAGTGACAAACTCTCTTGCTGAAGAGTGAGGGATGAGTGACAGAGTGTATGTACACATACTAATCACATGGAGAACTGCTTAATCAAAAGGAACAATACAATCTGTATGACTGATGGGCTACTCTACATAATGCAGTGCATTACCCAAACAAGCTTCTGGCCAGTCTTTTCTGGCAGCACGGGGAGGACCACAAGGTTTTCACGTGACAGTGTGACATGTGGACCTATTTTTCTGAGAAACCAACAAAAGAAAATCCCAAACTGATCATCTTCCATTCACATATAAAGCTCTGAGGGGCAAATAACTGTTATTTTCAGAACCAATTAAGTTTGTTTTGCCTGCTTTTTTTGAGAGTAAAGTTGAGCAGTGGGGCTTCCATGAGCATCAGTGGCCTCTCTTTGGCGCTAAACCATTCCGCTAGCTTTTCCGGAAGAACACAGTTTGACTTGTATTGCATGGAATTCTTTCCAAAGCATGATTATCTCAAAGTGCTTGGGACCACAGAATCATTTGGCAGGAGGACTTGAAGACACAGGCATAGACTTTTTTTGTGCTGTGCGTATGTGTGGTGGAAAACTAACACCGTCCCGACTATGAAACATGGTGGTGGCAGCATTATGCAGTGGAGATGTTTTTCTTCAGTAGGGACTGGAAAGCTGGTCATAGATGGATGGAGGTAAATAAAGGGAAAAAATGCAGGAAAACCTGTTTGAGGCTGAAGAGATTCACCTTCCAGCAGGACAGTGAGCCTTAACATACAGCCAGAGCTACAATGGAATGGTTTCCAGTCAAAGTCCAGACTGAAATGCCATTTTGAATCAGTGGCAAGACTTGAAAATTGCTTTTCGCAGATACTCGCCATCCAATCTGACTGAGATTAAGCTACTTTGTGAAGATGAATGGGCAAAGATTTCAACCTCTAGATGTGCAAAGCTGGTAGAGACATACCCGAAAAGACTTGCAGTAATTGGAGTGGAAGGTGGTCCTACAAAGTATTGACTCGGGGGGCTGAATACAAATGCACGCCACACTTTCCAGATTTTTTTAACATTTTTTTTTAAATGTTAAACTATGTATCAATTTCTTGCTTCTTTGTGTTGGTCCTTCATATAAAATCCCAATAAAACACATATGTTTGTGGGTGTAATTAAAAAAATGTATAACTGTAATTCTTTGATTCGGTCAGTCGTTGTTGAATTTTGTGTTTGCTCATGTGCCTGTTGAGGGGATTCGCCCAGCTAGACACACCACTGGTCATGTCCATGTTGTGAAGCAGTGTTAAAGTGGTGTTAAAGTGGTGCCATCACCCATACCAGCAGTGAGAATCGCACGGCAGTTATAATTATTTGTCTGGGTGAAAAGGGAAAAGGTGTCATCATACCATATCATCTAGAGGGTGGTGCTCCTGTTGTAATTGATCCCCAAAGCTGGATTAAACTGCACTATATGGACAAAAGTACTGGGTCATCTGCTCATTCGTTGTTCCAAAATCAAGGGTATTAAAAAAGTTCATCCTGCTTTTGTTGGAGTAACTGTCTCTACTGTCCAGGGAAGGGTTTCTGATTTTGGAGCACCATCATCCCAGAGAACACGCTTCCACTGCTCCACAGCTCCACAGCTCAATACACCAGGGCTTTTTACCCTCCATTCCAGCCAATGCCTGGCATTAGGCATGGTGCCAGTAGGTTCATGTTTATGTGTTCCCGGAGAGTCCTTTTCTACTCTACAGGGGCTAGACGTGTGTGTGCATTTGCACATCTGTGTCAGCAATGGGTGCAAATTAAAGTAGCAAAATGCCTTCATTAGAATGAGGTGTCTACAAACAAACCATCAGCTACTCTGACCACACAGGAGCACTTTGTACTTCTATAATTACAGACTGTAGACCACCTGCATCTCTGCATACTGTATTCTCCTCCTTTCACCCTGATCTTCAACGGTCAGGACCCCACGGGACCTAAAGTAGGCAGAGAAACAGATGGATTACAGTCTGTAATTATAGAGCTACGAAGTGCTTGTTTATAGTAAGAGGATGGAAAGATGATTATATAACGTTTAGGTTATAAATCTGCTTCTCTGTGTTTGACACCTCTATGAAGACATTAGAACAGAGTGAGAGCTACAGCCTGTTGAACCAGCTGAACGACGTACGACTGTAGCTTTGTTTATATGTGAACTGCCCCACTGTTACCATCTGAGATCCACACTTCACAAGCAGTTCCATGCCATTTCCTGGGCTTTATAACTCAGGATCAGAGTAACATACAGATATGATACACATATCATAGCAAACTACAAGACTCGAACTAGCCAAAGGAGCTGTCAAAGGAGCATGTTTACTGACTAAATTCAAATCAGTTTTATTTGTTTGTCTCTTTTTACAACTGATGTTGTCATAAAGCAACTTTTCAGAGATCAAAAATAAGATCAACACACAAAACATAAAAGTTATAAAAACACCCCATCCCCCCCAGTGAGCAAGCCAAAGGGTGACTGACAGTGGCTGGAGGACCCATCCTCCTCTGGTCAAACTACTCATATATAAAAGATAAAGGGAAGCTGGACCACCATGTCTACTGTAGAGCTCCTACAGTAGACATGGTGGTCCAGCTTGAAGGGGTGGCAGGGGAACCCAAGGTCCATCTTAGACGGGGTGGCAGGGGAGAACAAGCTCAGCCTCAAAAGGTATTCACTCATTCCATCTAACCATCCATTGTCTATCCATCCATCCATCCATCCATCCATCCATCCATCCATCCATCCATCCATCCATCCATCCAAAAGTTGCAGGTCAGTCTTTGAAATTCAATCAAACAATCAATCAATCAAACTTTTTCAGCTTGCTTCAAAATGATTCAGGAGAATTGGTTTGAAATCCACTTTCAGAAGCAGAAACACAGCAAAGGAGGACATTTACATTGCTAATGTGGTTACATGGATGAACTGCCAATCTGTATGGATGCAGGGATTCGTGGGGCATTGTTAAATAAGCCTCTGAAGGGGTGGCAAGGGAACCCGAGGTCCATCTTAGACGGGGTGGCAGGGGAGCACAAGCTCAGCCTCGAAAGGTGTGGCATGGGAACTGTAGAAATTCTACATACCACTTACCCGACTACATTAAACCCGTGGTTTAGGATTGA
The DNA here is from genome assembly GCA_034509495.1 of Acestrorhynchus altus. NCBI lineage: Eukaryota > Metazoa > Chordata > Actinopteri > Characiformes > Acestrorhynchidae > Acestrorhynchus > Acestrorhynchus altus. The sequence goes on from CM067513.1 coordinate 3,586,756, forward strand.
CACCCTAACCTACGAATGAACTTACGTTCAGCTGAGGCAGCTGGCTCCAGGTCTTTGAGACATCCTGTGTATTAGATTTTGTTGGTCATAAGACGGCATCACCTTTTAAAACCACGAGCATATCCCACTGTTTGATCTCTTAAGAGGAAGCAAAACGCAGCTTTTCTTCTTTCCACTCTAAACCTTTCCTGCTTAATCACTCAGCAGAAAAAGTGAGGTCAACACCAGCGGCAAGCAGCGAGGACCTGACTGAGCACTGCAGGCAGAAGTGGAGGTTTCTTCTGGCGTAATGATGTAACTGGGGACTTCTTCGAAATCCTCTCAGGAACGTTTCCACCCCACCACATTTCACACCAAAGCCTCGCGCCACAGGCAATCTACTTAGATCTCATCCCACGCCCCGTGTCTCAGCATGGGAGGGCCTCGGCATTATGGACCGCACAATACAGGTATCTCCACGTGTGAATGCCGTCAGATCTCAGACTGTTTGAAAAAAAAAAAAAATACATACAGTGTAAGTAAATGATGAAGATGATACTCAGGTGGTTATGGCTTGTTATGGAAATGTCTTCTTTTATTTCCTCGACTATGCATTTTCCCCCCTGCATTTTAAGTAATATCACCAGTTGCCTCTTTCCATAAACAAATAAGCGATAGGGACATGAAATGAAACTGCTATGATTGCTTTTCTCGCATTTACTACCTTGAGGGCTTCTATTATCCAGTGCCTGGCTTATCAATTTTGCAGTTGAGGGAGAAAAAACAATTTGGGAGGATTAACGTTCATTAGTGTCCTTTGGCACTCAAGGGAGTATCTCCTGCATTTTAAGTGTTTCTTATGATAGCCCCTGCTGCCTAAGCCTTAAAAAGGAAATTTCATTATGCAGATCTATATTCAGTACTTTGCTTAACAGCCACGGATTATCGAGAGAGTGATACCATTACCCACCACCCCCCGCCCCCACTCCCACACCCAACACCCTTCCACGCCCCAACCCAAATTAGCATAGAGATTTGTGCAGAAGGGTTCGACTTATGCGGCTGAGCTGAATTAATCAGCCGTTCTCGGGTCAGCGAGGTCTTATGTAACGTGGCTACGGCCAGATGCTCACCTCTCTCCAAACTGCCTCAACATTAACCACCATGTTCTGGTCAGAGGTGGATCTTCCTCACCCCTTCACCTCGCGGTCTATTTTCGGACTGATTTGGAGGCAGAGGATGAAGCGAAACCTCATTGATGAATGCCAAGTAACACATCAGTGAACATTTACATGATTATGCAGGCTTACTTACGAAGTTTGCATAAATATATACGCACAAAAGGATTCAAGAAGATCTCAATTCAGTCATGGGTCTGAGAACTCATGGAACGTCGAGGTACTCCAGGCTCCTGCTTTTACTCTCAGAACCCAAGAACCGCACTTGTAACTTGCAGGCAGTTACATGTTGCTTTCTACGCTTTGTAACTCATGATCAGAGTGAACTACAGATGTAATACACATATCTGAACAAATTACAAGATTCTATTATGGTAATGTAATATATATATATTCTATTATTGTATTAATAGTGAACAATTAAACTCTGTTTCCAACTGAATTCAATCCCAGAAATAAATTCCAAAGGATCTTCCAGTGCATGTTTACTGATCTGTCCACATGTACATGCTCAACCTGCATACAGACTCTGACTGATCAGAGAGAGGGGGCGGGGCTAATGCTCATCCTGCATACAGACTCTGACTGATCAGAGAGAGGGGGCGGGGCTGATACTCATCCTGCATACAGACTCTGACTGATCAGAGAGAGGGGGCGGGGCTGATGCTCAACCCGCATACAGACTCTGACTGATCATCTCAAATGAAGACAAATTTGAGTAGCCTGGGATCTTCTGTCTCCTATAAACACTTTACTCATTTTTTTGGCAAGTAAAAATAAGTCGTACTATGCAAACGTCCCACAAACCTGGCCTAGAGGTTATCTCCATAATTTCAACATCACCAGAGAACAGAAGAGTTTTTCAGTTTTGCTTTTCTGTTGACTGTTGTCACATTTAATTTGACTCCGTCCATGACAAAAATCCAGCGTTTAGGAATAAAAGGCATTTTATCAGTTCGTCCTGCACATTTGGTGTTCGGAAGCAACTATAAATCTGCTGAAAGTTGATAAATCTGTTCCTCCAGCTGTACAGGGAGATTACCAAACCAGGACAAGATGCCACAACGAATAACGCACTCAATCACTGTGTGATAAAAAAAAAAAAAAAATACAAATCACCATCTGACTCATCCTGCAGAGAAAGAACCTCGGGTGGCACCTCTGATCAAACACTTCACATTCACAAGCATCCTTTAGGTTAATGATCTACCCATGTGTAGGTCTGAGATCTTACTGCACTACAGGGCTGTAGGATATTTTTTGTTATCAATCACCACAGGAGGATGACCGCCCTTTCGTTTTGGGTCAAAGACAATGTCAAAATGCTCACTGTGCCACTTAACAGATGATCCGGAGAGATGTAATCTGCAGATTATAAGACTTTAGTTGCAATAAATAAATAAAAAATGGGCTGAAATAGGTTTTGGCGTTGTGCATTAAAGGGTGAAGTCCTTGAACGTCTCTGTGCACCAGCAGAGATAATATGCTAGAATTGCATTGCAAAGTGGGAAATTGATACCTTGTTGTTTATGCCATTTTTCACGGCTTTCCTTCCCCACGGAAGGAATCCTTCTCAATGCTGTCATTAAAAACGAAAAAAGACGGGGAAAAAACACAGGAAAGTGTTTTCCAAAAGGATTGGATGTGGCTGTACATTTAAGATATCTGTTCATGTTCATCCAAAACGCCCCCGAGGCTTTTGTTTTGATCTTCCACCGAAGGAAAGAGAAGATGGCAGCAGATCCCTGTAAGTTTGGAGCATCCTTTGCATGCACATCTGAACCATGAGCTATTCATTAGTGCAATGGCACTTTACTGAGTGTCTTTGGCGCAGTTCTGACAGAATGCAGTCATGTGCTGTAACTGGATTACTGAGGCAGCAAGCCGTCCAAGAGGCAACGTGAAAGTGGGCAGACTGTACCATCTCCATAGCAACTGTGTCATCTAACAGGAGCAGTTGAGGGGGACTGGATAATACCAGGAAAAGATAATCAAACGCTGAAGAAAAACATCAACTTTCTCCGTAGCAGAAGCATTCGGTTGTTTATTTGATGTGATCTGTTTCTTGCCATACAGTACTGTATCGAAACGATGGCATTGGGTTTGTTGGTGCAGATGCCCCTTTGGGTTCTGTCTGTTACAGACACACAAGAGAAGAAGGAGATGGGGCCTGAGATTGGTCTCATGGCTCAAGCCAATGAATTCACTGCTATGGTTAAACTTCAAAAATGTCTACGTGGTACGTCTACGTCCATGGTCAAAATGAGAGGGAATGTTCTGACGGTGCTTTAATTAAGTTTATCTTTGAATCATGATTGCGGTGGTCTGTTATTCACACAATGAGGTAATATAAAAATTCAGTGTCCATTTCATCAGCCCCTCTGATCACACAGGAGCACTTTGTAGTTCTATAATTACAGACTCTAGGCCATCTGCATCTCTGCATACTTTATTCTCCTCCTTTCACCCTGATCTTCAACGATCAGGACCCCACAGAACGCAAATCTGACCTGATCAGTTGTACGGTTATTTCAACAGATCCTATTTAAGAAACGTCCAGTTTGACTGTAGTCTGAAGTGGCTCAGATCCCTACACTTAACCTTACCCTTGTTTCTTGGTGCCAGATATCACAGGACCTTCTGAGACACCTTCCAAAGCCATGGAATCAATGTCTTATTTTTCTGCTTCCCAAAACATCCACTAATAAAGGGACTCTTGAATTCCTGCCTTATATGCACCATCGACACCACCCATTAACAAGTCCCATAGTAACAAGATCATCAGTGTTTTAATGGGTTTTAATATTATGGCTGATTAGTGCAGTTTTACGTGGTTTTTTGTGGGTATTTCTGTGAACAGTTTGCTGAGTTAATTAAAGTCTTTGGCTAAAAAGCATAATAAGCGTCCTAAAAGTTTTTGATAGCACATTGAGCTGAACAGTTTTGCAGATTTCTTACCAGATGGCTGCTGTCCTGTAGGCTTCTTATCAGATAACAGAACAGACAGGCACAGTGTTTTAAGGCTTTTTTTTTAATAACGCAGAAAGCCTGGGCCAGGGGAAGTGAGCAGCGCTTTAATCATTGGGCCTCCAGCTGACACTCCACAGTCAATGGCTTCATTACTGCATGGATGGCACAGGTGAAACCGCTACACATGGATAGTACACCCTCTATTGCAGGGTCTAGAATGAGGTGGGCCGTGTTGAAAATACACCCGTGGTTGGAATTTGAGGACATATTTGGAAATTGTAAAGTCAAGGATGCTGTGTACCATCATATACATTGGAATATGTACATTGGAGTCTATTACATTCTATTCTCTGGACATGAACCCAACGTCAAGCATTACAACCATCCATGAGAATTGGGTTATGGAGCAGGGGATCTGTTCTCTGGAGGGATGGAACTCCACCCGATAGCCTAGTTGGAGTGATGTTTCTAATCCAGAGCATTATCAGTGCCTGATCTCATTAATCACTGACAGCAATCACATCCTCACAGCAATGTTTCATTCAGTTGCATGCTGTGTTCTAGGCTTTATAACTCAGGATCAGAGTTACCAGACGTCATAACACACTACGAGACTTGCCTTATCTAACCATTCGTCACATGTACATGCTCAACCTGCATGCAGACTCTGGCTGATCAGCGAGAGAGGCGGGGCTAAGGACATCACTGACCCAGATATTAGTCTAAAAAGGAAAATGAGAAGGAAAGTGCTGTATTTTTCCCCAAAATTTCAAAATAAAAGTCTTGAGAAGGGATAATACTGATACATACATTAAAAAAATAAACAAAAATAATGAAGATTTTTTTTATTTGGATCACTGTCAAGTATTTTGATTATCCTTCTCAATTTAGTCTTTACAAATTACTTGCATTTACATTACATTAACTTTTTAATTTCTGAGTCCTCATGTGAGGAAAAGTGAGACCAAGCTGCTTTTGATTGGTCCTCACTTTCAATCTTATTGATCTTTTGATCATAAACACCCATTTGTAATTGCCATCTCATTTTAATATTGATGCCTTTACAGTAAACTGTTTTACTTTGTCAGTTCTTATCCATTCTTGTCTGTTTTACTCAGTTATTGTCTTTCAATGGTACTTTTTAATCATCATTGCATTTGGCGGGCTTGCTTATGGACCTGCTTCGCTGTCCGTTCAGAAAATATCCTCTAGCTAGTGTGAACAGTCCAAAGATCTGTCAGAGCTTTGATATTGCCAAATACAGAAGCAAGTGTGGACTCCAAAGATGCATAGATATAAACATTACACTGTCTGAATGTGAAAGAAATCAAAGCAGGACACTGAAGTGCAATCAAGATTTAATAAATGCAAGATAAGTGCTGATTTAAGTACTCTTGAAAGAGACGGTCTTCAGACAGCATTTGAAGACAATGGGTGAATCAGATGTTTGCACACCCAGAGGAAGTTCATTCCATGGCCTAGTCTTCAGGGCTGAGAAAAGTCTACAAGGGACAAGAAGAGCCATACTTGAAGCTTGAAGCGTATGGATGGAGTTTTGACTCATATAGACGGAAACACAGTAGAGAAGATACTCTGTTGAACTTAGGGACATTGAAGACAAGTCATGATGCTGCTTCTGGACCAGTTACAAGGTCCTGATGGCACACATTGGAAGACAATCCAGTAGGGATGTGATGAAGTCAAATCTAAGGACTGATCTAGACTGGGTGGCCTGTCCAGACCCGTCTCTCAGTGGATGTGGTTGAGGCAGTGTTCCTTGATTATGTCCAAGTCTGTCTCCTGCCTAGTTATTTCCCAGGTTATATCCCAGCTCTTTTTGGTTTGCTGCTGTATCTCTAGGGCTTCTCTGCTTAGGCCTGTGTTTTACTGCTGTATCATGTTTCAGATTAGTCTGCAGGCCTGTGTTTTGTGCTGTAATCTCCTATTCTTTACTGGATATTGGTGTATATGAAATCACTGACAGCTGTACATTGAAATGTCGCCTAAAGTCTTGTGTACACTACATGACTTTTAAAGTCGTAGCATATTATAAACAGACTTGGTGTCACACACATGAACTGAAAATGAACATCCCAAAAATGGACACCGAAAGTAAAACAGCTTGCTGCGATCCTTATGTGTGTGGCGATTTGCACTGACTCACTATGCAAAAAATGCAGAAAATGCATTGTAGTCTGGAAGTAAGCAGTATATATCGAAGGCTACCCTTTGTGCGAGGCAGATGTTCACTCCGTGTACAAATGTGGTTTCTATTGCAAACATACTAATGCCACAAAGAAGCTGCTGTGTCATTTAAGGTGGAACATACAATAAATCATGACCGCATTGGGTTTTTTCTTCATCTGGGTCACGAAAAGGGAACTTTTGATATGGTCTGACTGGTCTGATGGGTGATCAAGAGGCCAAAAATCAGAGTCAGTGCCCCTCACACAATACTCGACTCCATCTGTCGACTCCGACTGATGAAAAAGTCTGCAGACCAGAGCCAGCCAGCACAGACTGAGAATCAGGGTTAAAATTATTGTTAAGGTGAATGCTGTCTTTTCTGACAGTGGCTTGGATAAGTAATCCCTGGAATGTCTAGGCTTGTATATGTTGGTCAAACACAATAAGAGAAAATGCAATCAGAGTTGTCCTCTGAGAAGATGAAAGCTTCCTTTTCATAAAGAGTCTTTTATTTGCTTAAATAAAAGAGAAGTAGAAGATTTTAATTGTATAACCAATTTAATGCTGGAAAGCAGGACATTTATTTCCTAACTGAGTTATTTATTAAACCAAAGCAAGGGATTATAAGCCTTTGTTAATTACTGTACAGGTTCTAGGAAAGACCCAAAACAGCAAGCTTAATTTCCCCTAGATACTGTGGAGATTTCACGATATACCAAGACACGCTTGTTTCATGCAAACAATAGAGGGAGGATGCAATTTGCTGCTGGGCAAATCTAATCCACGGCTTCCTCAATTATCTATAATTAGCCTGCTTTAGAAGAATATAAATGTGGTGGAATTACTTAGCATTGGCAGGGACTTGGTATCATCAAATAAGAAGGTGTTATTTCTCTCTCTCACTTCCTCAAACTCACACGTCATAAATCCTGACTGTCACTTGTGTGTAAATGGCCACCTCAGGACAGCCGTGATAAGGTCAGGGCACAATGGACCAGCTCAGTGCTCCCGTGGGAGCTCCATCAGACCGGAAATTCAAATGTTATTTGAAAAGCGCAGGACTCTATTGGTCTTCCCTAATGATCCCATGCTGTTGACAAATGCATGTGAACGTAGCCTTGCAGTAGCACAGTCTCGGTGGAGCTCAGCTGACCTGGCACACTGTCAGAGCCTTTTCCCCATCCAGTAGAGCCAACACAAAATGGCACGAGCCTGTTCTAGAGTACAGTGGTCTCCAACCCTTCCCACAGACTTTGGATCCAACCCTAATCAACCCCACCTGGTCCAGTTAATGGCCGAATGGGGTGTGAGATTTGGGCTGGTGGTGAGTGAAGTTGACCTTTGGACTAATAGGTTTGTTTTGGAAGGGATGAACAAACTGATCAATGTAATTGTATTTGTTCTTAAACATATATCGAAGAAATCGATCGAGTGATGAAATCAAAGAACCACATTTGGATCTCCAAGGCCATCAAAGAAATTGGACATGTGCCCCAGAGTCACTAAGGTCATTGATTGTCAATTCAAATGAAAACCAACTCAATTTCGGGTTCAGTGATGAGGATAGACCAAAGGAGAGGACACCAAAATGTCTCAATCTTTCTCAAGGTTCTGGAAAATGAATCTAGTTGCCAAGTGACCTGATTATCCAAGGAAACCTAAAGAATTCTGCCAGAATGAGGAGTTCGATCTTCACGACCGAAGACATATACTGGACACCAGTTTACTATATGGACAAAAGCATTGAGAAACACCTCTTAATCACCTTAAACACCTCTAATGGTTTTCTTGGCCAAGCAGCTGCATGCAGGCTTTTCATCATCAAGTGCAATGCCAAGCACACCACCACTGGACTCTGGAGCAGTCGAAACATGTTCTGTGGAGTGATGAATCATGCTTCTCCATCTCACAGCCTGATGGACGAGTCAGGAAAACATTCCCTGTTTGGTAGAGGAGGGATAATGAGATTGTTGTTTTTCACAGGGAGGCCTAGGCCCCGTAATTCCATGGAAGGGAAAACTTAATATCTTCAGCATTAGAATACATACTGGATATTTTGTATGCTTTGTGGAACCAATTTGAGGAAGGCTTTTTTCTGTTCCAGCACAGCTGTGCCCCAGTGAACAAAGCAAGATCCATAAAGGCAGGGTTGGTTGAGTTTGGTGTGGAAGAACTTCAGTAGACTCCTGAGAGTCCTGCCCTCAACCCTAATGGAAACCTTTGGGGAACTAGAATTGTGAACCAGACCCTTTTACCCAACATTGTCTGACCTCAGAAAAGGCTTTTCTGGATGAATGGGCAAAAGGTCCCACAGACATACTCCAACATCTTGTAGAAAGCCTTCCCAGAAGAGTGGAAACTGTTGTAGCTATAACATCTTAATTCCTATGAATTTAGAATGGACGGTCATGAAAGCTTCTGTAGGTGTAATGTGTAGGTGTCCCAATACTATCGTCCTTGTAGTGTACCAATCCTAACAAACAAGTGGTGCACATTTACTGCCACAACCGTTGATCAAACAGTTGCACAGCAGTCCTCCGGTGGTTGCAAGTATGTTTCTAGGTGGTTGCTATGGGGTTGCTATGCAAAATGTAAAACATTTCATTTTGTTCTCTTAGAACAACAGCTTTTATAAATGAGACATTGAACTGTAACTTCTGCCATTTGACCAAACGATCTGACCATAACATGGCCTCTAGATTGAGGTTTGAGGTCATGGTTGGGTTCAAGCATTCATAGAACTAGCACCAGCCTGCCCAGTGCATTGTTAGAAACTGGGGTCTATGGTCAAACAGGATTGTTGCCAGCCCTCTAGGGTCCAGGTGAGGCACTGTGTCCAGTGCTAGGGTTTTAACAGTTCCTCTGGTAGGTCTTCTGCTCTGATAGGCCATTGAAACTAAAGAAGGCTGCACTGAATTGTGGGATACGTATGTGGGGCTCCTGCACTGAATGTTGACATCCTTTCTTCCAGAGTGGCTTGTTTGCATGGACAATTCTAGGCAGACACCACCCGTCACAATCAGTGAGCACCCACGTGTGACCCCTACAGTGTCCACTGTGGGTGGTAATGTCTTCCATGACATATTCCTGGTACGCACATGACATTGTGGATCGAGGAACTTTGGAGATGAATTGCTGCCCACATCACGAACACTTGTTAAACACATTTCCTGTGTATCACCTAATAATATCACATATTTAACTTTATTATGCACTAACAAGAACATAACGAACTACAAGAATCCCATTTTACACTTCATTGGAAAAAGAATAAAATAAAGTGTACAGGACAATTTAGTCTGCTGAAAAGCCCCAGATCTGATCCATGATGTAACGTTTACATTAGCGCAGCAGAGGTTTCTTCACAGAAGGTAATTAACGTTAGTCAGGTTCTGAGTGTAGGTACTGTAGCTCCTACACACAGCGCTGGTCTGTCTTAATGGGCCTATATTACACGCTGAGTGAGACGATCAGGCTTGAAACAGCAGTCATTATTCAGCGGTCATTAGTGGGAAATGATTAGTCATTAGCCTCTCAGGACGGACTGGACAGTGACATGGATCAGAGGGTGGTAACCTCTACGGGAAAGTCATGAGACACAGTCCTTTGAGATATTTTCGTGCATTTATCATTCGTATATCGTATGACAGCAGCTTTAGGGCAGTCACTGCGCTGAAAATATGACTTTGATAAGATGGGCGAGTCACTGGTTCACACAATCAGAGAGAGAGTGTGTGTGTGTGTGTGTGCTTGTGTGTGTGTGTATGTGATGTAACCCTGCATGAATCTATTCGTTGCAGGCCCTGGTGAGGGCTCATCCCACACACTGCTGAGCACTAAGCGCTGTAGTCACTCGAGCCTCCATGCAAAACAGATAAATCCATTGCTGGCTGACATCTGTTTTTTGACAAATAGGGGAACGGATTGCGGGCTTGTGCAGAGTGAATTGGCAGCTAGGTAAAACCACCAAAGGTGCTTCTAAAGACAACGTAAATTATAGTTGCAAAAACTTCCTAAAATGTAAAGCTTTGGAGAAAAGCAAACACTTCACTCGCAGCCATCCTTTCAGGTTGATGGTTGAAGGCAGGTTTGCTCATAAACATCAAAAACAACTTCTCTACCTTTTCTGAAAAAAAAAAAAATACAGATTTCTTACACAGCATAAGCAATTCCAAGGTGGTTGCTAGGGCATCGTTATACTGACTAGTTGGTGTTTTTTTGCCATATCTAATGGTTGCTAAGCTGTTGCTATGGGGTTATAGTGCTATTCAAGATTGTAAGGTTGATGCTAGGAGTTTGCTTTGCACTAATAGGTTCTGAGATGAAGCTTGAAGGGTTGTGAACATCTTGTCATCTTCTAGTGGCCCACAGACCCATCCTCAAGGGCATGCAGTGGTCTATAGTGGGCTGATAATTTCTCTTAAATCATAACAATCAACTTTTCATAACTTTTAAATCATAACAATCAATGGTTGTTATGCTGTTGCTAAGCAATTGCTATGGTATAACAGGTATTATGTCATTGGCAGTTGATTGCTAGATTGTATAGTGTGGTGGTTACCACAGTGATGAACAGTGGTTGCAAGGTGGTCACTGTCGTGTCCCAGGTGGAACACTGTTCCAAGTGGTCGCTATGCTGTCGCTGGGTAGTTGTTATGGTATCCCAGGTATTTGATATGCCGTTGCTAGGCAGTTGTATGGTTTTCCATAGGGTTGCTATACTGCTGCTAAGCAGTCGTTTTGCTTCTAGATGGTTGGTATGGTAATGCCGAATAGTTGGTGTTTGTCACCATATCTAATGGTTGCTAGGCTGTTGCTATGTGGTTCCAGTGCTATTGATGTGTGTATGATACTAGGTGTTTGCTTTGATATCCCACATGGTTTCATGTAGGATATGAAAAGATGTACTGGGCAGGAGTCCACCATTGAAGCAACTGAAGCACTTTCAAGTGGTCCGCAGGCCCATTCTCGGGGGAAGCAGTGGTCCATGGACCACTGCATAGTGGGCCAATAATGCCACTTTAAATGGTAAACGTCTCCATAAAAATGTATGAGCAAAAATGGATATATCACAGAAGTTAAGAAGTTTTTTGAAACAAAGAATGAAAGAATGGTGATGCCGTTCCACAGAGAAAGCCCCAATTCTCGCATTTTCAGACTCAGCACTTGAGAAGTAAACAATTTTATATAAAATGTTGAATTTTCTGTGTCTTGCTTTCTTGTGGACCCTTACGGTTTGCAGTTATAAACAGGTGAGCTGTGGGGTGTAAAAGGTTGACAACCCCTGTTTAGAACACACTTTACACTCATATCCCACATGGCTCAGTGATTCAGCTCAGACAACAGTACATCTTTGCAAGAAACACTAGAGATCTTTTACTTCTACAAGTGTTTGGCAGTATGAAGTCCATCACATTCAAGTTGATTTCAGCCAGTTTTAAGGAATCTGCTGTTAACATTAGTCAAAAAATAAATAAATAAATAAATAAAAAATAATAATAAAAATAAATGAGCTGCAGCTGAAATTGAATAAATCTTGTGTAAATCTTTGTTGTACCTCCCCCTAAATATATCCCATCTGCAGATTAGAACCATCACCAGACTGAGATACTTAATGACAATGGAGCTCAGAGTCCTTGCTTAGACTTATGATCTCCTCAGACTTGAAGAACAGCAGTTAGACTGTAGGGCCACCCTAGATCTGTGAAATTACACTTCATAAACACACAGTCGTGAGACGTTCCTGTCTTTTTCACAGATGCGTACATGTTTTCACAGCTATAGAGTGGAGCAACTGTTTGAATCCCATCAACACCATAGCCCTCCACAGTCTTTCCTGATTGGAAGCCCTCCATGCTTGAAATAGACTTTCAGGTGGATTGATTGACTGACTAGATTCGAAACTGGTCTCCCACCTCAAAATTTCACTGTCAGGACCAGGCAGTGCAGTCCAACAGGGATCAAATCTGAAGATAATCGTTCTCCATTTATGACAATAGTTATGATCCAGACTGCTTTTACGATCCATTTTCCAGACAGCTTGCTTTACACACTGTAAGAAGACCTGCTACTTCCCGTGGGTTCTTAAAATAAAGAACTCAGCGTCTGGACTGTTACGAGATATTGGAAATCAGACCTGAGGCCTGTGGGGAATGATCACTCCATAACAACAGTGAAATTTCAAATCTGAAGTGATAAATTCATTTGTTTTTTTGTCAGCAGAGGTGATATGGATTTCATTTCAATCTCATTTGCACACATTTTCATCTTCATCAAGAGTCTGCTCCTCGCTGCTCGTTTCTGTAGCTCCAGCTTAAGCAGGTCATCATCATTTATAGCCATATCCTGATTGTTCAGTTTGAGGACATAAATGGATTGCAATGACTTTGCAGTAGGCCCACCTTTTAACTCTTCCCTCTCTCCACACACTAACAAACCTCCATAAAAAAATATAGTTCTGTCCCATTTCCAGTTATCTGATGATGGTGGGTGAAACACATTAAGACTTAGGGCTATTTAAAGCAGCATCTACAGCAAAACCTTCTGATTTATGGCTAAGTATCACCTAGAGGCATATTTCTGCTATAAAGGGTGTTTTCAAACAAATGCTAAGAGGAACTGAGCCTCTTAAAAGGGGTTTAATTAATCTCACTTGGTGCATTAATCTCTATTCTTCAAAATGTAAGTAGCAGCAGTAGATTTTTCTCTATTCCACTGTAAGAAGTGAGACTTTATACTAACTTTCCAGACAGCAGACACATTTGGGCAAATGTTGGGCCATTTTTGGCACTAACAGCTCAAATGTGGGCCATATTTGGGCCAAATATTCATTGCTGTCTGAGATTATGCTATATATTCTAATTAGAAAAGTATTCATTAGAAATTTGTCACCATGTTTTAATGAAATATTTACTAATTTAATTGCGCCTTCAGATTCTAAGGACTATAAACAGTCATCCTGTTGGAAATTGATCATCCTGAGTATTTATGAGCTGAAAATGCAAGAATTATGATGAGTTATTCCTAATGATTATGTTGACAAAGATATTTATAATAATATTTCTTTAAAATACTTGAAAGTCCAAATAAAAATCAAAAACAAACAACAATGTCCATTTTTGTTATTTATGTATGTTCCAATATTATTCCTTCTCAGGACTTTTATTTTGAAATGTCTGGGTCAGTGATGTCATTAGCTCCATCTGCTCTCACTGATCAGTCAGAGTCTGTGTGCAGGTTGAGCAGGTACACATGGAAAGAGCAGTAAACATGCACTGGAAGCTGATTTGGCATCAAACAGAAAAGTATTCTGCTGTTGGAAAAGGAAATCGGTGTCTCCATAAAGCTCCATATCTCCTGGAAGAAACCTGAAGACTTGATACACAGTGGACCAACTCCAGCAGATGACATGACCCTCTAAACCATCATAGGCAAGGAAACTTTTCACACTGGACTTCAGACACCTTGGATTCTGTGCTTCTACACTCTTCCTCCAGACTCTGGGAACTTTGATTGAGACTCTAAGATGCTTGATTCCCAAATGAAATGCAGAATTTACTTTCATCTGAAAATAGGACTTTGGAGCTCTGAACAATGGTCCAGTTCTTATTCTCCTTAGTCCAGGTAAGATTCTGACAGTGTCTCTGCTCCAGGAGGGGTTTGGTATTAGGAATGCTGCAGATGGAGCCCCTGTCCTGGAGATGTCTGTTCATGATGGCTCTTGATACATTGATACCTTTTCCAACCACATTTCACCCTTCCAGTCAAGTGGTGAACCTTCTGAAAGGTTTTTCTCTCTCCACAGAGCAATGTTGCAGCTCTGTCAGAGTGACCAGGCCTTCCTACCAGGTGGCCAGCTCTATGAAGAGTCCTGGTGGTTCCAAACCTCTTCCATTTACAGATGATGGAGGCCACTGTGCTCATCGGGACCTTCAATGCTGCAGAAATGTTTCTGTACCTTCCCCAGATCTGTGTCTTGATGCAATCCTGTCTCTGAGGTCTACAGACAGTTCCTTAGACTTAGGCTTGGTTTGGGCTCTGACCTGCACTGTCTACTATGGGACCTTATATAAACAGGTGTGTCTTTCCAAATCATGTCCAACCAAATGAATTTTCCACAGCAGAATCAAGCAGCAGAAACATCTGAAGGATGTATAGGTTATATATCTTCTTCTTCTTCTTTCGGCTGGTCCCTCGCCCTATCCCTTGCCTCCTCCACTGTTTCTCATTCTAATTCGAAGAACAACACTTCTTGTGGATTTGTTGGAGTGCCCATAATCATAAACAACTTATCTTTTCCAACTTAACGTGAACATGATATTCGTGTTCAGGTGGGAAAGTTGTTTATGATTAAGGAGGTTCCAACAAACCCATGTGCTGAGCATTCTTATCCACTGACAACAAATAGAACAATCTACCCAGAAGGTTTCCAGAGGGATAAGTCCCAGGAATGCTGTAATTCAGGTGATATCTCAGAATTAATTAGACCATAGCTACTTAAAAAGTGTGCTGAGATCATTTTATCAGGAAAGAAAATAAGGAGGAGGCTGTCTTACCCTGCAGGCTGCTTTCCCCAAGTCATCTTATGTGTATGAATGTATATATAATATGTGTACTGGGTATGTGTGTGTGTGTGTGTGTGTGCATGTGTGTATTTCTCCAGGGGATGAGAAAAGGAAGACGTGAATATGAAAATACTATTTTAAACCTCCGGCTCTAAGTCTGAAAACCCATTATCTTGTCACCCAGCACTGCTGCGTATTGTAGCGTACCTCGAGATGTGGGGTGGAATAATTTGCATGTTAGAATCAACACTAATTACCACCATATTTGGGCTAATTGCAAGATTACTTGATTTGCATAATTCTCTTTGTGAATCAGCCATTAAATAATTCCAGGTAATGCCCCAATGCCGACAAAATTTACGAGGCAATCTGCAGCGGTAATTATTAGTGAATCCATGCCTTCAAGCGCCCGAGTTGGCCCTATTCAGTTTCAAGGAATCATTTGTACAAATGGACTACTGGGTCCATCTCTGAGGAAAGGAAGTCAGCTGACCTGATGATAAATGGACGGGACTTAAGTGTCTTTACTTGTTCCTTTAGTTGTCTGAGAAGCAGTGCTCTGCTCTCCAGCATTGGTTGAGCAATCTCCTCTGCTGGAGCGATATGCACCGTGGGCCTTTTATGGGCGTCATACATCGAGGAACATGCTCAAGAAAGAGAATGGAGCGAGCGAAGTGACATTTTTAAATGCTACCTTTTGTGCACTGCCTGCTTGATTTCCAACACTGACAGACGTCTGCACCGGAAAATGGGTGGATTAGCATAAAACGTTGTCTTGTCACAGCAAGACAATACAGGGGGAAGGCAGCATCGGGTCCCACAGGAAGGCACTGCTCCTAAATCCAAATAAAAAAGCAAATGTATAAATAAAAATGGATCTGAAGCGAAGCTGATTGCGCATTTTCTAAACTTGCTCCAGTCGTCAATGATCCAGCCTTACTGTTATGTCCCCAGTTTGAAAATGTCAGAGCTACATTTTCATAACGTAACATTGGAAACCGACAGAAAATAACAAGCAATAGTTACCATTATATTACTGCGCTATCTCTTCAGTCACACAGTGGGTGTTTAACTTTTACTGTCAGAATGTTTTGGGTATAATCTCCACTTTCAAAGTGCCATCTCTGAGCTGCCTCACATACAGCCTTAGGGCTGGTTCAGAGCAGTGCAATTTGGTAGATAAAATGACATAAATATCCCACTTAAAAACTCAGTAGATTTATACACTCATCAAAAAATGTAGCAACACAGAAGGAACTGACAGGAAGGAAACTTGGTGGGTAGGTTTGACATTGACAGACATGCAAATGATACAGGTTTCTGATGTTTACAGGGATGTGATGTTTGCAGTCTATTCTGTCTCGTGCTGTTGGGTTGGTAGCATCCTTTGCAAGTATGGCACAGAGTTCAAAAGCAATTCAGGCAGCTGAGAGTTCAAGAAGGCCATACTGGTCATGCAGATATCACCATAGCATGCTGTTGGTGTCACTGACAGACTTGCATGGAGTGACCCAACAGCCACAACTGCGGACATTTGATGAGCAGTGATGCCCTCATGAGTCCTATTTGTGCAGCACCATTGGCAGATGGCTGCACAGCGCAGGACTACAGGCACACTGACCATTACAATGACGGCCCTTAACACCATGTCAACGTTGCCAAAGAGATGTCATTGAGCCCCTCATAATGGCTCCTCTTCAGTGACGAGTTTATCTTGGTGGAGCTCTCCAACGAATCTATGTGTGGAGGCAATGTGGACAGTGCCAAGATTGACAATTGGTTGTCATATGTCCAGAAGGCTGCAGAAGGTGCCATGATGTCGGGTTCAAAATCTGCAGGAACTGAGTGAGAACATTCAAGCTGCATGGCCTGGATTATCACAGGACACCATTAGGAACATCTAGTAGATGCAGAGACGTCTGGCATGTTGAGTCTACAGAGAAGGTGTAAGAATGTGGTGAGGAAGAGTAGTTGTAAATATAACATGGACCATGTACTCGTACATCCAACAGCAACATCCCTGGACACAGGTAAACAATGTGTGAAGAAGCTATAAATGAGAAAATAACTTGTACACCAAGAAGTGGCTTCATACCTTCAAGAGGTTCTTCACACTTGTAGATCTCTTACAGACAACAAGACCTCATTCAGCAATGTCTTCGCAAGGATTTTCTTCAATTCCTTTCTGAGAAAAGTTCTAACAGTCCTGATGTGTTTTTAAAGTGGTGACCTGTTCACAGCTCAGCTCTTATAAAAATGGATCTCACTGTCCTTGCCAAAAAAGGTCAACCTTAGTAAATGTCAAAATCTTCACGAAAAGTGGATTTTAAGAAGGAATTTCTTCTCGAGAACAGCGAATAAGGTGCACGGTGCACCTGCAGTTAGTGTGCCAAACCAGTCTCTTGGTGTGCACGATTCTGCGAGCAGGCTGATACGCGTCCATATGTTCGCATGTGTGCAGCAGTGCATGGCGCAGTTCCAGGCCAGGCTGGTCTCAAGAGGAATACATACATATGTAAGTGAAAGAGCATTTCGGTGTGTGGTAAATGTATTTTGATGCTTGTGCGTATGCAGAAATGGAATTATTTTAACAGAGAATGCTACAAAGTGTATTTGTAGGTCCTGAACCTCCACCTTCACCTAAACCCAACCTAAACCTAATGCAACCTTCTGTATATCTGAACTTCCATTCATTCGTTCTCTTTTATTAGCTGCAGAATGGTTAAAATCAGTGTTTTTCACCAGTCTCATGTCTCTAAAGGCTGGGTTCTATGTATTTGGCAACAGTGCCAAGTGGACGGGAGGACATGGTGAATTGCAAGCAGGTCAAAGAACGTGTGAAACATGCAGAAATGTGTACGCGTTACACACCAACGATTCAGGAGGTTGTATTTATAGTGTGCATGCATAATTTCTTCTCACTACTCGGATAGGTGTCCCCCTGCCTTTAAGACACTATCAATCCTAATGATCAAGTATTACCCCAGTCCCTTGAGAGAGGTCCTGTCCATTCCTTCCTCTCCTCCACTCACTTTCTGCTTCAAGTCCGAGCAGAACAAATCACACCAATCACAAAGCACTCCCACATTCTGGGATGACAACTGTAGAGTGTATATGTCCAGTCTGTGTGTCTGGTGGTCGGAACACATGAATTCTACCTGCAATGTGCACCCAATTTGTGGAAGAGGGGTCTAAAATGGACAGCAGCTCTTTCAAGAGACTGGTACCACAAGAGACTGATGGGATTATTAAGGCAGGGAAAAAGATAACCACGGGTAAGAAAACAAACAACGCATATGACTGTTTGTTTCTCCAGTGAGCTCACGCGGTTGATTGGTTGAGATCTAATAGGTTATGTCCATTGACTGTATAGACCTTTGTTGTCACACATAATTTTGTACATGATAATTAACTGTTACCACCTACAGTAATGATACACATCATACCAAACTACAACATTTACCCTGTCTAATCCAAGGCAAGGATAACAGGTAAAATTCCCAGATATTCCCTGACCCAGATACTGGGAAATAGGCGAAGATAAGTAAAGGAGGGTCTGTCTTTCTTTGCTCACACAGTGTTCAAATTTCAGAATGAAAGTCCTGAGAAGGTATAATACTGATACATACATAACGAATAGAAATAATAAATGACATTCAGGTTGGGGTCATTGTTCTTGTCCCACTGTCAAGTGCTTTGAGGACTGTATTATAAATATGATTATAAAATATTATATTATTATACTGAAATATTATTAAAAATATATAAATATCCTTCTCAATCTAATCATAACAAATAACTCATAGCATTTTCAGCTCAAAAACATGCTGGATGATCGATTTCCAACAGGATGCCTGAAGTGTTTTAGTCCTACTTAGACTAGGGTTCGCTTAAAATCACAATATGTGGTATTTGGTATTTGTGACTGTATATATATATATATATGTATGATATGTAATAAATGTATATATATGATATGTAATAAATATATATATATGATATGTAATAAATGTATATATATGATATGTAATAAATGCATTACTTATTTCTGGGCACCAATTTCCGAGTACAGCTGGATTTCCATATAACATTTGCATAGCAGGTCAAAGAACAACAGTTTCCAAACTATTTGCGGTTGCACTCATTAAATTTTAGTTTGGGTCAAATGTATTCCAGGCTTCTCAGTAAACACGAGTCCCTGTGTTTTCAATCACACCAACAGCTTCCCTTTAGTTCCACACATATTCACTGTTGTTCCTGCTTTAAATATAACATAAGTCAGCAGAATGAGTCCCCCCCCCTCGTCCCCCCATACTCCCCACTGGCTAATGCATCGATGAGTGCTCAACAGGGTTAACCTCCAGTCACACACGCTGGTTCAGGTATTAGTTATGCTGTTGTGCTTTGGCAGCAGTTGGGAATGTTTCATCAGAAACGCTGTTTCTTATGTCTGAGGTGTAACATTATGTACATATAGCTTTTTTTTTTTGCTGGACTGTAAACTGGACACCAGGAACGGTCAGAAAGGCTACTAATTTCTGTCTCATCTCTGCATTTGCTACTGTTACACTATGTGTCCAAATATTTGTGGACACCCCTTCTAATGAATGCATTCAGGTACTTTAAGTTGCACCCATTGCTGACACAGATGCGCAAATGCACACACACACACTTGTCTAGTCCCTGAAGAGATCTAATGCCAATAGAATAGGACTATCTGGAGCAGATAAATGAAGCTACTGACACTATGTCTAATGCCAGGCATGGACTAAAGGGGTTTAAAGCCCCCCAGTATTGAGTTGTAGAGCAGTAGAACTATGTTCTCTGGAATGATGGAGCTCCATACAGTACTTTTGGGATGAGTTGGGGATTTGGGGATGGTCTACCAGAATCTGGACAGTAGTGACTTTATAAACTCTTTATAAAAACCTTGATTTCAGAAGAAACAAGTAGGTGTCCCAAAACCTTTGTCCACATACAGTTTTCTTTGACATGAGCCAATGCTCACATAGTAAAGAAATAAAACACTCAACAGTTTTAGGAAAGTTAATTAAATGTCACATTATTAATGTATGATTTATCTGGAGCAATATAGGCATAAAAATGAAAATGCAGGCACGGCATTTGTTGAGCTGTACAGCATGGAATTGTGTCTTCTGAGAGCTTACATACCAGTTATGCATTACAGAACCACCAATTTCCCAAACAAAGATTATGCACTGGTGCAGTTTTCTTTCAGTGGCAAAAACATCTGCATAATCATTATTCATGTATTATGGCCTTATAGATGGCATGCACTGACGTCACGCTCCCACCTGGACGTGGCCCCTGAGTCGGACTGAGTGGCACTCTACAGCGTGGCTATGTGCATTTGGGAGAAACAGCCAAACCAGGAATGAAGGAGTGATTATTTGATCAATTTAAAGGCAGGTGTACTCGACAGCAATCCATTCAAATTACTGGAGAATCAGTGGTCCATGGATATTGATGTGGCCAGGAATCAGATTTCCTTACATTTGTATTGACCTTATTTTAATGCTGGGAATAAAATTAGCCTCTGGTTCTCAATCACGGTCCTGGAGTAACACTGCGGGTTTTAGAGCTGCCCCTAATTCCAGCACACCTGATTAGGGCTGCCGTGATTTATCGATGTAATCTAACGATGTTGTTGCTGAAAATGCATTAATATTAATATTTAATAAAATTATGTTTTTAGTCAAATAACATTTTTGATTTCTAAAACACTTGAATTCCTGTAATAAATGTATGTGACTGCTGCATTCATCTGTCTGCTCCATTCAGTGCTACAGCTTTGTGGTAAACGAGGCTGGAGTTTGGTTGAGAAATCGTTTTTTAAATGTTAGAAAGGTTAAACATTACTATGAAACATAAATTGTATTGTCTACAGGGAACTGATTCAATCAACTTGTGGAGAAGCCAACCAGTTCGCTGTTAAAACACTGATGAGGACTTTGTGGACTGGTGCCTGTAGAACCACCTCCAGATAAACGTGAGAAAGACCAAAGAACTGGTGGTGGATTTCTGCAGGTGCAGTTCCTTCAGTGAACTTCCAGGGAATAGACATTTAGAAGAACCTGGGTGTTCATTGAAAACACAAATCTGGACTGGTCAGTTAACATCAGAGCACATTTGGAGTACAGGGAACATTCCTGAGGACCTCCTTCTTTTATATAGTGGTCTGCTGAGGCAGCTGTATTTTGATGGCAGACAGTAAGAGACTGAACAAACTCATTAAGAGGGACAGTTCTGTCCTGGGAAGCTTTAGAGACAGTGCAGTTGGTGGGAGATAGAAGGATGGTAGCCAAGCAGGCATGCATGCTGGAGAATGACTCCCACCCCATGAATGAGACTCTTGCAGCACTGGGCAGCTCCTTCAGTGACCAGCTGCTTCACCCTAAGTATGTGAAGGAGTGGTATTGCATTCTCAGGCCAGTTTGTCTCTGTTTGGTCAGTGGTCTCTGGCCAGTTTGTCTCTGTTTGGTCAGTGGTCTCTGGCCAGTTTGAAAAAAGTGCCTAAATAAGTGTCTGAACTCTTGAAGTCTCTGTCCTTGGCTGGAAGGCTGCTATGCCTTCAGGGTTCCTCAACATTGGTTTGGGAAGCACTCCTGCCCTGCACATTTTAGAGCTTTCCCTGCCCCAAACACACCTGATTCAACTAATCAACTCATTAACAAGCCCCTCAGAGTTGCGAGGGGTGTGTTAAATCACAAAAGTGTGCAGGGCAGGGGTGCCTCTTGGACCAGGTTTGAGAAACAGTGCCTTGTTGTGCTGGTTTTGTTTTCCATTGCAGTGAATGGGGCCATGCTGATTAGATTGGCTGGTACATATCAATTCTGATGGACCACAGGTCTCACCCAGTGTTATGTGCCACTCTTATCCCACTTTCATGCACACAAATATGGAATAGCTTAACTATGGAAGCAGATGGCAGATTTGTTGATAAAGGCAGAAACTGATTGTTATTGAACTCAAACTAAGCTGCAATTTCGTTCTCATCTCCTGCACAGGAGCTGGAGCTCGGATCGTTCACGTTAGGCCACACAAGTGAAATGAAACCTCGCTGTCAGCGTGATTAAGACTAGGGCAACTTCATCGGGTGATATTATTGGAGCTTTTTGGGCACAGCTTGCATTGCAACCACTGGGTGGTAAAATCATGCATTGACTAAAATGAGCTGCCAGTGTGAGCTAATGATGACACATTAGTGAACAATATGTTCAATACAGACTCGAGCCAGGCTTGGCTGAACTGCTCACATATCTGTGACTACTGTGCTCCACTAATAAGTGAAAAATAGCACTGGCAATGTGAGAAAATTAGAGACCCACATCTCTGCACTTTAAAAGGCCATATATTAGTTCTCAAATCCAGCCATGCAGAGGTATTACCAAATTAAGGAACACTTGAATTGTAATGTAGCTGCACTGCACTTATCGAGAGCTCAGAAGGTCATGGAAAGGCCTAAAATATTGAATTTGTGTAGGTACATAAAAACGATCTCTTGAAATCTTTTTTCCCCCCCCAATACCACGTTCTATTAACATAATTATTCATGGCAACACTTCATGTAGTCTAATGTGAATTAGAGCAAAATGCATTTTTAATATTTTGGCATAGCTGTTCTTCAGTCCAAGGCCTTGACCTTTCTGCTGCTGTTATTCGCATTATAAATATTGCAGAGGTCTGCAGAAAGGCCAGAGTAAAAATATTGCTGCTTCCCCCCCCCAGCACTCTGAAAAACCTATCCGAATTTTATCTCTAAGTTAGCAATCACCTGCTTGCATTTTTATTTATGTAAAGGCAGAATTATTGTCACACGCAGAATGACTTCTAAATGGTATAGCAGGCGATGTGGTCGCATTCATCACGTCCAGGATATTCGCCAGCCCTCCGCCCAGCTTTTAATGAAATTTCAGACGTGAGAATGTCTTTTGCTGAGATGTCTCCTTCAATTTCCCAGCCTTTTTATATTAAATCCAAGGGACTAGTTTTCCTAAATGTTCCCTGACTTCTCTGATAAGAAATAAAGATAAAATATGGCATCTTTATCATTTTGGCTCCTTTGGGCACAGTTTTGCAGAATGTACTGCCTCAAAGTCCTATACAACTTGACTTACGGGCACAGCGTTATAACCTGATGTGGACATGAGGGAGGAGCTGAATCAAGATATATTGTTTGACTAGGAATATTAAATTTACGATCATCATCCAAAAGATAGTTGCACCCAGAAGGACGTGTGGGATTGCAGTGCTGTTGGGAAAGAAGATAAAGGTGATCAGGATCAATAAAGGATTATAAATACAGACTGATATGATCAATATTTATTGATCAACTCATACCGAGGTGGTCTCTCTCAGTGCGGCGTCGGGTTTAACACAACATGTCAGACGTCTCTGCATGGAGTTGTAGAAGTTCCTAATGGTGTCCTGTGATGATCCATCCCATGCAGCTTGAATGTTCTCACTCAGTTCTGCAGATGGTGTGGTAGGGGTGGAGTGTTGATAGAGCGTCCAATAGCATGCCACACATTTTCAATCAGGGACAGGTCTGGAGATGAGACCGACCACAGCATAGTAACTGTGTCTTCCAGGCAAGATCTTATGACGGCAGCAGTTTGTGGACGAGCGTCGTCCTGTTGGAATAGAGCACAGGAGTGTGTTCAGAAAAGCTAGAACCACTGGTTGCAGTAATGAAGTCCAAAGATGCGAAATTGCACCCACACCATGACACCAGGCCTTCTGGACGTGTGATGAAGTGCAACCAAGCATTGATCATGGTGCTCACCTTGATGCCTCTACACACTGATTTGTTGGTCATCTGAAGATGATGTGCTGCCATTCTGAGTGACTCCATGATAGTGTTGCACGACACCATTGCAGTTGGTTGGGGTGCAACTATTTTTTGATGATGAGTTTATATAAAATAATATATATAAAAAAAGTTTATATAAAAAAATTCTATAGTAGAACCATGTTTCTGTTTGTAATAGAAATGAATGTAGAACCTTCAAATTGGCAAAGACCATTTCTATCAACTGAAACTGAAACAGTTCTATGTGGAACCAATAGTGGTTCTCTTATAGCTTCTTTGGCATTTAAGAGTGTAGATCTTTTAAAATACACTGAAAATGTATCTGAAATACCTAATTGTTGGTCCACTGCTGTGGATGTATTTTATTCCCTGTGAACCATCCTTTACCTCAACATCTGTGGTCAGTTTCTCACCACAGAGCTTGACTGGATATTTTTGGGTGGCACACAAAAGCATGTCATGTCAGTGTCACGGCTATATTGGGACTGGTCCACCACCCAAACCATATCTGTCAACATCTGATGAATAGTGAGAGGGCAGCAGATGGGTTACAGACTGAAACTGTACCCTTGTTTGAACAAAAAATAACATGTTTTGTTGAGTTTCCAGGTGGAAATAAACAAACAATCCACTGCAGGAAAGTAGATGAGATTTGGCATTTTAATTTTACAACTGTTACATTTGCTAAATTCAATATAACACATTTGCCCTAAACGTAAATTAAGCAAATGCAGTTATCTTTTATTATAATATGCAGAAGTGTCTTCTTATATACCTTGGAATATTTTTGTAGTTTGATGTGATTAGATTGACAAGGATATGAATAATATTATTTTATAATTGTAATAAAAGTTCTTCCAAATACTTGACAGTGTTTCGAATAAAATATGAACAACCTGAATTTCTTTGTTCTTTATTGATGTATTAGTTTTTATTCCTTCTCAGGACTTTTATTCTGGAAAAAGGGCACACAGCCCTTCACTTCTCATTTTCCTAATATCTGGGTCGGTGACATCATCAGCCCCGCCCCCTCTCTCTGATCAGTCAGAGTCTGTGTGCAGGTTGAGCATGTACACGTGGACAGAGCAGTAAACATGCACTGGAAGCTGATTTGGCATTTAAACTGGGATGTACTCACATAATGGTGAGACGGCTGTTTGTTGTGACGTGCGCCTCGTGTCTGTACTTTGATCCTGAGTTACGGAGCCTAGAAAAGGGCGTGCAACTGCTCGCAAAATCGTTAACATGTAGGTCTAATTTGATGACATACAGTATAAGAAAGGTGGTTCTCCTAATATACTGGCTTTGTCTTGTAGAGTCCAGGCTTTGAGAGGTCAAAGGTTGGACCTGCACAATATGAGGTTGGTGGTTAAAATGTTAGGGCTGATTATAGTCCTATAGGATTTGGGGCCTTTGCTGCATCTCGCTTATGTTTTGTTCATCAGCTGTAAACCATGCATGCATTTTTTATTAGACTATAATTGTACATAAGTGATTTTAAGAAGCGCTGAAGGATTGCTTGTGAAATTAGTCAACAGCAAAGTATTCTACTACTGGGCAATGTCAAAGACAGAGGCTTGCACTGCAAGACGCTTCTGCCTTGAGAGGAAAACCAGAATAACTTTTTTTTCCCGCACTCGCTGTGCACTGATTGTGGATTCCTGCAGCACACTAAGAGCAGCGACATTCCTGTTGTGGTTAAAAACACTTTTCTGGGCCATTGCTTCTTCTCTGCTTGTTTTTATCTCTGTTATGCTGCATGTCAGCCTGTCAGCACTTTTAGTAAGATACGGTGTCTCGCTGTGTCTGAAGGATGAATAAAATTTGATTTGATTTGTGCTGCTGCGTGGTCCAAACTCTTAATGGTTGGCACTGTTGTAGAGGGTGATAGAGCACCGTGACTTCTGTCAAGAGCATTAGACTTCTGACACGTCCAAGCAGAGCGGGCCCTGGTGGGAGATGTCCAACGTCTAGCGAACGCATGCAGCTGGTGTGTAAATGCACACATGCAGATGATCTAGTCCCTGTAGAGAAGTGCTGCCAATACAATATGACACCATGCCTAATGCCAGGCGAGAAGGGTTTAACTCTTACAACCCGAGATCTGTCGTTGCATGCCTGCATTCTAAGCTTCGTAACTCAGGATCAGAGTAACATACAGACGTGATGGTCATATTATAACAAACTTCAGGACTTACATCCATTCGTCGTCCAAAAGTCTTCCTGTTCTGTGAGATTCCTGGGCTGCCTTGCCCGTGCTTTCCACAGATTTTCAATGATTATGGGAAAGTGAGGGCCACAGTCAGATCTTCTCTGTACCTTTTGAGGTCTGTTGTGGATTTTGAGGTGTGTTTAGGATCATTATTCATTTGTAGAACAATCCTCTTTTTTAGCTTTTCAGCTTTTTTACAGATGGTGTTATGTTTGCTTCCAGAATTTGCTGGTATTTTATTTAATCCATTCTTCCCTTGTCCTGTAAAATGTTCCTCATCCCGTTGACTGCAACACAACCCCAAAGGATGATTGATCCACCCCCATGGCACAGATTCATGAAATTCCATGGCCTTTTTTCTTTCCAAAATGCATTTGATGTTCTTTTGCAAATATCTGACGCTGAATTTTGTGGTGAGGGTCCAGGGACGGATTTCTACTGATGCCATTTGAGCACCACAACTGCAGAGTCTGCTAACTCGTCCTGAAAGTCTTTTGCCGTCAAGCGGGGGGGGTTCTGATTTGCCTTCCTAGCAATCCTATGAGCAGCTGTCTCTGAACATTTTCTTGGTTTTTCAGACCTTATCTTAACCTCCACAGTTCCTTGAAGTGAGGAAATGGCTGAAAAAACTGAAAACACTTGATTCATCTGATTTTCAGAGTGCTAGGCAGCTGCTTAGAAGAACCCATGCCTGCCGTTTTTGGGTTAAAGGAGTCTGTGTATTAATAAAGCTTTAAAATTTGAATCACCTGGACTCTCCTGACGATAATTATGAGCAAGCCATAACCGTAACAGGCTGATTATGTTCTGAGACCATGGTCGGAGTTATCTGAGTGCTCAAATCGACTCCTTTCTGTTGAATTGAATACACAGGGTTTTAAAATGTGAATTAAACTATTATATTAATAAGCTTATAGTCCTTCGCACGTCGCTGTTTTAATTGCTGTGTTTTGCAGATCAGTACTGAAGTCAGTAATATGAGTTGACTCTCAGCAGTTATGTTGTGCATTCAAAAACGGCAAGCTGATGATTTCACAGAAATCCTTTAATACCCTGGCATGGAGTTCAGGACTATTCCTTTGATAGCATCCCACACTGAAGTATCTCTCAAAACCCAAAACCTCACAATCTATGAAGATCACAAAGCAACATTTATCAGCTGAGAATATCGAAGGTTTGTGCTTTTCAGCCCTGCCGTCTATTCATGGCAGATTATCTCAATATGCTTCGCATTCTTTCCCCAGTCACACGGCTGCGATTCATACTGGTGCGTGCTGAGAATTGTCAAACCGTTTAGAAAAGCGGCTTCCTTTAATGTCATTCAGAAGCGACATTTATAAGGGAATGCGAGCGAAAGCTGTCACCTTCGAATATCTGCCTTTTCACGCAGGCTTTCCTGCAAACTAATTTCCATCATCCAATAGTTATCGCAGTCTTTCTGCTTGGACTAAAACAAGCTCTGTTATCACAGCCGCGACGTTAATTTTTTGACAAGAAAAATGTTCTATAAGGTGAAATGTGTTAATTGCCGAGCTCAACAAAGAACGCCGGCTCTCTCAGGATTCCGTTTGCTGTATGGAAATAAGCTTATTCATCAGTCATAATTTAAGCTTGATGGATTTTCTTCACAGAAACATAAAAATATAGCCTACAATTGACTTGTTTTGTGTGCTCAAGAGGAAATGCTGAGGTATGGAATGAGTGTAGGTGGAGTTCCCATTTTCTCCAAAACCAAAGGACTGATCTAAACCATACACGGCCATAATCTTACCACTCATATTTCACCAGATACAGATGATAGATAGATAGATAGATAGATAGATAGATAGATAGATAGATAGATAGATAGATAGATAGATAGATAGATAGATAGATAGATAGATAGATAGATAGATAGATAGATTCAATATTCAATGGTCAGGACCCCACAGGACCACCACAGGGCAGCTTATTATATTACTCCGGTGCTCTATTCCAACAGGACGACGCTCGTCCACACACTGCTGCCGTCTCAAGATCTCGTCTTGAAGACACAGATACTACGCCGTGGTCGGTCTCATCTCCAGATCTGTCCCTGATTGAAAATGTGTGGGATGCTATTGGACGCTCTATCAACACTCCACCCCTACCACACCATCTGCAGAACTGAGTGAGAACATTCAAGCTGCATGGGATGGATCATCACAGGACACCGTCAGGAACCTCTACACCTCCATGCAGAGACGTCTGGCATGTTGCGTTAAACCCGATGCCGTCCTGAGAGACACCACTTCTGTATGAGTAGATCAATAAATACTGATCAGATCAGATACATTTATAATCAGTTATTGATCCTGATCACCTTCATCTTCCTTCCCAACAGCACTGCAATCCCACACGTCCCTCTGGGTGCAACTATTTATACAACTATTACTTTAGATAAGAAGTAAATTGACTTTGAAGCGTTATGTTTGTAATGGTGTGTTATATACAGTAGGAGATACAGATGGCCATTAGCTGTTGATGAATCTGACTGGGGTCTTTTAAGGAAAGTGTTTTCATATCATTCCTGTTTGGTAAATCACATTAAATCACATGACAAATGTACTTCATACTGTAATAAAGCCTATTGATCCCTGTTTTAACTGTGATGGGGAAAGTGCTGATTTTTTTTTCTGCCAGAAAACTGGAAGGTCATTAAGAAGTCAGAGCTCTGCTGTGTACCAAATGATCCTGAAGAGGTCAGGCTGTTTATGAGAATAATGAGAATTATACTAAATCAGTTGATCAATTTGACATGCTGACATGTTTTATTACAGAATTACAAGCATTGATTTTCAATCTGAAGCAGCTATTTCTATCTTTATTTCCCGGGAGCCTTTTGGATCTTCGTTTGTTGAATCTTCTAGATGAAAGGGCTCATATTACATGCTTAATGTGTTTCTTGAAGGATCGTTTTCGTTGGGAACATGTTATACACTGGGAGATATGGTGCACTGAATTTCCTTGACCTGAGTAAAATAGATTACTTTAACCAGTTTAATTATAAAAATATTAGATTCAAACCCAAAATTCTTTAATAAATACACACATCAGTAATGTAAAAGTATATTTAATTCATTAGACTTATTATTACATGACTTATTTACCTTTTCTTTGGTATAAACAGTAAGTGTGCGACTTTGGTTGGGTGCAAAAATGGGTAATTAAAAAATGTCAAGTCTGTTTAAAACACATAACAAAAATAAATAAAAAAACCCCCAAAGCTCTGCTTTTATTGGCTGGTTTATAGCATCAGTGAAGGCTAGGCTCGGGTACAATTCATGATTGAATTCATACACTACCAAATTCCAGGTACTAGAACCTAAAGTATGATTTCTAGTGCTTTACTCTGTAAAATAGCATAAAATTTTGCTTAAATTAACTTTAATTTTACGTCTCAAATGAAGACCAAATAGAATAGTCTGATATATATATATATATATATATATATATATATATATATATATATATATATATATATATATAACAAATAAAAGATGTCACTGATGAAACTATTTGCCAATTTCTGCTTTTAATTTCTGATTTAAAAATAAAAATAAAAAAAATGAGCAAAAAGTACACAGACGTGAATTCATTATATACAGTTTTTAAATTAAATTATGAACTTTGCACTGTATTTCTAAGTCCCTGAGATGAACCAGTTTGTCAGTTCCATGTATGGAACTCATTATTCATCTACACCCAGGAAAATATAGTTTGACATTCCAGAGACTCTGTAAAGATTTCCAGTCCGGAATGTCAGAGTTGACGTGTAAGCCATGTAAGCCATTTGATCTGACCACAAGATTCTATTTCTGCACGGCTGTCCAAGACATGACTGTCTCTCCCGGGACTCCCTAGCCACTGTCGTTAAGCATGACATTTTTATTTCGCACTGTACACCTTTCTCCATCTCAGACAAACATATCCTAACCGTCCAAGAAAATGATTGCTGCGTTAGGCGGCTGGAGGCACCTTAGAGCATCTTTCACTTCCTCACATGAAGGACAACTGATGATTTCTCTATGATTATGTCAGTTTGCCAGAGGAAAACGCAAACTAATGTACTATTATGTTGACGAGGACATATTTATCATAATAAAGGACACCAGTGTCAACAGTAAAAAGAAACCACTGGTAGATTGGGTTACCTCCCACAAGACCCTTAAAACAGTCTTTCAAAAGCATGGTAATCGTATTTCCAGCCGTTCGTTTCTGTACCCGGATTTGAAGGCCTGGAATCATTGACTCTAAGTGCATCAAAGTGGATTTTCAGCTTAATTAGTTTGTCCTTTATGAAGGATTATGTGCATAAGGTTATTATATATTTATTACCACAAATGACATAAAATAATCCATGGCCAGAAGGAGTTAATGAATAGGGTTGATGTGAATAGAAGACACTAGAAAGTGAATTAGGTTGTGTAAGATTCCATATTCGTCTGCAAAAGGTGTGAATTCCAATTCTCGCCCGTTCCATAAACAGCCTTGTTACTGGTGGTTAGGGAACCAGCCTCGTCACTGGAAGGTCGCTGGTTCCAATCCCTGAACTGTCAGGACATGGCCGAAGTGCTATGAGCAGTAAACTGTGGATAGGAGCTGCCCACGCTCAGACACGTGTGCTCACACTGCCCCCTGGTGGTAATGTGACTGTGTACAGGATGTGTGTATATGTGTGTGCAGAGGACAATTTCCCCTGTGTCCAGCACAGTGGGCCTGTGTGCACCCTTACCTTTAAAACTCATTACATTTCTGTCATCACCTATCTTTTTGTTCGCCCAGAATGTGAGTGTTTGGCTCAGACTGCGCTGAAGTTTGTTTTCAAGAGATTTATCTGTAGCATTCTGTCAGCTGCAGATTTATGTGTTAACTATCTGGATACAGTGCAGAAATCGCATTCACGCTACTTGAAAAGAATCCAAATTACATTAAGTCTACCAAGCACCCTGGCAAGACCTTGGACCAATCCTAAACAAGCAAAATCAGAATGATAAGATCATCTGAGATTAGAGCAACATACTTGATAATATCATCAGCAGTTCAATAGACTGACTGAGCGAGCGTTTGTGGTGAAAACTTTCTCATAAACTACTTCATTTGCTTGTATTAAATAAAAGCGATTCATTATTAATTTTGCCGTGATGAAATAAAGAACTTGAAATGTGCTCTTCGGCTACTTTGAAGCTTTTCAAATCCAATCTAGCGGAGAAATAAGATAAGCAGAAACATTAACTCTCTAAAATATGATCTGGAAAGTGTGTCGGCAGCAGTTTTTACCACTGTTTTTATCAGCATGACATAGAACAGCACCTGAATATGGAATAAAGTTGCAACCAATCTCGATTAAAGCTTTAAACTAATATGATATGATTGATCTGATCAATATTTATTGATCTACTCATACAGAAGTGGTGTCTCTCAGTACAGCGTCGGGTTTAACTTATAACGTCAAGCGTCTCAGCATGGAGTTGTAGAGGTTCCTAATGGTGTCCTGTGATGATCCATCCCATGCAGCTTGACTATTTTCACACTTTCAATCAGGGACAGGTCTGGAGATGAGACAGACCACAACACAGAATCTGTGTCTTCAAGGCAAGATCTTGAGACGGCAGCAGTTTGTGGAACGACGTCGTCCTGTTGGAATAGAGCACCGGAGTGTGTGTTCAGAAAAGGTAGAACCACTGGTTGCAGAACCTCATTAATGTAACGTTGGGCTGTCAGAGTACCATGACACCAGACGTTCTGGACATGTGATGTTGTTCGTTTCCACCAAGATGAAAGTCAGACTTGTCATTGCCATTCTGAGTGAACGAGAGTCTGAGACGACACCATTGTGGTTGTGCCTTGCAGTTAATTGGTTCCTTCAGATATGTCTCTGTGTATAATCACACCACACGTCCACCAAAGGTCTTTCATTCGTCATTCGGTTTCGAGGGCCAGTCACTGCGTACGTACACAGAACTCATAATTTTGCCCCGATTTGCTCAACTCATTTTTAATCATGCTATTAGGCCTTAGAGCTCAGATGGTCCAAAGAGGCTCCACTCTTCCTTCAGGGTCCATCATGCCAGACAGCACTAAGACCTCATTATTTTGATGTTTTTAAACGTTCTTCGTATCTCTGCCTGTGAGGAACATTTCACTCTACCTTAACTCAAAATTCTTTGAAACTCTGCACGTGTCATAAAAGTGACGGAATGAACTTTTGCTCTTTCTGCGAAGAAGGCTTCGACTCAACTTCTCAAAGCATCATTACTGCCTCATTTTTTTTAACGACCAGGATGGTGTTCTTGTCAGCGTGGTGAAAGGTCACTAACCAATACTTCTACTGTAAGATATTTGGACAGTATTGCAGTATTTGATGCTGGAAAGAAGTAAAAATAGCAGATGTGTTTGTTTTTATTTTTTATTCTAAAGATATCTTACAATAACAAATTTGTTCCGAATTATTGAGAACATAGAAGGAATACCACTGGACGGAGGGACGTTAACGTTAAAGTAATAGTCTGTACGTTTGGGGGATTTGGGGGATTTACAGACTAGAAGAATGAATAAGTGCACTGAGCATGTGGAGGACTACTATTACAGCGTGCATCATGGTGCGATGTCCTTTCAGAAATGGGTCCAGAACTAGAGGTTCTGTCATTCTTAACATATTAATTATGTCCACAATAGTAACTTTTAGTTCCGTGTTTTGTATTTTGTAATGCAGGTAAATGTATTCGAGCCCCTATGGTGACATCCTGACATCCTGACATTGAGAACTGGACACTGGTTCATCCTTCGACTGGGGACTGGTGTGATGGGTAATCCGTCCTGCAGTCTTTTCATAATGAAAAAAGAGACAAAACTGGATGCTTCTTCAGCAATTGATTGGCAGGGAGGAAGGAGGGGGTGGGGTCTTTTCCAACCCTTCAGGATTGAGGTCTTACTAAGTTGTGCCCATGCCTTACTGCGTTGTGGACACTTATTATGGGATGTCACCTTAGGGGCTTACTAATGTAACTAGAAAAGTAAAATGGGGGAAGTGGAGTCTCATTGCATTAATTCAGATAAAACGAAAGACTATAGAGCACAACTGGTCAGCGCGAGTCAGCGTTTCAGGGTTTCAGAAGCCAAATGACTCTGACATGCTCTCCTTTGGCTTGCTGGCTCTCTCAGTTGTAATTCTGTGTTTCTTTGCGGGTGAACGAACAGATAGGAAATGGTGTTGAATCCTCGAATGTGATGTAATTACGTAAAGACGTGTCCAGAAAAAAAAACGTGAAAACCTACCAGAACACTGTGTTTTTAGAGGTCAATAAGTTAGACATTGCAGGAGAGGTTGCATATTTGACTGATACCATGTATTAGATGCGTTTGTTCCCTCCCCACTCAGGAATATTAATGCTTTCATTTTAAAAAAAAGAAATATTAAGGGCTGCTTCTTAAAATGACATATGAGAACATCATGCCCAATTTGAAATGAATTTTCTGAATTAGTTTAGATGCCAGTCTTAACAGTTCACCTGAAGTTACCTGAGAACATGCTGCAGACTTTATGATTTCCACATACTGTGCTCTCACCCCGCTCTTCTGTGGTCTGGGGCTTCATATGAGAAAGGGCATTCTGGGGCCTCGTGGGGTGAAAGGTTTTTGACTTGTGCTCAGAGCTGAAAATGTGATTTTACGCAACCGTGGACCTCATAAACTATCTTGCTCCACCTAGAGAACATGGCACAAGCACTGTGAGACAAGAGAGTGGGGGGACTCAGGCATCAAGAGAGGGAGGGAGAGAGAGAGCGAGAGAGCTGGAGGGTGAAGATTAGGTTAACAGCTCTCTGCTCTTCTAGCGAGCGTAGGTGTCACTTTTGCCTCCAGATATTTCCATCCTTTTCCCTTATTGTTTTCTGCCTTGCCCTTTTTCACTCGCTTCTCTCCTCTCCTCTTTGTCCTGCTGTGATTATAGCTCTGTCTCTTACTCACAGCCTTTGAACCCTTTCCTTATCGCACCAATGCCACTCCACCTCAAACTACTTCTAAATGTTTACTCTCTTAAACAAATGAGGTTCTTTGGGGTCCTTCAGTAAAAGCAGGATTTACAGACTGAAGAGGGTAACATAAGGATCCATTTGAAAGTTGAAAATGTTCAGCAGAGTTTAAGAAAATGGCCAGTTTGTAGGATGTGAGATATTGTTATTTTCAGGAGAGCCTAGGTTACTCAAATCTGTCTTCGTTCGAGATGAACGGAACGCACTGAACAGAATTTGACTTTGTGTTGCTAAACAATGTTCCTGAAAATGACTAAAAAACACTTTATATCTCAGAACTTCTGTTGGAAATTCAACATCCAGAGGGTTTCTGATTTCTGAGCTGAAAATAGTATTTTTGATGAATTATTTGTAATGATTTATTTGACATCAATAATAATTCTATCCGTCTGGTGGTTAGGAAACCAGCCTTGTGTGGGAAGGTTTGAATCCCTGAACTGGCAGGACATGACTGAAATGCCCTTGAGCAAGACACTTAACTACACACGTGTACTCATTTCCCTCTAGTGTGTGTGTGTGTGTGTGTGTGTGTGTGTGTGCATGTGCATGTTAAAATGTGGTAGACTGTTTATGTGGATACACTGCACAGGGTACAGAAGAACAGTAGACCTAAATGCACATTTACTTACTGTCCCTTCTCGGGACTTTTATTATGATAATTGAACACAGAGCAAAGAAAGAGAGCAAACAGCCCCTCCTTACTTTCCTGTGTGACCCAATATCTGCGACAGTGACATCATTAACCCTGCCATCTCTCTGATCAGTCAGAGTCTGTATGCATGTTGAGCGTGTACACGTGGACAGAGCAGTAAACATGCACTGGAGGCTCCTTGGGCATTTAAACTGGGATTTAATTCAGTTGGAAACATGTACATTTGAGCTGTTTCCCAAACTCTTACTCCAAGCCTTGAATAAATAAATAATAATAAATAATAATAATTAATAATGCATTTTTTAAAGGCACCTTTCCAGCACCATACAAAAATGAAACAATCAACCACTAAAGTATATAAGAAGTAAAAACTGCCTGCGAGTTGTGGTTCTCAGGTTGTAAGAGTTAAAAGACAGTGTTATACGAGGTTCTTGTATATCCATCTCCAGCCAAAATGAGCTTTTTCACACTATAACTAGCCCTTCTTTGGTTCTGTGGAGGGTGCCCTGCAGATGAATGTAGTAATAAGGGCCTTGATGGAGGTCTGTATGCTGTCCCAGTGGAGTCCAGCTGCAGAAACCGACGCCCATGCCAGAATTCTCCAAGACCCTGCCAGTGTGTCGCAGCCAGAGCATTCTGCAGGAAGCGTCTCCCCCTGTGATCCACTAATTGAACTAAGGAGATGTAAGAGAGGGTGTTTTCACAGGCCACACAGAGCTCAGCTAATCATGTTGTGGTTGGCCAGAATAGGTCATTCACTTCCCACAGCCACAGAGTGCAGAGCTATTTAGTCAGGATTAGGATTCTCTCCTTACAACCTTTACTAGAACTGACCGAGACTGCCAATGCACTGCCACTGGGTGCCAGCCTCTTGTGCCAGCACTGAGTCCACAGCCAGTAACAGGCACAGCTAGAAATAGAAAGGTTAGTTTCAGAAATTCCTTGTTAGATTCGAGCTTAGAAGAACAGAAATACATTTCTCAGGCTCAAGTGCACTGGTAAATATACCATACTTTGATAAATTTGTCAAATTGGGATAAGAATCATAGTGAAACACCGTCATCACAGCAGATGTATCACATTTACACCAGTTAGTTACTTGTTCAATGTACAATATAAACATCGCAGCTTTAGAAAGTTACTGCACTGGAGCTGAGAGGTCTGAGAGGTTTCCTGAAGGACCCAAGAGTGGCAGCTCGGTGGAAAAGGGTATTGAGTCCATTACCATGCGATCAATAACCCAGCATGTTAATTTACCACCACGCTTAACTCGATATATGTGAACAGCGTTAAGCTCTTCTCTCGAGGACAGTGACCAGCTGATGTAGCAGGAACAATGAAAACAAACTTACACTCATCATCAAAAAATAGTTGCACCCAGAAGGAATCAACCAAAACTTGGTTTGACGTTGTGAGACGTTCAAACGATTCAAGTTTCACCCTCAGCCCAGCATCAGACGTAAGCAAGGAATTCCATTCTGACTTGTGCTGTTGTGTTGGTAGCATCTGTTGCATTCAAAGTATGCCTCAGAGAAGAGTTCGAAAGCAATTCAAACAGTTGGAGGCTTCGAGAGGGGTCACATCCTCTTCATGCTCTTTACTAATCAGTCTGTTAATGCCAGCACCATCGGCAGGTGGCTGCAGGGTGCAGGACTACATGCAGGCAGACCGTTACGACGGCTATCCTAAAAGCCTGCAATGGTGTCCTACCAGACTGTCATGGAGTCACTGGTCATCCTCAGTCCTGCTTTCGACTTGGTAGAGATGACCGACAAATCCACTTTTCCAACAGCTGCATCGTCAGACCTATGCCCAGATATGTGTACGATATTACTGGATACACTATTACTTTCAGCACTCCACCCTGAACTGGCTGGATTATCACGGGACACCATTAGGAACCTTAACAACTCCATATATCATACTGAGAAACTCTGCTTCTGAATGTGAAGATCAATACATATAGATCAATGTTCTTTATCTTACTTCCTAATGGCTTTGTAATCCCACACAATGAAGGTATATTATCTGAAGCTACACCTCAACCTAAACTTAACCCCTACTTTAACCATAACTAAACCTAAACTTAACTCAATCTTAACCCTCTTCCAATACTTAACCATAACCTAAACATAACCTAACTCTTACCCTAACTTTAACCATTTAAACCAGTTTCTGCACACATTTCCATCCTTTACTGCCTTTTTTAACATGGTGTGGTGACGCTGTTTTGGCAAAATATACAAATACCTTATACCAAAATATATTTTGAACATCTTTTGTGCAAGTTCCTTGAGGTGCCATTTGGTTGTATACGTTAAGAGATCTTGTTGGTCAAGCTAATATATCATGTTTTTAGTCATTTTCAGTATTAATAAAAACATGTGCGTTTCTCAATCATCTGGTGCACAGGCTGCAGAGCTGTTTGCATCTAACAGTCACTCCGCTGATACAGATCATGAATTTGGATGACTGTGGTTTGCAGACTAAAAGCCAAACAGTGGATAAGGGAAATAACACACTGAGCCAGGCGCGGTGCAAAATGTGCCTGGAGGCGATCGCAATGTGCACACAAAATGCATCTGAAATGATTGGTCGCTTTATGGCGGCTGCTGCTAATCACACTAATTGTGTTTTGGGCCGTCTGCTCGAGAGGCACAATGTAAAATGTGCAGTGAAACTGGAGCTGCGAGCAAAAGAGAAACCGGACGTTTCGGGAAGCAAAGCTTTCTTCCCTGTTGAACATTTTACAGGAGTGTGAATCTGAACTTTTTTACATCCACACAGACCTGAAGCTTGTGAGAGGAAAGAGTCCAGCAGCAGAATGTGCTGCTATTGCTGAAAGATGGTCCCAGCATCTGAGACGTTGATACACCTGTCCTCTGTTTATTATGACTTCTTAAATTTGCTTATTTTTATATTTAAAATCAGAAAATATGCTGATTTCAATTGTGCTGACATTTTATGAACCAATAGAATTTCATTAGGGTTAGATTAAGGGTTAGGTTTAGGTTAAGATTAGGGTTAGATTAAGGGTAGGTTTAGGGTTAAGATTAGGGTTAGATTAAGGGTAGGTTTAGTGTTAAGATTTGGGTTAGATTAAGGGTTAGGATTAGGTTAAGATTAGGGTTATATTAAGGGTTAGGATTAGGGTTAAGATTAGGGTTAGATTAAGGGTAGGTTTAGGGTTAAGATTAGGGTTAGATTACAGGTAGGTTTAGGGTTAAGATTTGGGTTCGATTAAGGGTTAGGATTAGGTTTAAGATTAAGATTAGGGTTAGATTAAGGTTTAGGTTTAGAGTTTAGATTAGGGTTACATTAAGAGTTAGATTAAGGGTTAGGTTTAGGTTAAGATTAGGGTTAGATTAAGATTTAGGTTTAGGGTTAAGATTAGGGTTAGATTAAAGGTTAGGATTAGGTTAAGATTAGGGTTAGATTAAGGGTTAGGATTAGGTTAAGATTAGGGTTAGATTAAGGTTTAGGTTTAGGGTTAAGATTAGGGTTAGATTAAGGGTTAGGTTAAAGATTAAGATTAGGGTTAGATTAAGGGTTAAATTTAGGGCTAAAATTAGGGTTAGATTAAGGTTTAAGTTTAGGTTAAGATTAGGGTTACATTAAGAGTTAGATTAAGGGTTAGGTTTAGGTTAAGATTAGGGTTGGATTAAGATTTAGGTTTAGGGTTAAGATTAGGGTTAGATTAAAGGTTAGGTTTAGGTTAAGATTAGGGTTAGATTAAGGGTTAGGATTAGGGTTTAGATTAGGGTTAGATTAAGGGTTAGGTTTAGGTTTAGATTAGGGTTAGATTAAGGTTTAGGTTTAGGGTTAAGATTAGGGTTAGATTAAGGGTTAGGATTAGGGTTAAGATTAGGGTTAGATTAAGGTTTAGGTTTAGGGTTAAGATTAGGGTTAGATTAAGGGTTAGGATTAGGGTTTAGATTAGGGTTAGATTAAGGGTTAGGTTTAGGTTAAGATTAGGGTTAGATTAAGGTTTAGGTTTAGGGTTAAGATTAGGGTTAGATTAAGGGTTAGGTTTAAGATTAAGATCAGGGTTAGATTAAGGGTTAGGTTTAGGTTAAGATTAGGGTTAGATTAAGGGTTAGGTTTAGGTTAAGATTAGGGTTAGATTAAGGTTAAGGTTTAGGTTAAGATTAGGGTTAGATTAAGGGTTAGGATTAGGGTTTAGATTAGGGTTAGATTAAGGGTTAGGTTTAGGTTAAGATTAGGGTTAGTTTAAGGGTTAGGTTTAGGGCTAAGATTAGGGTTAGATTAAGGTTAAGGTTTAGGGCTAAGATTAGGGTTAGATTAAGGGTTAGGTTTAGGTTAAGATTAGGGTTAGATTAAGGGTAGGTTTAGGTTAAGATTAGGGTTAGATTAAGGGTTAGGTTTAGGTTAGTTTTTATAGGAATTAATAATTGAGATGATTCCCTGATGAATGTATGTTTTTTGTGTCATAAACTGTGTTGGAGAACACATGGGCCAGTCGATTTGCATATGAAACTGGACATTGTTTTTGGGCTGGACTCCCACTGTCCTTTGATCAAAGATAGGAGTCATGGAGAAAAGGAGGTCAGACAGAAAGGAAAGCCTACAGTCTACAGAAACTCATTATAGGGTGGGAGTGACATGAGGGAATGTAATAGTAAAGGGGGAGGAGTTTAATCTGTTGCATTCGGGCCTAATGTCTGAATAAATGTTCATTTTGTCCATCATGCTCTCTGAATTCCGAATGGCAGGTTGGACACAATGGCCCGTGAAACAACCAAACGACTATGGACATCACGGTGGAGGCTGAGGAATGGGGGAGGGGATCGAGAGACTAATGATGCTCATGTATATCTCTCCGCGCACCCTAATGCGGCCGTATTGTTGAGGATGTGTGCGATCGGGACGTGGATTGGCAGGTGATGCAATGTTTGTGAAATGATGTCTCTTCAAAAAGAGACAGTGTGCCCCAGTCACGGGCACACAGCAGAGCTCACTTACAGGCCTGTATTCTCTTCAATTAGTGCGCAGGATGCTTTCCCGCACTCTTTCTCAGCTGCTTCATCTGATGACATTTTCTGAAACTTAGAGAAAAAAAGACTGACAGCCCAACACTAAAGCCTCTACCAGCTGAGACCGTAAAATATATATATATATATATTTAAAAAATCGCAATTAAATATACATGTGAAAATGATACAGAGGACTATTAAATGGGGCCACGCTTCTTGCATATTTCAGAATAATTAAGAAACTTAAGTTCAGCTAGTGTTAGAGTTATTAATTCATTATGGAAGAAAATGTCTGTAGGGAATTATTTTATCTGGAATTATATTAGACAGAGAATTTTCATTACTCTTCTCATAATCGCAACTGAATAATGAAATTATCAGTCTGAGAAAGAAAAAAAAAATATTATTAAGATCCAGACATTATGATGAGATTAAAGGCCTTGCCCCATCAGCGAAACCCTGAATGAAACTGATCTGTATTTTAACAGTGAAGAATGCCATGGGTAGTGTTTACTTAACTGTGTCTGGGGGGATTGTGCTGTAAATGGGAAGCCGGCTCAACCGTTTCTTCACGGCTGCTTAGGGGAAGGAGGAAGATCCTGGTGAGTAACTGTGAAAAGAAGAAATGATGAACTCAAACAACCTGAGATTTGCACTTTAAAGGGCAGTTATATGCTGTTTTCGTAGCTTCATAACTCAGGATCAGAGTAACCTACAGACCGGATGCACCTTTTTTTCAACTTAATTAAATCCCAGTTTAAATGCCAAAGGAGTCGTGCGGTGCATGCAGACTCTGACTGATCAGTGAGAGGGGGCGGGGCTGATGATATCACTGACCCAAATATTGGGTTCTAAATGAAAATGAGAAAGGTTTGCTATCTTTTTTTTGTGCATACAGTGTTCAAATTTCAGATTAAAGGTCCTAAGAAAGGAAAATACATTAATAAAATAAAAATAATAAGACTTTTTATCTTTTATTTTATTTGTATATGTGTATACAAATGTGAGTGTCTCCTATAAATATGTTTTTAATGTTTTGGTGAATAAAAGTGCGTCATACTGTGAAAGCATCCCACAAAATTGACCCAGGATTTGAAAGGTTAATGAC
This sequence comes from Acestrorhynchus altus, assembly GCA_034509495.1. NCBI lineage: Eukaryota > Metazoa > Chordata > Actinopteri > Characiformes > Acestrorhynchidae > Acestrorhynchus > Acestrorhynchus altus. Next base: position 3,627,484 of record CM067513.1, read on the forward strand.
TTTTGTCCATTCAGATCCATTTCTCTTCTTTTATTTATTTGTTTGTGATCTGTGTTGATCAGAGGAGGATGGCGTCCCCTTTTGAGTTCTCTGCGAAGGTGCTTTTGCTTTCATCGTAGAACAGCTGTATACAGACATTTGGATTGAATAGAGACTTGATTTATAAACCAAACAGTGGCTATTTAAATGACCTCTGCCCTGAAAGCAGGAAGACTCTGAGCATGATTAGACATGAATGATGGATTTAAACGTGTCGTATTTAATTAAGCCAAAAGGAAAGGTTCCATCAAAAATGCTAACTAGTCACATGAAATCACTGATGTTGCAAGACTGAATAATGCAAACACCTGCCACTGTTAAAGACTCGTCAGATGCCAACTTAATCCTTGCTCATTCTTAGTCCAGAGACGTCTAGAAGTTTTACTTCAGCTACACTAGACGTTGAGAAACAATAATGATGGTTATTGGAATCTAAGTGTATTTATTGACCTTCTTTCAGAGTTTGAGAGGGCCAGAGGGTCATGACCAACAAATCCATCTGCAGAGGCACTATGGTCAATGCTAAGATCAAAGGGTTTATTGTCACACATCGTATCCAGAAGGCCTGGTGTCTGTGTGTCGTGTGCTATTCCACAGGACGATGCTCGTCCACATACTGCTGCCTTTTCAAGATCTCGTCTTGAAGACACAGGTGCTACGCCGTGGTCGGTCTCATCTCCAGACCTGCCCCTGATTGAAAATGTGTGCTATTGGACGCTCTATCAACACTCCACCCCATATCACACCATCTGCAGAACTGAGGGAGAACATTCAAGCTGCATGGGATGGATCATCACAGGACACCATTAGGAACCTCTACACCTCCATGCAGAGACGTCTGGCATGTTGCGTTAAACCTGATGCTGTACTGGGAGACACCACTTCTGTATGAGTAGATCAATAAATATTGTTCAGATCAGATACATTTATTATCAGTTATTGATCCTGATCACCTTCATCTTCCTTCCCAACAGCACTGCGATCCCACACGTCCTTTATGAGGAGTATATATGAAGGCCTCAAAATCCCTTTTCAACTCATTTTGACTTGTTCTTTTTACTCATTCTTCAGAGGAGATAGCATGAAGTTGTACCCTATCATTTGAACAGCTTGGAAAGAAAAGACAAAATGTGGTGTCAAGCAACTAAAACGATATTTTGACAAGTGCTCTGGGCTCCATCAGTGAGACTTTCACTCTTTGATTTGCCAGCTGCGGCCAAGGCTGTGAGAGAATATTACTGACCATGCTGTCACTGAGTTAGGAGGACCACTTGTGTATTTCTGGCTCCACTGCTGTCCATGTGGCTAGTGGCAGTTAACACTGTCATTTTAGTGTAGTGATTCACAACCCTGGTTCTAGAGTACACCTGTTCTGCATGTTCTGTCGAAAAAGTCTTCGAAATATAGTAGAGGCATCAATTATTTTGTCATTTTGGTGATTTTTCTGGCTGGAACACATCTGATCAGCTCATCAGACAATGAAGAAGCCTCTCCTGAACTGAGGTCCGAGTGTTCAGGGAAGGGAAGAGTTAAACTGTATATGGGAGCCGTGATCCAGGACTTGGGTTGACGCTGGACGGTCATCATTTGGACAGCGGGCTCTGTGTGCTTAGGAGGAAAGCATCTGTATGCCTTCACTCTACAAGATTGATAGCGCTGTTGAGTGATGTTGATAGTCTTGCGATGATGGAAATGCTTTGGTTAATGAGAAAATAGAGGTCATGAGAAAATGAACAAATCATGTTTCAGGTCTTAAAAATGGGAAATATTTACACTGCCATTTTTAGACGACTACATTTATATTCATGAAATGTGTTAGATGCTCCTGTTCGGGGTGATTTACAATTCAATAATGTTACAAAGGTTGGAGAATAGATTTTTATATTCTTATTTTTTTTTCATAATTTCATTTGGAAGTGCCAATTATTCAACCCCATTAGGTTGCTGGGCAGATAAAACAACTAACAGATGCCTGTATCAACCAGAATCACGTTGGGTCTGATGTGGGGAGAGAGCGCCATCTACCCACACGGAGAGAGCAAGGCCAATATGGCTCTTTCAGACTCCAGCTGCTGATGGCAAGCAGCATGAACCAGGATTCAAACCTGGAAGCCTCAGTCATTTTTTTGTGTGTTTCTGGAGACTCATTGATTGATTGATTGATTGATTCATTGATTGATTCATTGATTCATTCATTTCACCGGGCAGTGGACTGCGTTTCATGTTTTTTTTCTATAGCCAGACAAGTACAAGCTGAAATCAGGAAAGATAACTAACACTAGTAACCTTGTTTCTGTGAAAGGCTTGACCACTGCTCTTGGAATCCGTGAACTAGTTGGTTTATCCAGTGGCTACTGCATTGCACTGGTGCTGCTCTGGTCTTTATTAAAATGATGCATAATATTCAAACCACCTTAATGTTTCCTGCTTATCTCCAGTAATCCCACACTCCTCAGGCCTTGGGTGTTTGGAGACTTTTAGAAGCCTATTTCCCGCTTGAGTCGGACTCAGTTGAGTTCATAAAAGCGACGTCATTGAGTGGAATCAGGTGTGTTAAATAAAAATCAGTTTTGAAGGCTGGATTGCGGTGTCGCTGCTGGAGTCTGACATCACCTTTCACCATGAAAGCACGGGCTCAGTCTCAGCTGGTTCTGCTTCTGCCACAGTGTGTTTGAGCAACCTCGTATCCTATGCTGCTGAACAGTATTACCTGTGTAGTGTACTAAGAAATTGTGCAATCAAGGCATTGCAAATCTAAATAGAGGGTTATAAATCTGTAATGGAAGAGTATTTACCGTAGACCTGGAAGACCAGGCCAGGATCTGACTCTATGTGTAAAGGTGTGAAATCTGTTTTTGTGGTTTAGGGTGTTGTATGCTACCTTTGGTCATTTGGTGGTCAAGCCCCTGTGGGTGACCTTGGTGTTGACCTCTGAGCTATGCCCAGCTGTCAAGGATGGCCTATCATTTACAGAGCCCCCATCTCGGGTCCTTCTAAAATTGGTGGTCTGGGCTTCACTTCTGTAAGTGTGGAAGGCATCCACTTCTAAAGCTGCATGTCACATGACTGTTTAGACTTGCATGGGTCACAACCTTCTTTTCTGGGAACATCTCATTGTTTTCTGGAGTTCCTGCTCAGTGACCCCAGACAGGGTATGTCCTCTTTCTTTCTTACAGCTAACAGGAAGAACACGAGTCCCCCACAGCTCCTTCGCTGTCCCAGTGACCTGTACTCATAGCAGCCCATTTGCTTCCCATCCTCTTGATGGCCTGTTCATCCCTGTGCATGGATGTGGACTTACGTAATTGTGTGTGAAAAAATGCCCTTAGTGTCCATATCTGGACTGGTTGGTATTACTTTTACATAAAAAATCTAATTATTAAAAAAAAAAATTTAATTTTTCATAACATGGACCTTTAAAGCTAGAAAGTAGCACCTTCTGCCAAAAAGAATACCTGCAAGAGGTCTTCAGTAGCCTAATTATTTGACATTTGTCCCTCATGAGTCCCACACCAGGAATACATTTAAAATCTTTCTAAACCAAGGCCATGTTAACCATATAACTTTCAATTAATCTCTTTCTGGTGGCCAACATCTCACATTCTCACCATTGCTGGAAAAGAGAAGGGATCTCCTGGATAGTCACTCATCAAAATCCTAGCAGGCATCTAACGTTTCAGAAAGTTCTGAAGCTCTTCTTTTTAGATCTGACAATGTACGTGCCTGCCGAGCCCGTGGGATGTGACTACTGTGCAGCTTGTTATTTCAAACTCAAACTGTGAGGAAGGCATAGAAAGGGGACTTGAAGCCTCTGTGGGTGACCTTAGGTTTGACCTCTCTTAGACTAATGTGACCTCTTTTCACAGCCATGTCCAGCTGTAAAGGATGGTCTATCATTTACAGAACTTTCACACCTACCTTGTTTGGTCAGGACATTTGGCCCTTTCAGTTTGGGCTAATCCAAATAGCACATGTGAAAGGTGCCACAGATCATGGTTTGGACCACAACGTGGTCTGACGTAAAGAGGTGGTGTTGGTCTGGAGCAAGTGAAGCCTGGTCTGTTTTGTTTGCTGTGTGAAATCAGTTTTGGTTCAGACTTGCAGGCCATTTACAGGAAGCTGGGCCAGACTATTGCTACAAATCAAACAATAAAAGATGTCACAGTTGGTGGGAGAGCAGGAGGCAGACAAAAATGCAGGGTATAAGGTATTTATTGACGAAAGAAACAAAACACTAAATACATAAAACAGAGCAAAAAAAAAAAAACTGAACAAATGCACAACATACAAAGTCCACAAAGGGCACAAAGAGCTACCTAGACACAGACATAGACTAGACACACCTGGAGAAGATAACCAAAGGGCAAAGCTACAAATGAGGCACAGGTGGGAACACTGATGACAGGCCGAGGCTAGAGAACAGCTGATCTGATCAAGACCAAAATCAAAACAAGGCCGAACAAGGATGGATAAAGAACAGAATGGAAACAAGACTGGACAAACTCGACCCTTCATGTGCATGTGAGCTATAGAGCAGTATGGAAACAGATCATGCATATGATTCCTATATCTTCTTGTAGCTGTAGATTAACACTTAGGACCCAAGATTGCACTTTGTGGGTAGGTACAAGCCATTTTCTAGGTTTCGTAGCTCAGGATCAGAATAACCTACAGGCATAAAACACATATTGTGTGTAATCGAACTGATAAACAGCTAAAATTCACTTGTTTCCAACTGAAAAGGAAGGAGATTCCAGTGCATGTTTACTGCTCTGTCCACATGTTCATGCTCAACCTGCGTACAGACTCTGACTGATCACTGAGAGGGGGCGGGGCTGATGATGTCACTGACAGATATTGGGGTTTGAAAAGAAATTGAAAAGGGAGGGGCTGTTTGTTCTCTTCCTTTGCGTACACAAATTTTAGAATATAAGTCCTGAGAAGGGATAAAACTGACTTATACAAGGATGATTAAAATAATAAAAGGACCTTTAGGTTGTTTTTAGGATGAAAACCTTTTCTAGTTTAACAAGTTTGAGACTTTCGAAACTAATAGACCGCAGTCGGAATATCCGATGCAGATCTGTGTCTGTAATGGTAATCTGCAAGGAAATGTGATGTCATTCTCCAACACATCATTGTTGCCTACTAAGAAAGACAATGGCCAGCCCTGAGCTATGAAACAGATGAGTGCATCACTGTACTGGAGACTCCTGCAGACTAACACAGATGTGTATTTGGCTGGTTCTTAATGCACCGACGAGGGAAAAAAGATACAGCTCATTGCTCTCTCAAGCATCTGGATGGCACATAGCACAGCTGGATCCCAGCAGCAGGGCATGACTCTGTACAGCTGAGCAGTGCTTTTACCACATATACCCAGTGGGGAACACTTTGATAGGAGAAACTGAAATAGGCTTAAAACTGTCTTAAAGCTACAAGGCTCTACTGAGCTCCAGGCCCAGGGTAAAAGGACAATTCCAGAACCTCTACCCTTTCATCTGAATAACTTCAGGCAAAATTCCCTTCAGGGGATTCAGTCTCGCTTGATGATGCGTATCGATTTGTAAATTCATTTCTTTAACAAAAAAAAAAGCCTAGAGGCATTCCCCTTCTCTGTGCAGATTCATTCATTAAAATATTAAACTGTTAAATTCTTCATTGATGTGTATATATATTTTATAGGAGACCTCATACTTATTAATGTGTTAGTTTATCTTGAGGAATGCCAGTATTTACAGTTAACACTCAAAAAGTTTTTCTCAATCTTTGTGCCTATGTTTCACGGTAGCCAAGTTTTACAAAAAGCTAAGAACTACAAAATAACTTTGCACCTCAGGACTCTTGTTGGAAAGTGCTTTTGAGCTGAAAAGGCAATAATTTTGTATTTATGTATTTATTGTTTATGCTTTTTCCAATTTTCACCCCTACGAATTAAGACATGCCAATTACCCACCCCCCACATCACGTATCTGCTCCCGGCGCCAAGGGGGATAGATCGTCCACATATTTCCTCCGAGTCATGCGACGGATGCCTACCATCTCTTTTTGAACTGCTGCCATTTGCATTGTTGCCGGGCAGCCATCGTGCTTGGAGGAGAATGCCAGACCAGTTCTGACGCAATGGTCGGGAGACACCTGCGCTGACCAGCAGCACACTTGTATGTGATGTGGGAAGAGCACCATCTACCCACCCCCCGAGGGAAAGCAAGCCAATTTCTCTCCTTCCAGACCCCAGATGCCAATGGTGGGCAGCGTGAACCTGGATTCAAACTCACGATCCCAGGATCATAGTGGTAAGGGCTTAGACCCCTATGCCACTCCAAGCCCAAAAGGCAATAATTTTGATGAATTGTTTTTAATGATTTGGTTGATAACATTTATAATAATAATAATAATAATATATTAAAGGGTTTTATCAGCCAAAAAATAAGTACATTTTTGATCAAAACATGTTTAAATTCATACAAAAATCTAAAATTCTGTTGATATTTGAATCTCAAATGAAGAAAATTTGGAGTAGCCTTTGCTCTCCTGAAAATTACAACATCTGATATGTGTGACAGTCTCCTATAAATACATTTCTAATATTTTGGTGAATAAAATTATTAGACAAAGCACTGGAAGGTTATCTGCTCCTGTTTTTACAGTGCAAACAAAAGAAATAAATTTGAATGCTAAAGCAATGGCTTTGACCATGAGAGTCGTTTGTCTGATCATTCCCTCATTAAAATATATCAGGTGACCTGCTGGTGTGACTGAATGAATCCATACAGTGGAAGTTTGCCGGTGGTCTTAATTAAAGGGAAATCAATGGATCATGTTTTAAAGGGCTGCTGAATATTATAAAGCACATCGCAGTCATCGTGCAATATGTTAAGGAGGAAAGATCCATCCGATGATGAAACGCATGCAATGGTGCAAGGCCTCGTAAATTACATGAAAATATTAGAACATCTGACCATTGAACTGTGAAAAGATCTGAGTCTTTCAGAGCAAGGACCAATTCTGTCAGATAAAAGCTTGTTAAGGAAAGTTTCTGTCAGACAAATGAGCAGTATTCAAAGGGCAGCTATAAGAAGCCTCAGTTGACCAGCAGACCGATTGTTGAAGCTGCTGTTGTCTCTAAAATCCAAAGAACCTCTCAATGACGGGTCCTCCAGGGTCTGGCAGTTGTGCATAAAGCTGTATTTCAGCCATCCCTTTCCAAAGCTCACAAAGAGACTTTCTATTCACCGATGGATGCTGTGCTACTGGATGGTCCGAATGAATGGATTCTGGATGGTTGGTATAGAATCAGCCTGTTCCAACAAGTCTGTGACGACAGCATCAAGGTGGCAGAGTGATGATTTGGCCTGGAATATTGGGAAGTGAGATGGTAGATCCCTTTAGGGTCCATGAGGGTGTCAAAATGAGCTCTGCAAGATGTGTGGAGTTCCTAACCGACCATTTCCTGCCAATGTATGAAGAAGAAGAATTGTGCATTCTGAAATAAAAATGATTTTCATGGAGGATAATGCACCATCCCATACTGCAAAAAAAAAGACCATTGATGCCTCGGTTGCTATGGATATTAAAGAAGAAAAAATGATGGTGTGGTCATCATCATCTCCTGACCTCAATCCTATTGAAAACCTCTGGAGCATCTTAAAAGGGAAGATCTATGATGGTGGATGGCAGTATAACTCAGAACAGCAGCGCTGGGCGGCCCCTGCCGGAATCCTCAAATGCACTACTGGCAGGAACCATACATCAGGAGCATCAGAGAAGTTAGTTGTCTCAAAGGGCTCAGACAGATCTAGCACCTTCTTCGGCCCTGAGTATAGCTGAGTACAGTTTGCCCAGGGCCTCCTTATGATGGATTTGCAATGGACTTTGTCCTTCAACCAGGGGATGGTGGGGTCCCATGGGTGGCGGGGTCCAATGTGACCGTTTCGTTCATCCAATTGTGGCGATCAATCCATCAGGTTGCCCCTTTTTCCTCAACTATGCAGGACTCTGGGTGTACCTTTCCCCACCTCCTCCAACACACCTGGACTCATATACTCTATTAATATGTAACTTGATGTATAAATGTGTTATAAACATCATCAGATTATCACTACTTTTGTCAGTAGTATCGTTCACATGTGACATTGCAGTTGATTAGAACACCTGCAGAACTCCATCCATAACGGAGCTGCTAGTGTAGCTGATATTTCTGAGCCACTGCAAACGTATCTCTTTGCAAGCTGTGGTTGGAGTAACCACATCTGCCGGCCTCTGCAGGATCCTGCATTGAGGGGTTCTTGAGGCTGCATAGACACCAGGAGCTTCAAGTGGAGTTATGCCATGACGTTTGGGAGATGGTCCACACTCTGATCTCCTCCCACTCAGCCTAAATAACCCCTCATTCAACAGCATTGCACCCTCCACCTCTTCATCACCTCCCTTCATATCTCTCTTTGCACCTCGATTGGGGGTGGGGGTGCCCTGAAGCCACTCTGAACTCCAGCCCAAAGCATCTGAGTTTGCCTTCCTGTTACCTTCTGCAGGGGTTTGAGACAAATAAACAATATTTATGAACAGAATATGTATATAACAAAACCTTTTCCTAACAAGCCTTTATCTGACCACATTCATCTGACCTCTCTTTAATTTCTGTTAAATTGTTTTCATGTTTTTTTTTAACTACTTCATATTTTTAACCTAAAGGTGGTTTAATAATGTGACACAACCTGTTTTAGTAGGTTTTGCTTTAATTTCTTTAATATAATTATATTATATTATATTATATTATATTATATTATATTACATTATATTATATTATATCATCTCCTCTTACTCTGTAGGTCTATAATTCCAGACTGTAGTTCATCTGTTTCTCTGCAGACTTCATTCTCCTCCTTTCACCCTGATCTTCAATGATCAGGACCCCACAGGACGACCACAGAGCAGCTGTTATGTGGGTGGTGGGTCATTCTCAGCACTGCAGTCACACTGACATGGTGGTGGTGTGTTAGTGTGTGTTGAGTTAGTACAAGTGGATCAGTGGAAACCTCTTAGTTTCACTGCTGGACTGAGAATAGTCCACCAACCAGAACTGTCCAGCCAAAAGCACCGCATGGGCAGCGTCCTGTGAGCACTGATGAAGGACTAGAGGACGACCAACACAAACTGTGCGGAAACAGATGAGCTTCTGTCTCTGACTTTACATCTACAAGGTGGAGGCACTCGGTAGGAGTGTGTAATAGAGTGGACAGTGAGTGGACACAGCGTTTAAACACTCCAGCAGCACTGCTGCGTCTGATCCACTCATTCCAGCGCAACACAGACTAACACGCCACCCCCCACATAATAGCTGCTCTGTGGTGGTCCTGTGGGGTCCTGACCACTGAAGATCAGGGTGAAAGGAGGAGAATAATGTATGGAGAGAAACAGATGGACTACCGTCTGTAATTAAAGATCTACTGTGAATAGAAGACAGAATAATCAATAATCTGCAGGTATACAGTTCTTCAGGGCTTTAGTGTGAACGAGGCTTCTTGCGTTGCCTATGAAAAGCTGTGGGTTCACATTACAGGTGCTCAGCAGATGCCTCATGTTCAGTGTTACCCAGATTATATGGCCTGTACCTTTCCTCAGCTCCTTCGCCTGCAGCCCTCAGGACATTTGGCTCAGTCTATCTATGACAGAAATGCTGACAGAGATAAATGCTAGTGTGTAGCGTTCGCATAAAGATAACTATGTTTTTACTGCAGGTGACTGGAACGGCCGAGACACAAACTTCATACTTCACAGTGGCAACTGTTTATTTAAAAACTCCGGTGGGCCAGGCTGACGTGTCCTCGGCTCATCTTGCCTCAGTCAGCAAAAACCGTGTGACTTCCCGGCAGCAGCAGCAGCAAGAACTTAACTCTCCTCTTAGTGTTTCCTGCAGCAGACAGACAGAAACATGGCCTCAGTGTTACGTGAGTTACAGAAAGGCCACGCTCTTCATTTTTGGAGAACACTTCCTTAAAGGGCCCATGTGATACAAATAACAAAGAAAGACCTTCCTTATGAAATGACATACTGTCCGTATCCACTGCCTGACCACAAAAAAGGTCACCCACTCTAATAGTTCACTGCTTTAGCTTTGAATATGGCATGCGTTCGCTGTGGCAACGGAGATTTCAAAGTCTCCTCCAGCACGTCCCAAAGATTCACAGTGGGGTTGTCGTCTTGGAATATATCTGGTCGGTCAGTTTTATCAAGTAGTCAGCTGACCTCATTCTTTGGGTGCTTATTGCTGCTGAACGTATACCTGACCATCTGTAGCAACCCCAGATCAGAGCACTGCTCCCGCAGGCTTGAACGGTAGGCATTAGGCATGATGGGTGCTCACGCTGATGGTCCATCACTCTGGAACAGGGTCAATCTGGACTCATCAGAACACATGACCTTCTTCTATTGCTCCAGAGTCCAATCTTTATGCTCCCAAGCAAATTGAAGCCATTTTTGCCGCTTAGTCTCACTGATAAACAGTTTTCTTAAGGCTGCACAGCAGTTTCATCCCAATCCCTTGAGTTTCCTTCGCAGTGTGCATGGAAATGCTCTTACTTTCACTTTTAAACAGTTGCCTCTTATTTTACTATGATTTGATTTCACCAAACATTTCAGTGATTGGCAATCACATTCAAGATGTTTCTTCTGACCATATTCCTTCCTCAAAGATGATGTCCTTCCACATTTTAATAACCATTGCTCCCCGTCCAATTGATGATTGATGAGCTTGAGAGGTTCAGCAAAGAAGAATGGGAGAAGCTTCCCAAAAACAAGCTTGTAGCATCACACTCCAAAAAGACTTAAATCTGAGAAAAGTGAAGCACTGTGAATACTTTTTGGATGTAATGCAGGAACAACAAATTATTAAACATTTAAACTGATATGATTAATATTTATTGATCTACACGTGCAGATGTAGTGTATTTTAGTATGGCGTGATAATGCCTGTAATGAAGACCACACCACGACACCAGGACTGGCATAACACCATCAGTGTTCTGCATGCAACTATTTCTTTGAACAATGAGTGTATCTGTGTATATTACTGTACAAAAACTATGGGCACCAAAGAACAAAAAGGCCAAAACCTGGTTTCAGATTGCTCCCGAATGTTCCAAGCCAGTGTGTGGATGTGTTCAATTCCATCACCTCCTCACCTGATTTAACATCATTAAACACCGAGTTACCAAACCAGCTGAAGAATGAGAACCATAAATAATGCTGGAGGCCAATACAGGAATAAAGATGTGTAAATCTGATTGTTCCTGGTACACAAATAAATGGAAATATCAAAAAGAAAAAGAACGGTAAAGAACATTAAGGAAAAATGTTATTAAATGATACATCTTGAACTTGTATGTCTGCAACATGCTTTTCACACTAACTGTAGGCATGGAACTGTAGGTAATGGAAAGTCACCACCACGAGCCCCTTATTATGCTGCTATTATCTGTGTAATGAGATGCCACTCACTGTCCAGAGGTTCCGTTCCCTCGCTGATAACACTTTATATAGAGGAGGTCTTGGAAGCATTCATAGCACCTCACATAAAGACATTCTTACTCAGCCATTATGTAACCAATGAGTGCGATGATCAGCTTAGAACAATATGCAATATGAAGTGAAGTGATATCATCTGGCGGCAAGCATGACCTTCATTAACTCTTACCTATTATCATCCTCACTCGAATTACGGGATATTGTCCTTTCTCCTCAGATCAATTATTGTTGTTTACCCATTAAAATGTCTCAAACATGGATTATTATACATTGTTGTACATTAAAGATAAAGAAAGATCATTTCCTATATTGCAAAAATAACTAGAAAAGTGACAAGCGGGACCAAGCTGGTGGTGGTGGGCAGGAAAAAGTAATGCCAGGGGCAGCTGCAGCCTGGTGTTAAGAGTAGGAGCCATGTGACTGGGAGGTCACCAGTTCGAGTCCCTGAACCAACAGGCAACAACTGAAGAGCTGCCCACCACTCCGGGCATGTTTGCTCACTGTTTCACTGTGCTATGTGTGTTCACTGCACAGATGGGTTAAATGTGCAGCAAAAATGGCAAAGTGCCTGTAATGAAGACCAAAGAGGATCTGACAGTGTTCGATATGGCACCCCATAACATGATATCAGGTCTGGCACACTCATTTTTTTATTTGACCAAAGTCAAAATAGATAAATGGTAACAGTTATGAGTTAAAGTCATTGGGCATTGACTTCATCTTCAGGCCAGGCATTGAAATATCTGGGCCCTCTCAGATCCTACTGAGTATGGAAGGCAGGGGTGATGCCAACCCCCTGGGCAACCAACAGGAACAAGCAGGTAATGGCTGGGAGGTAAAGGAAATGCCACTGGTTGCAGGACCTCATTGATAACATTGGCCTGTCAAAGAGCCTAGAAGACCAAATGTGATCTGGCACCGTATGAAATTGCACCCCTCGTCATGAAACCAGGCCTGGCATGACAATTTTATTCTGATCCAATTTAAATGGCAACAATTATCAGTTAAAATCTTTGATTTAAAACATCAGGTCCTGCAGTGTATGGAAGGCATGGGTGAAGCCAATCCCCTGGGCAACCAACAGGACCAAGCTGGTGATGTTGGGGAGGAAGGAAAGGATGAAAGTGGCATGTGAGTTAAGGTGAGGGCAGGTGATTGGTTGAGAAAAGGGGTGTAGTGTTTGGGTCTCCTGGTAGAACGTTCGCTGAAGCTTTCATTTCATGTTAAGTAAATCAATTCTTTTACAGGCTGCTACTCTTGCATGGGATTAATGTGGCCCAAGGCTTTTACTTTATGACTTTGACTTCTTTCTAAAGAGTCCATTATCAGCTTATATAAACACACAGCTTTGTGGTGTCAAATTCATGCGAAAGCCACCAACAAGGTCATAATAAAAGCTGAGGTTACAGTTACTGCTGTGACTAGACTTCAGTAGTTTCCATAGCTCTCATTGTTCGGGCTAAATTCCAGAGAATCAGCCTTGCATTGCTCTCCATAAACCCCATTAAAATCAAACTAGTAACGCAGGCAATATTGCAGTTTCTTTATGTGGGTTGAATTACGTGAAGATATGTAGAAGTTTAAAGCTTAATCTAAGTTCCTTTTGAAACAGAACATTAACCCAGTCATACTCCTCACTCCTCACAACTTGTCTTGTGCACTCATGTATCAAAAAAATAAATAGCTGCACCCAGAAGGAATCAACCAACAGGAATGAAACTTGGTGGGTACGTGTCCAGAAGTGATCCATTCTGATATATCAGCTATGACAGGACCAGAGTATCGACCCTTGAGCACATTCATCATAGGGTGGAACGATAGTTATGCTTTCTTGACTTACGGATGGCTGTGGCATCACTGGAAATGGACTTTGTAATCCGATGACTGGGCAATGTGTGGTTTAGATTAATGTCATGCTTCACAGGCTTTTAGGATTAGCACAGTGCTACCATACACTTCTTCTTAGATCTCCATATTCAGAGATTTCTTCGGTTTGACATGATAACGAGAAAATGTCACTGCCGTGTATTGTGAGTACACATAATTAAGAGATGTGTCTGCAACTACTTTAAGCGAATTATCTCCACAAGGCATGCCAAGTGGCCAGTGTATTCCATTGGCCGTGTGTGACAGTGGAATCAGTTACAGTAATGAATGCAGAAACTTTGCCCTTGGTTTCCCTCGTCCTCTGATTAAGACGTTTATTTGTTTTCTCTTCGTTTATGCGGTTATAGACTGAGTAGGTGATTTCTTGCACTCACACAGTCTTCTCTACCTCATGCCCTTTACGCCAGAAAGATCTCTTGTTCTTTAATCAGCCCCCTTCACTAATGAAACTATCCAGCAGAACTAATCAAAACATGTGTGTAATTAATCAACCCTTGGCAATCTGGAACCTTTTACAAATTCTCCAAATTGCCTGTGACATCTCTTTCCATGCTGAGGCTGGAAATCTGGGCACACTTTTCTATCCAATACTGGCTCTTCTTGTGGCAAATCTGGGTCCCAGTACAAACGTAAATAATAATAATGATGAGTCGATGAGTAGGTGCAGATTTTATTAACGTATTTATTCATTTCTTTTTTACAAAAGTATGAAAAAAATATTAGTAAAAGTAGTAAAAGTCACAAAAGGAGATTATCAAAGGAGATGTTTATGTATTAATGTCCACTAACAGAGTTAGAGGTATTAAACTTTAATAAACACACACACACACACACACACACACACACACACACACACACACACACACACACACACACACACACACACACACACACTACATCTTAGGCCTACTTGAAGCCCTCCAGTCACAACATTCTAAGCACGACAGATGCCTGTGTGCCCCCAGCGTCCTCTTTTTTTAAAACCGAAATACGGTCACTATAATAAGAGCCGACACAGCTGAGGTCCTGACAACTGATGTGTACTAAGGTCACCACACAGAAGACCACATGCAGCATCTAGAAACTCACGACACACCAGAGTGTACCCATCGTCGACAGTGTTCAGTGTTGCGGCTGCGGATTGAATTTGATTGAATTTAAACCACATGCAGTTGAAATGTATCCTGGAATCATCAATTTGTGTTTTCATTTCATAAGTTCACTTTAAGTGAACTGAGAGCTGTGAACTGAGAGCTTCAGGCTCCTGCAGATGGCATTGCATGAGGACGATCAGCTTATACAAACCCTCAGTGTTTGAAGAGAGTAGCTGAATCTGCAGGTGTATGGAAGTGTACGCTCATACAGGTCTAAGAAGACAAAATTGATGGACTGCTGATGTGTCTCATGGCTCGTGAATAAAATTGGCTTTGATTCCAGACAAGAACTGGACAAGAACAGGTCCTTTCTGAAAGAACCCTCTGCAGGAAACTGCAGACCATCAACATTTGGAACAGCACTCCCTTCGTCTTTTGAACTGGGATTTTTGCCACTGCTGGTAGACCCATATGAGTGTACTTTCATTGACCAAAACATTCGCTGGACTGTCCCATCTCTTCTCAATCTATGAATCCCATTGCACACCCTACAGGCATTCAAAGCTCTGATCATCCTCAGGCAACATCATCTAAACCCTGATACTCACATAGTGACTCTTTATTTGTCTTACCTTTTATTGAATGTCACTATATGTCATAAATTCACTAAATAACTGGGGCAACTGATAACTTTACCCCAACTGAAACACTGCAGCGCTGTTTGTGCAGCGAAATAAATAAAACCAGAGTCGTTTGGGATCCATACAAGAAAAACATCCAGGCTAAAAAAAGCAGACTTCTGGGATGGCTGATGAAATGCAATTGGCTCAGTTCTTGAATCTAACTTGGATAATATCTTGGTTCTAAGTTCATCACCTGAACTGATCTTTTCAATAAATCTAGCCAATGAACAGTCATGAATATGAATGATATAAATGTGTGGGTAAGTGGAGGGTATATAAGTCTTATTTCGGAAAGCGTGCAAACAAACAAACAAACAAATGAAAAACAAATTAAAGTCCCTAAAGTACTCGGGGGACTCAGAGCTTAAGCTCAGCTAAGCTTATGCATTAAATCGCCTATGCTGGTGGCTCACGTACCACATGGAATAATGGCTGCAAATAAACTGAGTTCCAACAACTGCATCTGGCCTGCCTTGTGGGCCACCAGTAAATGCCGGATGTGTCCCAGGATTGTGCCAAATTAAATATGACATCGGGGTAATTGACTGACCAACTAACCGACATGCAGATGAACCAAGGGACATGTCACTCACTGTTTTGATAGCAACCAGACCGGATTTAGAAGACTATGTGTAACCCAATGAAATAATATTTAAGTACTGATCATTAAATGTAAGATTCTGATCTGATAAACATAACGAATGGCATTAAAGAGAACCCGGTTTCCTCACAGATCACAGACCACATCCAAGATTACCCTCAGACTACATTCATGGTACAGCCAAATGAGGCTTGCTTGGCTTATATTTTGCTTGTATTTCATTGAAAAGAATATTATATCAAACCAGCCATAGAGTTGTGTATTAAATTGTGCATTATGAAACAAATTGCACGCAGAAGGAATTAACCGACAGGAATGAAACTTAATGGGCAGGTACACCAGGACCAGTTATTACCACGGAGAGCTGTTGGTGGCAGTGGACAGAAAGCACATAGATGGGACATAAAGGATCTGGGAAACCTACATGAACCATGGAGAGGGAGAACCAATGGATTGTCCAACATGCACAGACTGACCCAAAAGCCACAACTGTGGACATTCAATAGTGATGCCCTCCATGAGTTATGATGTTAGTGCCAGCACCATTGGCAGACGGCCGCATAACGTAGGACTACATACACGCAGACCGTCACGACTTCTGTCCTTAACACCATGTCAACACTGCAAAGACTGCAGTGGTGTGGTGCCAGACTGACACGGAGTCGCTCCAAATGGCAACAGGTCATCTTCAGTGACATCACATCTCACTTTTGTCTCGGTGACAAGCAAGGAATCAGTGTGTGCACTATTCTAACAGCGGAACCGCTATCAACACTCCACCCCTACCACACCATCTGCAGCACCGAGTGAGAACATTCAAGCTGCATGGGATGGATGTGTGTGGCTGAACTCTGTATGTGTAGATCAATAAATATTGATCAGATCAGTCTACATTCATAATCATGTATCTGCCTTCTGAATAGAAATGCATTCCGACTCCGCCGTCTGGGTGCAACTATTTGTAATGGAGTGTGTATTAAAAGAATTTGTTTGACATTACTGAGAAATGGTCCGTGGACAATTTTCCAAAATCACTTTTAACAAAGAAGAAAGAAATTGTAACAAAGACAGAAGCTCACCCTATTATCACAGGCATGGTAGTGTATTTTCCAGTGTTTTCATTATTTTGTATTTTAACTTATTGCCATCTAAGCGAGTGAGGGGTGAGCGGTGCAAAAAAATAGCATGTTGTTGTCAGACCAGTGAGACCTGCGCAGTCTGGGTGCACCCTAACCTTTTCAAATGCGATTTCCAGGAGCCTTTCATTCCAGATAGGCCTTCTCCGACAGAGTGTGGCCAATGTCAGTCTGCCTCAAAGGGAAAGGTCAACTCTGTGGAACATCCAAAGCTGCAGAGACACCAACACACCTACCTGCACACCAACCAGACTCAAGGTGACAACCACATGGAGAGAGTGAATAATGCTTCACTTGACAGCAAGACAGGTAGACAAAGCCTTTCTGGTTAGACTGTCAAAAAAAGGTTTAAAGAATGCGTGTGCATTAGACCCTTTCACGATCAATAATCTGAAAGAGGACACAGCTGGAGCATTGTTGTGACTTCTTAATGTACACTGTATTTGGACTTTTCTCTTTCTCTCAAAGGTGCCCTAGAATAAAATCCTGTTTTCCAGGTTGCAGGCAGTTCGGCACATGAAATTGACATGCCGTGAACTAGGGATGGGCGTTGGGGTAAAGATATAACATCATCAGCAAATAATAGTTGCACCCAGAAGGAAGTGTGGGATTACAGTGCCTTGGGAAGGAAGATAGAAGTTACAAGGAACAATAAATTAAAAAAAAATTAAGTAGTGTCTCTCTGTATGGATTTGAGTAAAATGCAACATGTCAGACTGGATTTGCATTGTACTGAATGGAGTTGTAGAGGTTCCTAACGGTGTCCTGTGATGATCCATCCCATGCAGCTTGAATGTTCTCACTCAGTTCTGCAGATGGTGGGGTGGAGTGTTCAATAGCATCCCACACATTTTCAATCAGAGATAGGTCTGGAGATGAGACCAACCACGGCACAGTATCTGTCTTCAAGGTGAGATCTTGAGACGGCAGCAGTGTGTGGACGAGTGTCGTCCTGTTGGAATAGAGCACCAGAGTGTGTGTTCAGAAAAGGTAGGACCACTGGCAATGGCAATGAAGACCAAAGGTGATCTCACATTGTACAAAATTATACCCCACATCATGACACAAGGCCTTCTGAGTGGGCGACAACAGGCCATTGATCTTGGTGCTGACCACAGTGTCTCCACACATGGATTCGTTGGTTGTCTCCACCAAGATAAAATATGACCAGCCATTCTAAATGAATTTATGACAGTCTGGCACAGCACAGTCTGTTTTACTGTTATATCCACTTGGTTTAAAAGAACTCAAACACAAACCATGAGATGCTTATTTCATTTACCAAAGTAGCAGCACAACATACAGCAACATTCCAGAGCTTTCTGGACTATATACCTTGAGGTTTGTTCAAAACACTACGTTTCTCCTCCCCTTTTAAGGACAGAGAAACATGATCAGTAAGATTTACGTTGAAGTTATAACAACAACATTTAACAATAGAACAACAATGACAGGGTTCTTAGTGTAGGAGAGAGGGTAGACTACCTCTACTCCCTGCTAAACCCAGGGGATTATTCTGCCCCTATTCTTGAGGGTAAGTATCTTCTAAACTTAGAAGTTCAGGAGGAGTACAGTGGGTAGCTCTGTTGGAGTTTTCTCAGAACATGGAGTTACAGCATTAGCAGCTTATGGAGCAGGAACAGGACAGTTTGGTATGTTCAACTTGGAAATCTGAGTCCTCTGATTCCAAAGTTTCAGCAAGCTGACAAGAAATCAACTGCTCAACATGCTTCTGCCAGATTTGGTTATCTTGTGTGCAGACCTTGTATGGAACTCAGGTAGCCCAAACCATCCAAACATCTCCCTCAAGACCTGAATGGTTGTCTCTGAAGTTATGGTAGTCATGACTGAGACCTCGGGCCATTTAGAATAGGCATCTACAGCTTCTAGCAGCATTGTACCCTCCACGGGTCCTGCAAAATGAAGATGCACACGTTCCCAAGGTCAATACTATGGATTTAATTGAGAGGGCTTGCTATATTTAGGCTGGACTGGCTGTTTTTTCAGTCTCACTGTCCAGTCCAGGTACTGTTCGGTTAATAGCACTGGATTAACAGTAACCCCTCATAAGCGAACTGAACCATCATGCTTGAGGACAAGAACACCTTGTTCTAGATCAATATCAGCAGCTACCTTTGGCTGAAGAGCATAAGGAATACCACTGGATTTCAGAAACAGGTTGACGATCTGACTTTACCTGGAGTCTCACTTTCATGCTTCCCAGTTCATCTCGGAAAACTGTTGCCAAGCTAGATTCTTCAGCAGATACTGAATGCACTTTAGTCCAGTCCAACTGCAGTTTCTCCAACCATGGTCTTCCTGAAAGAGCTGGATTGTCCCCATGAAGTACATAAATATGAACTTTAACATGAACATGAACTTTAGCCTTGCCAAGCACTGGGACTGTCTCACCAGTGTAAGTCTTATAAAATTTGAAACAGCATCTCCCATATCAACGTGTCCTTCTGTTTGAACTGTGGTGAGTTAGGTTGCAGAGCAACCTTTTACTGTCAATATTTCGATGGGTAGCTCTCCCTCTACGTTTCTCTCTTACAGGCTCTTTCTTTTTATACCAAATCTTTACATTTGTTCCCTTCTCCCTCTTATTCCGATGAGTTGCACCCTTCTTTTTAGGGCCCTTACGTGCTCATTCAACATATCTCTTTATCCCAGTGGTGGCATATGAGGTTTTTTTGCCCAGCAACCAGATGCCTGTTTTACCACACCAGTAACACTGTTTTGCCTTCTATTTATCCTGTCCACCTGTCTCTTTATGCACTCTAGTTACAGCCCCTAACTGCTGTACTTCTTCTGCCACCAATTCCATTGACAATGTTATTTCAATGTCCTTTAAATTGAGATCAGGATCCATACAATTTGCAATTTGCAGTGCTGTGGGTAAATAGTGTGACTCTAGAACTCTCACAGTATCTGTATATAACACATTACCTATCAAACTGAGAAAAGGTACAACTTTCACTTCGTCTTTAATGCTGTTTGCTGTTACATAGTAGCGTCCCAAGTCTCCAATGACTCCACAAATTCTCCAAAAGCTCCAGTTAGAACAGCCTTTTTTCTGTTTAGTCCCTGCTTGGCACCTGTACAGCTCACAGCAGCCACTCTCACCTCTAACCGAGGACTCCCTCGCAGCAGAGTGTAGCAGAAGTCTGTCAAAACCTCGTCTAGCAGCACAACATACAGTGACTTTCCGTTTAGAAGAATTCAAGTAGAGTCACATCGTAGGGCCCCAGGAACCAGGCTGGCCTTATTGACACACTATACTGGTTGTGTGGATATTAGTATGCTGGTAACAGCAGTGGATAGAAGAAGGTACACACCAGCAACATGAAGGATCTGGGAGAGCTAAGTGAACAACGGAGATGGAGAACCAACAGATTACCAAGCTAACTGATCCCTGATTGAAAATGTGTGAGATGCTATTGGACGCTCTATCAACACTCCACCCCTACCACACCATCTGCAGAACTGAGGGAGAACATTCAAGTTGCATGGGATGGATCATCACAGGACACCATTAGGAACCTCTACAACTCCATGCAGAGACGTCTGGCATGTTGCATTAAACCCGACGCCGCACTGAGAGACACCACTTCTGTATGTGTAGATCAATAAATATTGATCATATTGGTCTACATTTATAACCATTCACTGTTTCTGGTGATCTTTATCTTCCTCCCCAACAGCACTGCAATCCCACACTTCCTTGTGGTGAGTGTACATATCATACATGATCAGAGACCATGTGATATATTTTGGTTATGCTTCAGGGAACGCAGTCAGTCAGGAAACATTAATATTTAATACAGAATTTCAAGTACCGCACGTGAGAGAAGTCCTGTTTATTGTGTTGTAAGCAGCAGGGCTTGTCAGCTAGAATTATCTTCTCAATCGTATGACATTTCACCGTAATGATGCATGGCATGTCGACTGTCTTCAGAGGCGCAGGGCTGGAGGGGGCATTTGGCAGCTTGTGGGGTCTGTGCCTCCCAGAGCACAGCAGGTTTAATTGGTTCTGCTCCTGTCTGCCCTTTATGAGTTAATGAGGGAAAGCCTGAGCATTGACTCAGTTCAGGGTCAGCAGCCGCAGGCGAAGCCGTGGTGCCCTACCAGCCAGCTGACCCTTTAGAAGCCCCTGTAGAATTCATCAGTCACCACTAACCCAACTGGCCACTCTGCTTTCTGCTCTATAACTGATTCGGCCCCCCGGTTTATTAGCATGACCCACTTAAGTGCTTCATTCACAAATTTAAATGGCTCAACGCATCAAGTGCTGTGTCTGCGGCCTCGTTCGCCCTCCAGATGAAAACAATTATGAATAATTAAAAGTCATTTCCTGACCTGTCAGGGGTCTTTTCAGGTGCAGACACTATATTTCAGAAGGAAGAAAAGCCAGGTCTGAAAATCCTGCCCCGCAGAAACCAAAATCTTGGGAAGTGAAATGATCTTTAATCAAAACATTAAGTCTTATTTTTTCCTCCAATGAGAACCTTGCCTTCCAAAGTGCTGTAAGTATAAATGTTAAGATCATTTTGCTTATTTTTCCAGACAACTAGCACAAAAAAAGCACAAAATGTTTGAATTTAAGACATAAAAATTACGTCTTTTCACTTGGTTCTCTTCTTATCCACGTCTCTTCTTATTAGGGGCAGCAATGACCTGGTGGTCTTGTGATTGGAAGGTTGACAGTTCAACATGCATTGCAATCAGTTGATTCTTTCCGGGTGCAACTGTTTATGAACAACAACCACAACCAAAGAAGTGTGTTCCAGTATGAAATGATTTCCCAAAGGCGTCCAGTGCTAAATTCCAGATTGTCTCACTAGAATGATGAAATGCACTTTGTTCTTAAATAAATGACACCCTGTGGACGTGGAAACATACTGCTCTGTGTTGCAAACTGATGTTTGTCCGAGTGAGGATGAGCAATGGCGTTTAAAAACACAAAAACTGCAAACACCCAAAACCCAAAAAAGAGCAGAGAGAAGAAAAATGCCTCGTCTGAAGAATGGAATGGGGGCCGACACACCAGATCATTTTACCCTGGAATTCATTTTTGGCTTTCTTTTTCGATCGTCCCCGGCAACCATCAGAAAGACGAAAACACTTTTGTGATTCTAAGTCTGGCATGATTTTCAGCACAGCAGTCTCGAGATTTTACAAAGAATGGTGTAATAATTGACCCCAGCGGTCAGTTCATTTGATGAGTCCAAACAAATGACTGCAATTTCAAAAACACACACAAAACTGCAACCTGTGACTAAAGATACCAATAAATTACAAGGAATTTTACCATTTTACAAAATTAGCCACTGTGTGAATAACGTCCAACCAAAACTGAACGTCTACAGTCAAACAAAAGCAATTGCTCATCACAATCATTATCAAAATCAGACAAAATAAAAGTCAATACCAAGAAACCTCACCAAAAAAGCTCGTAAACAGACAAATAAATGAATAAATCATTTCCATGTCAAAATAAAAGTCACTAAAACCAAAAAGTAAAAAAAGTCACGGACCATACAAAAAGGCCGTGTCAAAATAAAAGTCACCTTTTCAAATGAACAAACCACATCAAAAGTCACAGACAATGAAAAGACCATGTCAAAATAAGTCACTAATACAAACAAAGCTGTAACACAAATTATTGTTACTGCCTGATATTCATCTCCCTTTATTCAGTTTTTGTTGATGTGAAAATGATCCATCCCAACCACGACAAGTGATACAAAGGAAATTAGCTCACTAGGTTTGCTCACTCAAATGAATTAAGTAATTTATTATTTGGAAGCCAGTACTTTGAAGTGCTGAAGTGTGAAATAATGTGAACTTCCCCTTTAAACCTGGGTTGAAAAACATCAAACACTTCACGTACCATTCAACCTGGGAAATTAGTGTCCTGAGCCACAGGCGTGATCTGAGAGTGCAGAACAGGTGATAGTGAGACATTCAGCAATGCTTTGAGTGAAGAAGGTGAAATAACAAGCAATCCTTTCAGTAAATCCATATTTTACAGTTTTACGCTGTTAAATTGGAGCTTAATGTGGATTTATGATCACTCTGAAGATAAAATCATAGTGAATTACTCTTTCGTATTTAGTATCTGTGCCTGTGCCCGTGACTGGCTTCGGGATTTGCCAGGCAGTCTTGCAAATCTTCATGTGGCTCGACCCATATAAGCGTCTGCTTCCATGCACCTGCAAATTCAGCTCCTTCATTCACAGTGTGGCCTTTGGCCCAAATACAATACAAATCTTCTTCTTACGACCGTTTGTTGTGCAAAGCCTGTGATTTATCTGCTCAGACTGTACAAAAGTAGTCGGATGACCAGACATGCTGCAACATGGGTGCTGACACTGCACATGAAACACAACCTCAACGTCTGTCTTAAGAGAGAGAGAGAGAGAGAGAGAGAGAGAGAGAGAGAGAGAGAGATATGTTTTGACACTAAACTGGAAATGACCAGGCAACTGAAGGACACCACACACCAGCTTTGTTATGCCAATAATTTTCACATGTTTTACTGCATGGCTGACAAACAATCTTACAGGTACAAATGATTTGTCTCCACCAGGGAAGCTCCACTACCCTGGTCTCCAGTCCATACAAGTAGGGGTAGATTTTGAGGAAACTGGTTGTGATATCAAGAAACTGGCTCCTGAGGATTCATAGATTGAGAAGAGGTGATGCAGTGCCGTCAACATCTTGGATGGAAAATGGGTCACAAAGAAGATGTCAATGATTGGCTGAAAGGTGATTGCATTTGGGCTAAAGGCCACAGTGTGAAAGAAGGAGCTCATACGACCCGTGGCAGAAATCCCAGACCAAAAACAACACTGACAGACAGGGACCACCAACGTGTTTAATGGCTTGTGAACAAAAATCACTTTGCTTTTGCCTCTAGAAGACCACTCCACAAGGAACTGCAGACCATCAACATATGAAGCAGAGTGACATGCAGGAGGCCTTTTTTCAATTTGTCTTTCGGCCACAATTCTGAGGAGAATTTCCTGTAGACTGGGATTTCTGATAGACCACCGATAGACCTGTGTGAGCGACACTTCCATACACCTGCACTCCTTCATTCACACTGTGGCATTTGGCCCAAATGCAATCGACCCTTTTAGCCAATCCTTAACATCTGCTTCCTGAACTGTACCACCTCTTCTCAATCTACCAATCCTGCCTCACACCCTGCAGGTATTCATAGCCTGATCATCCTTGTGCAACACCTAAACCTTAAACATGCAAGGTAACTAATGTTTTGGCAACTAAGCTTATATGGCAAGTTTAATTAACATCTCATATAATGTAAAATTTCATTTAAAAAATGATGGATTTGTGTTAGAACACACATTGTGTAGCACAGTATTTCAGCGCGAGAACCGTTCTGTTACTTCACTCTTCATCGCTCTCCCATATCTGCTGAAACCAGTATCCGTAGTTCCAAGCTCAAGCCTGATCCAGACTTTTCAATCTCCTATTCACTGTGGTTGGCCTTATAATCTCTTCCATAGATAGAGATAAGGAACCTCACAGTCCAGTCTTCCAGCTCTTACACCAGCCAGGCAGTCCGTAGAGCCAGTGAACTGCTTTTATTCGGAGTTCTCCTGCGAATCTCAAGACTTTCTTACAGGAATAAATCGTATGAAATCTACAACACTTTGTACGAAAGCACTGAGATTGCTAAATGACGACACGAAATGCTTTAAAAGACTGGAGGTTTAGCATCTTTTTCTATGAAAAATGGTCCTGTTTTCTATGAAATTCCTCTAATAACACATTAACAATCCCTGCATTAACAGTGTAAGTACATGATGCATAACTTCATTGTGCATATCAATAAACATAAACGTGTATTGTGTCTTAGGTACCTGAGCATATCCAGATCAAGACTGGTTTTGGATGGTCTCTGATGGTCAAGGAGATTGAAAGTGGAAGATGGAAGGATGAGCTGGTCATTCAGGCAGAACCATATGTTGGTAAGTTACCTGGTTAACCCAGTTTGATCATGCTGGTCATACTGGTCACACCAGCTATATTATGCCAATCATTTTCAGATGTTGTACTGCATGGCTGACAAACGATCGTACAGGTACAAATGATTTTCACTTTGTTGCAAAGCTCCACTACACTGGTCTCCAGTCCATACAATTTGTTGCCTTGCCATCATTATTTACTGGTTTGATGGGGTAGATTATGAGAAAACTGGTTGTGATATTGAGAAATTGGCTCCCGAGGATTCATAGATTGAGAAGAGGTGCTGTCAATGTCTTGTTGGATGGAAAATGGGTCACAAAGAAGATGTCAATGATTGGCTGGTCACACTGGTCTACCAGCTTGGTCATGTTGGCCAAGGGGTCATCAAATTAGTCCTTCTGGTCATGGTGGTCATCAGACTTAGTTATGGTGGTCAACAAGCTTGGTCATGGTGGTCATGCTGATCAACAAACTTAGTCATGCTGGTCATGCTGGCCAAAAAAACCTATCCATGCTGGTCAACAACCTTGATTGTCAACAACCATAGTCATGCTGGTTAAAAAACTTAGTCATGCTGGTTATGGTGGTCAACAAGCTTGGTCATGCTGGTCTACCAGCTTGGTCAGACTGCTAGTGTTGATCATCAAAGTTAGTCATGCTGGTCGTGGTGGTTAACAAGCTTAGTCATGCTGGTCATGCTGGTCTAACAGCTTGGGAAGGCTGGTCATGTTGGTCAGATTTGATACAACATCAACACCTGCCTCATTCAAACTTCATGAAAATAAGAATGACAAACGGGAAGGTACGTACTGTAGTTTGCTTGACATCGGTGTTGCT
>CM067513.1:3655784-3738284 GCA_034509495.1 Acestrorhynchus altus
GGGGATGAAAAACATTGAAATAAAAGAAATAGAAATAGTAATAATTGTAACTGGACGATTAATGAAAAGACAAGGAACAGACAATGCATTGTTTAGCATATATGCAAACTATTAACTGGTTTGTATTTACTAATGCATCTCAAAAAATTAGAATACTGTGAAAAAAGACTTACAATTGCAATTTAATTAAAAAAATAAACTCATATTTTATATTCATTACAGTTAAAGTGAGATATTTCAAGCTTTTTTTGTTTTAAAGTTGATACTGTGATTACTTTTACTTTATATATATATATATATATATATACAAATACACAGCCATGCTCCCAAGTCATTGCAGTGATTTGTACAAAACATATCGAGCTATTCAGCCTGAGTAGTGCCCACTCCGAAGGTCTGCTTATTTCTGCAGCGATCCATAGACCTTGCCAAGGAAACCTGTTAGGGCACGTTGCGGAAGCCAAGGTCTTCCTTTAAGGAGGAGAAAGTCCTAGTTGCCCAACTAAGAATGTAGACATTGACCCTAATTATCTGCTAGACTTATCAAACTATTGTCATTACTCCATTACTCCAGTACACCTGAGCATTACGTCAGACATGTGGAGGTCCAGTGTACCCTTATCAGTCATCGGAGGGGTCAGTTCCTGGACAAGCAGAACAATTCCTCCCTTAGATGGGTTCAGTGGCCATACGGACACTCTCCTCCAGCCTCTTTTCTCTCTTGCACTGCAGAACTTTTAGTAGAATGACTGCTATTTGCTCCGAATCCAACATATCATCCACTTGGTTTCAGCTGCTTGTAGTATGGCATTAAAGTAAACACAGTGACATAGAAACCCCATTGGCAGACTAGTGTTACGGTGGTGTAATAGCACTGTGATGCAGTCACCCTAATGCACAAGCACAAAGACTCACAACAGGGTAGGTCACGTGTGCAGGCTGCAACGTAGATGCTTTGAGTTGACGCAGAAGCATAAGTCAGCCTTAACTTTTAGAATCCTACACCATTTTTATGGGATGTCTTTGAGTTATAGGAGGCAATCACATACTGTTATTTTCGGGAGATTGTATATATTAATAGAATTTTGATTTATGTATAAATTTGACAATGTTTTGCTGATAAACTTACATCAACCAAAAACACTGTATTTACAAAATATTTATAATATAATAACAAGTTGTTTAAAATACTCGTCCTCTAATAATGGTGTTGTGCTGCAACAGATGAGCTTCATTCTCTGACTTTACGTCTACAAGATGGAGCAATTAGGTAAGAGTGTTTAATAGAGTGGACAGTGACTGTCCACTCCACAGACACTCCACTCAGACCAGCACAACACACACTAACACAGCACCACTGAGAGTGACCCACCACCCACTTCATACCTGCTTTGAGCTGGTCCTGTGGGGGCCTGACCATTGAAGAAAAGGAGGATAACACACATATACACACACACACACACACACACATATATATATAGACTGTATTGACTGTATAGACAGTATAGGTTGATGGGATCGTGACACCTGTACATAAATGACTAAAACAATGGCTCAGTCAAAAGCACAATTGTGGTTAAAACAGATAACAAAGTGCTACCAATTAACATTATGCAAATGAGTAGTCTCCACTCATTGTTAGCTACATTTGCATGATTGGATAAGCTAATTGGGAATCCAGGCCTGTGTCTGACACAAGCTTCCCCCAGTAGTGAAGGCTGGGATTTGGAAGACCTCCGTACTGGTTTTCTGAACTACGATCATTATTCTTACAATTACATAACTGTAACTGACTGCTCCACATTATGGGTTTCTCTGGTTTTACTGTACAAAGTAAACCTAACAGTAAAATGAACATTTTCATTTTATTCGATGTAGTATTTACACTACTGGTGTTTTAACTGTAGGAGAATTGAGAAATCACTACCTGGTGGAATATCATTGATATTCCAGATTTGATGTCTTGGCCTGCTCTCCACCAGTCTTTCACACTGCTGTTGAGTGACTGTAGGCCGTTTCTGATACAGAACATCAAGTAGCCCAACATCTGTAATGGAATGAATGGAGTAAGACCCCTGCCTGTCCTGTAGAGGTAGAAAAGTGGTCTCTTTTTATCCAGAAATGTACGATACGCAACACAATACTGGAACACAGTACACACACTACACTGTGACAGAATGTCAACTCAGAGCACTACTGCCTGTTCATAACAGCAGAACTAGTGTAAGGTGCTTTCAGAAGAGATGGTCTTCAGTTGACCTCCAGCTGTTCAGACACCCTGGAGAAGTTCCAGGTGAGAGAAATGGCTTAGATGGTTGGTTTCTCTATGTCTTGAAGAATGTCTGGTTTGGGCCATTGCTATCAGTTAAGGAGAAGCAAGACCACAGATACCTCATCCGTGTTTGTGGTGGAAGTTCACACAGCCGGAGTTGTAGGGCTCGGGGGCTGTGGTCAAGCCACGCATTACACATGTTTCTTTGGAGGAGGTTGTGGTTCATACAGAGCAGCCAATCATAGCCCAGTCTTTTATGACTCAGATGTCTTATCCCGCGTGAATCAATCTATAAATTTTGGAGACGTCCTGCAGTAAAATCAGATCACTCCACCTCCCCAGGTACAGCTAATCCCATCCGAATAAGGCTTAAGCCAGGTTCAGGGTTTGGGATCTGATGACTGCAGCTACAGGAAGCCAGTGAAGCGAAGGTACTACAGACTCAAAATGTCAGAATTCTGTCACTGTTCTCCTACTTGGAGACTCCACTGTACCTACCAGCACTTCACGTTGTACTGTGTCCTCCTACGTATGCAGTGCTTGCTGTGCTTCTGACGATTTTGCTCCTGGCACTTTTTAAACTTCAAAATAAAGACTGAAACACGATGTTTGTGATGGAATAAACAAAGTGTGTACTGAAGAAGGGAGAAGATAACCTGTCTTTATCTGGCCAGCTCATTTACATGCACACACGCACACGCGCGCACACACACACACACACAAACACACATTTAGTCACTAAAAACAGGTTTTTGAAGGTGGAGGCTTTTATGCGTGGTTGTTGCTGAACTTAATGACTGAGATTACTCTCTCATTACACTGTGACAGAATGTTCTGAACACAAATTTGGGAAAAGCTACAAAAAAAAAACACTTCCCTGCCTAAACAAGAGTGTGTGGGTGATTCAGGGACAGCATCGATGCCACAGCAATGTAATGAGAGATTGGATTAAGGAGGCCTGCTGTTAGAACAACATATTCAGAAGATCTATTTTGTTTGAAAATGATTTTCCGTGGCCTGGGGGTCTCTGGGGTCTTGAGTTGGAATCTGAGCTGTACTGCCTTACCATCAGCAGCTGGAGTCTCAGAAAGCACTTTTGTCTCCTTATGGATAGATGGTGCTGCCTCTCCTCATCATTCTAAATGTGGTGTCCTGTGTTTTTCATCCCCTGTCCTGCACACATTTGTGAATTCCCTGCTTTAACACACCCCCAGCAACTCTGAAAAGGGTTGATAATGAGCTGATTAATCAGATGTGTTGGGGGCACAGAAAGCTCTAACATGTGTAGGGCCCTCCAGGACCAACACTGAGAAACACTATGTTAGCTGGTGGTGGAGCTTAGTTATGTTATTACGAGTTTTGTGCTGGATTGACAAGAATATTTATAATAATACATTCTTCAAAGTGCTTGACAACAGTAAAATTAAAAATGTATAATATGTTATTATCCTTGTTATTTATATACATATCAGTATTGTCCCTTATCGGGACTTTTATTCTGAAAATTGAACTCTGAGCAAAGAAAGGGAGCAAACAGCCCCTCCCTTCTCATTTTAATTTATAGACCCCTATCTAGGTCAGTGAAATCATTAACCCCGCCCCCTCTCTCTGATCAGTCAGAGTCTGTATGCAGGTAGAACATGTACACGTGTACAGAGCAGTAAACATGCACTGAAGGCACCTTTGGCATTTAAACTGGGATTTAATTCAGTGGGAAACGAGGGAATTTTATCTGTTTATCTTGATTACTCGCTGATAATTGTTAGATATGGGTTTATGGGAAAATTCTATATAGCTGCTTGCAAAATACGGATGTCGGGTTCTAAGAATTAAATTGTAACTCATATATCGGGATACATATCGTATCGCCGGGTTTTTGCTGACACAGTCGTATTTTACACTAGAGCTCTTATATTCTAGATATGGGAAGGAACCCCGGTCCTGGAGTGCCACCTTCCCCTCGTTTCCTGATCTCCCCGCTCTAACAAGCCTACTATACCTGCCAATTAACAGGTGAGTTGAATCAGGTGTGCTTGAGTACAAGTCTGTCAACATGATGTGCATCATTTGCAAATTTGTCTAACCATTAAAACATATCAGCATCTTCACTAAGTGACTATTCTCATAGCTTCCACAGCCTTGCTGAACATTCCCACACTAATCTTGCAAATGTGCACAGGTCTGCTGATATTCACATAATTGTGCTCCACATATGCTGTGTCAACTCTTGCTTTCACACTTAAATAATAAACCAACAGTCTAAATATGGAGGGTTTCAAGTCCTGAAACACACTCTGTAAAGTCAGTGTTCTCAGCTTGAATGCGGTTCTGTGGAGAGGAATCTGACTGGTTTAGAGCTCATTTATAAAAGTGCTTCTTCAGACATCTATTCTCTACAGTATCTAAGCTTCCATTCAACGAGTCCCTTTGTAAAGGCACCCCCTACGAAATTGCGGCCTGTGAGTCAATGCAGGAATAAATGGCAAGCCGCGCACTCTGAAACGCATTCATATACAGAGGTTGGATATTCTAGATTTACTGTACAATCATGTGCTCAACCAATCACATTTTACCAGTGAAGAATTCCTGCTCATCAAACAATTACTGAACGTCCTTGGTTCTGTCTTCTTTTGGTGACTCAGGCTGAGGGTCAGATATATTTAGTCTGGATTTGGTCTCCATTGTGATTTTTGTGCTAAGCAGAAAGTCCCATACTTAATCAAGTGTGCTAGAAAATCTGTAAGAACAAGTGTGATTATTTTATTTTTCCCTGAATCGAAGGTATAAAAGTACATGACAAACTAATAGTTATTCTTTTTTATTTGTGATTTCTTTAAAGATATCCCAGCATTTCAATGCTGATTCCAGTATTCTGGATTTAAAGGTTGTCTTGATTACAATATTTGTATCCATTTTCCAATATTGGTCTCCCGATTCCAATATTCTGATTCAATAAACTGAAGTCCTCGGACAGCAGTCTCACATAGGACATCTTTGAGTCTAGATGAGTGAGTACTGGGTGGAGAACAGCAGTGAAGGTGTCCTCTGTGGACCTGTTCGGCCTGTTCCAACATTAGTATGAATATGCTATACCAGGTGGTTGCTATGTTATGCCAGGTGGTTGCTATGTTATAGCAGCTTGGAGCTATGTTATACCAGGTGGTTGTTATATTATAACAGGTGGTTGCTATGTTATGCCAGGTGGCTGCTATGCTACACCAGGTGGTTGCTATGTTATGCAAGGTGGTTGCTATGCTATACCAGGTGCTTCCTATGTCATGCCAGGTGGTTGCCATGCTATACCAGATTATTGTTATGCCAGGTGGTTGCTATGTTATGCCAAGTGGTTGCTATGCTATACCAGGTGTCTTCGGTATGTTATGCCAAGTGGTTAATATGTTATGCCAGGCGTTTTCTATACTATCCCAGGTGGTTGCTATGCTATAGCAGCTTGGCATTATGTTATAGCAGCTTGGCGCTACGTTATACCAGGTGGTTATGTTATATCAGGTGGTTGCTATGTTATGCCAGGTGGTTGCTATGCTACACCTGGTGGTCGCTATGTTTTGTCAGGTGGTTGCTATGTAATGCCAGGTGGTTGCTCTGCTACACCAGGTGGTTGCTATGTTATGCCAGGTGGTTGTTATGTTATGCCAGGTGGTTGCTATGCTATAACAGGTGGTTGCTATGTGATGCCAGGTGGTTGCTATGCTACACCAGGTGGTTGCTATGTTATGCCAGGTGGTTGCTCTATTATGCCAGGTGGTTGCTATGTTATGCCAGGTGGTTGCTATGCTATACCAGGTGGTTGCTATGTTATGCCAGGTGGTTACAATGCTCTACTAGGTGGTTGCTCTATTATGCCAGATGGTTGCTGAAACAAGTGATTCACAGCAGTGATCATTTAAACATGTTTTTCCCTGATTAATTGTTAGTCAGTGTGTGAATATGAACGCAAATCAATGTTTTCCCCGAGGCTCTGTGTGAATCTGTGCTCAGCAAATAACCTTCAGTCTGTCAATGAAAAGAAATGGTCACAAATGGAAAACTCATGTGTTCAGTGTCCACCGCTACACATATGAGTGTATTATTTCTCTGTATTAACTCCTGATTGTCTGTCCGTGTTTCTGTGCACAAGAACACGTTTCCTCTAATCGTTCATCAAGCTAAAATCAATTTAATATAAAAGAATACATGCGATGTCAGTATGTAAGGACCGCAAGCACTGTCTTACATATTTGAACGATAAGAGAGCTACCGTACATGAAAGCAGGCTTTTCAGGGTCATATGCAGTTCTGGAGTCTTTATTAAAAACATATAAAATAGAGTGAGATAAAACACGACTTAATATGCTCCTGCCATCAATGTGACAGTGATTATTTTTTTCTTCTGTATAATGGTGATTGGATAACCAGGATGACTTTATGAACGCATGAATTTCTCAAGGCAGTATAACACTGAGCAACACAAACATGCAATAGAAATAAATATAGCTGCACGCACGAAGACAGATTACTGCGATTTCCAATTAGCTAGTGCACTGAAATACCATGGTGCACGACGTCGTTCCATTTAATTTCCAAATGTGAAGGCTCACTGAGGCAGGAAACGAAGGGTTATCGAGTCACATTCCCTCTCAGTGCATTGTCATGGTATTGCCAGAGGCAGTATATATACATCTTTGATAAAGCGTCAATAGCAGCAGCACACTGATTAGAACTGAAAACCCTTTGTGATCTACTTCTAGGTGTCAAGCAGAGGTTCACCCCATCTACTTACAGAGCCAGGTATGCAGTGCTTCATCTGGATATCGTAGGTGTCTGTAATTGACTTGGCTCAGCTAATGTGTCCACTTCTGCATTGTCCATTAAGGACCACCGAGGATTTGTTCTCACTAATTTAGTGTTTTATTAGATTGCGGCGCAAAGAAAGTGCTTAGAAGCTCTAATCCTTGTTTGTTATCTAATTTGTATTCAGGAGGGAGTAAACTAACCAGCCTCCAGTTTTTTAATAGGATTATTTACCTTTATTCCAATACTTTTCCTGTTGGTTAAACAAGAATGTGCAATGGATTCAAACACCAACGTTAAGATAATGTCATAGACACTCACAGATAATCTACAGAAATTGTACAAAACTGCTAAAAATTCATGAATTATCTTCCTACCCAAGAACTGTTAACTACAAAGATGAAATTCCATAGATTTTGGGCAATTTGCTTACCGTTTACTCTCATCTGAAGGTCTGGACTCCCCTTCACATGCAGAAGGCCTTCCTGTTCTCAGACTCCTCCTCCACGGAGGGCCGTGATCATGTGATTTGCAGTTATGGTTGCTGGTTGCGTAATTAGCAGGCAGTTAGACAGTTGCTCCACTCTAGATCTGTAAAGCCATGTAATTTCACAGCTCCAGAGTGTGACCCTACGGTCTAACTGCTGTGCTTCAATTGTGAGGAGATCATACTTATCAAACCCCTTTCATTCGAGGGGCGTCAGGAGATGGATAGGTTCTAACTCACATATGGGAATGAACAGTAAACAAAGAGGGAATATGAATATGAATATGAATATGAACCCTTTTAAACATTATTTAATCCATTTCATCTGAAGCTCATTTCATTAAAATGCTCATCCAGGTACTTTGACATATAGAGATGACCCGGCTTTACCATTTTTACGGTGCAATTATGTTATTAAACATAACACTGTCAATTCTACATGCAAAGATTTTCTTCAGTCTGATTGAATGGATTCAGATTATAGATTAAGAAGGAGGCATTGCACAATCTACTCAACAATATAACGAAAATCTGTTTATATTCACGCTACCATCCAATGCAAAATGACGTGCATGTGTAGAGTACCACTTAGTGTACATGTTACCATGACAACAGGCATCTCGTGAGTCCAATCAGAGTAAAAGGATTGATTTGATTTATCCTTTTAATTTCTAAAAAAATGGAAAATATATGCATCACATTTACGTATTAGGGGTTGAGAAGATAATGTCATGCCTCGTGACATTACAAGCATGAGCAGGATGCCAGTCCCACCACCGCAAGATGACATGAAATGTTTGGAAAGTGTGCAGTAAAGACTGGTGGAGAGATGTATGAGATTGTATGACATGTCAGTCATTCATGATTTTACATGACCTGAGCAAAACATACCTTAAGAGCCTCTATTCCAGTAATAATGGATGTTGATGATGCCTCGTGAACCAATGCTTAGAACCAGAGATCTGCATTTTGCGGGCAGTTATATGCCATTTTCTAGACTTCATATCTCAGGATCAGACTAACCTTCAGATATGATGCACAGATCATAACCAACTACAGGACTTACCAATCTTTTCACGTCTCATCATTATGTGATGAATGATCGGTGAGTAATCCAGCTCAGAAAGCTGTTAAAATTCACTTCCAACTGAAATAAATCCCAGTTTAAATGCCAAAGAAGTCTCCAGTTCCAGTTTACTGCTCTGTCCACATGCATATGCTCAACCTGCATACAGACTCTGACTGATCAGAGAGGGGGCGGGGCTAGTTACATTACTTACCCAAATCTTGGGTTATAAAGGAAAATGGGAAGGGAGGGGCTGTTCACTCTCTTTCTTTGCTCACCCAGCATTCAAATTTCAGAATAAAGGTCCTAAGAAATATTTAATATAAATGTCGGTGCAAGTACATTTTTGATCTAGACATGGTCAAATGTCTATGTCAAAAATGTTTTTTTAATGAATATACAGTAAGTACCTCAAATATAGAAATATCCCACAAACGTGGTCTAGGGTTCTAAAGGTTAAACATTCGGGTCGGGAATATAATCAGATACAGGCATTAACATGGATACCATTCTTCTATTAAATTGTTTTTTAAAAGATTAGCCAACTAATTCAATCAGATTGAAATTGATAATGAAATTCATATTGGTCAGATTATAAAAAGATTATCAGGCTTGATGTAAATATGGTCAATGAGAGGAATCTCCCGTCATGTTTTAGCAGTTTACCTCTGTTTTTAGCGATTTTAGCATTCCTCCTAGCATTCCATAACTGTGTACATGCAGCACATTTCATAAACATGAGGGGAAAAAGTACATTTTATATAGGAACCCTGGGACACTTTGTGTTTTGTGAATTTATATGGCTTTAAAGTTATTTAATTTATTCAGATTTATTCAGGGTTTTCCCCAAAGAGACGAGAGGAGAGAGAGCTAGAGGCATGGCATAAGGGCACATTAAATCATATGCTTACAGAGATTGAGGACAGCTGTAATAGATTTTCAGGAACCGGGTCACTGCACCAGTGTTCTGCCAAGACATCACCAGCCTTTATAATGCCCACAAAAGTCAAGAACCCAACTTGGAATTTCAGCAACATTTTATAGGTGAGCCTCGGCTCACAGACCCTCAGCTTGGTACACCTCCAAGAATACACGTCCAAATCAAGATGTTGCCAAGGGTTCATACCTATGACATTTGAAGGGCTTATATTATACATTTTTCTGCTACAAGAACACTTTGTAGATTTAAAATTGCAGACTTTAGTCCATCTGTGTCTCTGCAGACTTTATTCTCCTCCTTCCACCCTGATCTTCAATGCTCAGGACCCCACAGGACCACCACAGAGCAGGTCATTTGTGGGTGGTGGGTCGTTCTCAGCACTGCAGTCACACTGACACGGTGGTGGTGTGTTAGTGTGTGTTGCGCTGGTATGAATGGATCTGATACAGCAGTGCTGCTGGAGTTTTTAAACCCCTCAGTGTCACTGCTGGACTGAGAACAGTCCACCAACCAGAAATATTGGACCTCCAGGAATTTAACCCACCCTCACACAGTGATACACACGGGGCAGTGAGCACACATGCCCAGAGCAGTGGGCAGCCCTATCCTCAGCACCCGAGGAGCAGCTGGGGAGTTCAGTGCCTTGTTTCAGTCATGTCCTGCCAGTTCAGGGATTCGAACCCATGGCTTTCCAGTCACAAGGCTGGTTCCCGAACCACCAGACTTATGTTTGATTTAAACCCAGAGTTTTCACAATGTAAATGCATTGATTGGATTAATCATAAAATCAGATTGTTGGCATATATTGGATTATTGCATAGAGTGAACATAGCCATGTGGTTCTCCATGATATGTGTGCATTCATGTCTCTTTTTCTGCTGAAGTTTAGACAGTTGAAGTACGTCGAAGATGGTGTCTGAAATGGAAACTTGGTCTCCGTGATCTCTGTTTAATTTCAAGTGATCTGAGTGCCCAGTCATATGACAACCCACAGTCACACTTAGTCATAAGCTCTAAAAAAAAATGACAGAATAAATGGTCATCTGTACATTTTGTCTGTGTGAACAGATTCAGAGTCCCTCCTGATACCTCAGCTGTGAAGTAAGCTGAAAGCTTGGAGTGTTAATGACTTCTTCTGTCATATTCTATGTGGACAAAAGTATTGGGACGCCTGCTTCTGTACTCTTTCTCCTAAAATTAAGGGCATTATAAAAGAGCTTATCCTGCTTTTGTTGGAGTAACTGTCTCTACTGTCCAGGGAAGACATTCCACTAGCAGTTCCACCACTCCATAGTTCAGTGTTAGGGGGGCTTTATACCCCTCTTGCTCACACTTCAATCAATGTTTGTTTATTTGCTACAGAAACCTATTCTATTGGCAGTACATTTCCCACAGGGATGCAACAAGCTGTGTGCGTATATATAATTTTCTGCAACTTAAAGTGGCTGAATGCATTCATTAGAAAGGGTGTCCACAAACATTTGGACATGTGCCTTCCGTGCCTCTCAGAACTGGAACGAAAGCTTTAGCGCTTCCCATGCACTTCTCTTCATCTTCATGTGTCCAACAAGGCGAGCGTGTGTGTGTGAGTCACCCCTGACCACTGGCTTCTATCAGAAAAGAGCAGCGTCTGAAGGGCAAAATCATTTCCATGTGCTCAGAAGCTCTCTGGTTCACAAGCTCTGTGCTGTGAGGCAACTGGTTCAGCCTCGCCATTAGCGTCAGTCTGCATTATGGGAAAATACTGAGGATTGGCTCGACATGCCAGGCCCATCTTCCTCTGACTGTTCTGTCCTTATCGAGTCACAAAGAAGAGCAAGATAAGCACTCGTGTCCAATGGCAGCAAATTACTGTAGCTGCACCCACTTTGTCACCCCCCCCCCCCATCAACTACGGACAATTACCGAGCGCAGATATATTTAATGGATTATTCATTTTCAATTTTCAGCATACATAGGACTCGAAGTCTGGGTGAATCATACAAAAATTGAAATTGAACAACTGCATGTGGGGACAGCCGTAGAATGTTAACGACCACCCTTGGCATTAAATTCAAATCTGCCATGCTAGAAGCAGTCAGCGTTTTTTTTTTTTTATGATGTGTTCATTACAATGCTGTTGTTTCCATTAAAGGCAGCTAGTTTTCATGCATATAAAGGAGGACCAGAAGGAGGAACCAGATGGAAGCTCGTCGGCTTATGAAACATTTTATTCATACCTCCATCTTAAATGGATAATCGTTATTTAACCTATAGTCTTATGGGCACCGTGAAACATCTTGTCTGAGCCGAGATACATTCGTGAAACTTTGAAGTCTCTTTTTTTTTTTTTTTGGTGGGAGAAATACCGCTGTTAGCAATTTGTCTCAAAAAGATTGCTCCCTCAGAGATTGCCACATAGTACATGCAGTATTCAAACCAAGTGTGAGAGTTGTGATCTGTGAGAACTTGAAGAGAAATGCAGTCTTTGATGCTGAAACCTCAGTCGTTGAAGTAGAACCATCTATTGTTGAGCCACGTTCTGTTGAAACATCTCAATCCTAGGTCCTGGTCACTTCTGGCATGAAAATGCATCCTGATCTGACCATAAGTGACCAGCATAAGTGAACAGTGCATTTCAAGGGCACATTGAAATCCATTCATTGGCAGTCGGAGGTGGTCAGAGACACACTGTGAACGTTTCTGGACATTACCAAAGGAGCTGTATGTTCGTCCAGATCAGTTGTACTGGACCTAACCTTGACTTTATCATGCCATTCCCCTAGTACAAAGTCCGGGTAATGTCTGAGTGAGCTCATGCGTGAACAGAGGAGTTGATGTTCCCAAAAATTCACAGTGGGTCATGCTGTGCCTCTGGCGCACACAGCACAGGCACTACCTTTTGCATAAACCATGTGGAAAATTTCCTGTACTCAGGACATTTCTGACACAGAAAGTCTCTGGCTCTACACTATGTGTGAAAGGGCAACTCTGGATGATGTCCGGATCTGACTCTCTGAATGTTCTCCAGGGTTCAAATGTTAAAATGTTCTTTAAGGTCAAGAGAATTTACCTTATTATTACCTTATTATTACAGTTCTAATGATAATAAGTAATTGGACATCCAAATACAGTACAACAATCAATATATATATTTCACCTAAAACTTCTTCAGATTAGGATGTAGAAGTCCTAAAGGTAGATCAAGATGTTACACATGCTCATTTATGATCCAAAAGTATGTGAAACTCTATGATCAGCAGATCAAATCTCCATAGTCACTTATAAGGTTAAAGGGTCTTTAAAGGTTTCACCTTCAAAACATGTAACAGCATTAAACCTTAAACCATCTGTGAAAAATTGTGGAGGTAGTATCATGGTTGGAACCTATTTTGCTGCATTTGGATAGGACTGCTTTCCCTCATTGATGAAAAAAAAAAATTTGAATTATATCAGCGAATTCTAAAGGAAATGTGGGGACATCTGCCCATGAGCTGAATATCAACTGAA
The DNA here is from genome assembly GCA_034509495.1 of Acestrorhynchus altus. Taxonomy (NCBI): domain Eukaryota; kingdom Metazoa; phylum Chordata; class Actinopteri; order Characiformes; family Acestrorhynchidae; genus Acestrorhynchus; species Acestrorhynchus altus. Next base: position 3,668,830 of record CM067513.1, read on the forward strand.
TGTGGGCCATGCAGCAGGACAACAACCCTAACCACACAAGTAATTTTACCAAAGAATGGTCACAACAGAATAAGGTTAATGTTTTATAAAGCAATACCACTATGATCTGAGGATTGGAAGTTAGAATATCATGTCGTACAGCTGGTCAGAGGAAAAAAAATTCTCCCCACATCACATACACAACATGATGCTGGTCGGCACAGGCGTCTGTCAGGCATTGCATCAGATTTGGTTCATACCTCACAATAAAAGTGAGAAGGGATTATGCTGATATATTCATAATGAAAATGGTAAAGGACTATTTTTTCATTTTAATTGTATTTTATTTAATTAAGATCACTGTCAAGTATTTCAAAGAACCTATAAATATCTTTGTCAATATATTCATTACATACAATGATGATCAAATTGATGATCAATTTACAACCAGATTTCCGACATTAGATGATGGAACAGAAGAAAATGGGGCTGGAGGAATGGCGGTGGATCCTCATGTTGGGTTGAGAACCAATACATGTTCAGAATGATCTGAAGAACCTGGTCATACCTGGTAAGAAGACCATACTTTATGCATGAGGAGTCAGAGCCTACATTCCCGGGTACTTTGATCAGACTGTCGTGTGATCAGACAAACGGTTATGGCAGTGTTAATGTAAAATAACAGTGAGCTTTGAGAAGAACAGGTTGAATGAAAGGGGATCTGGCTGGGGTTGCATTAGCATTCTATGAGCTTGCCTCCGTCGCTGTCTGCGCTGTCATTCTGGCCGTGCAGACTGCCGCTGCTTTTAGTCTGGGAGTAAAAGTGCTATTGCTGAGACTCAGAAGGGCCCTATGACACTCAGAGAAGAGGCTCTACATGATTATCAGCCATTACATAGACGACCTGGGCTGAAGAAGAGGATGCACTGTGACATACCCTTGTCCGTGTTTGCATGCAAATGCCTTCATTTGCATTTGCATTTATGTCTCATATCTCGTCCTGGCAAACTGAGGGATTGACACTGAGTGGTTTAGTGCTTCTTTTCTGTGTTTCTAGTCTCGCGTAGAATCGGCAGTCTGCTTTGAAACACATCTAGGCCGCTGGTTCTCCGATATAGGCTTCTCTCGTCTAGACTTTGCACACACATCTGAATTTCAAATAACATTCCGCAGGATGTTAAATAAATCAAACGACGGACATTATCTGAGTGTTTATGGGGGCACTTAAGCCGGTGCTAAATGACGCATGGCTGCACTACTCTGTTCCATTTGTCAAGTCTCCTTGGTTGCACAAAGCAGCCGCGCTGCTCAGAAATAAACTGCGACGCCCGTCACAAGTGACAAATAGGTGTGGGAAGTAGATATGTTGTTTGATCCTAATGTTAACCTGCTTAGCAGTGGCTGGATGTCATCGTGACATGCCTAGAGTAAAACAGTCAGCTTTAGATGAATCAGCCGTAGCATGCAGTGTGACGGCGAAGGCTGTGCGGGCTGTGTACCTCGCGTTACAGAAACAGATGTTTTCCCTCCCTTCAAAACCAACTCGGCGAAGACGAACATGATGGAGCACAACATCACAGCCCCACGTCCCACTTCTGTCGAGATTTGTGTTGGTGCTGCTTACAGTGCGTGTGGTTGCGCAATCGCAACACAATGTGCAGGAGTATTGTCATCTAGTGTTGTGAATCCTTTCGAACTGGCAACGTTTCTGTACACTGTAGTGTTCCTCATGAGAACGAGACTTAAAATTAAAGACTGCTTTCTGTACTGAGATATTGTAAGGCATGTAGCAATGCAGGAAGAAGAAACAATATAGCAGTAACCAAATTAAAGACCCACTCTGGTCTCGAACACCACAGTGGAGACCCTTCTGACACCTTTGGAGGAAGGTAAGGAGACTGGCAGGTACCTTCTCTGACATTATCAAACATGCATCAGTAAAAGCTTGGAATTCCCAAACACACACTGACATCCCTACAACACATATAACCTAAACCTTCCAGGTATTGTCATTTTCCAGAGTTCATAAACAGTATATTACCATAATATTGTTTTCTATGCAGTTGTATTTGTGTAATTATGTAATTATGTCATGACCTCTCTAATTACAGTAGTCTGCTCATTTGTTTATTGAACAATTATCCAATATTACATCATTATAAATGGCAAAAGTATGTGCTATCAGTATCTGGTGTATCCGTGACCCCCTTTCAGAAATGATTGCAGCTAAACATTAAGCTGCTGATTAGTCCTGAGCTCATTTTAACCTCTTCCTCCATAGAAAGCAGCTGTAAATGCTGGCATCGGGTTCTTCCACAATATTTGGATAATGGATTTTAACTGGGACGTACCAAAATATTAAATTATTCTTCTTTAGACGTTCTTTGGTAGAACAATGTCTGCTTAGGGTTGTTGTCTTTCTGCATGGCCCACGTTCCCTTGAGATTCAGCTCACGGATAGGTGTCCTGACATTTTCCTTTAGAGATGTAAGCTTTTCTTAGCCTGAAAACCAACTGTTCTTCTGAGATCCTCAGAAATCTCTGTGTTCGACGCTTCCACAAAACACGTTGTGAAGATCTGACTTTGATAAATTCCTGTTGTTTAATTGAAGCCCGTTCACACCTTATTGTGTCTCAAACCTGACTTTGATGTCACTGACCCAGATATTGGGTTATAGAGGGAAATAACAAGAGGGGGTGCTCTCTTTTTTGCTCACATAATGTTTAAATTTCAGAATAAAATTCCAGGGAAGAGAATTTAGTATTATTTTAAAATTTACATAAAAAGTACTTTGAAGAACCTATTATTGTAAATATCCTTCTCAATCTAATCATTACAAATAATTCACATATTTTCAGCGTTATGACACTCAGGATGATCAATTTCCAACAGATGTAAAGTGTTATGAACCTTAAAAGCAAAAAAATAATAAAATAAAAATATTGTATATTTTAAAAATGTATGAGATTCATACTTTTCACATCTCAATTTCTACAAATCTCAAATGAAGACAAATTTGAATAGCCTGTGATCTCCTGAAAATAACAATATATGGTGTGTGGGTGTGTGTGTGTGTGTGTGTGTGTGTGTGTGTGTGTGTGTGTGTGTGTGTGTGTGTGTGTATGCAAAAATCAAAGCACGACAAAGTACAAGAACATCCCACCAAATTGGCCTGGAGTTCTAAAGGTTAAAAGAAACGTCTTCAGTCTTGTGTGTTATCACCTCCATCTCTCATCATATTTCAAATGAAGATCAAACGTCCATATGTTTATATATGTTAATAGAGACAAATGTGTCCGTGGCTGATTTCATATGCTATGGCCGTTTCTTTCTGCTCTGCCTCTTGGCACCAGTGTGGTCCTTTGTGCACTGCTTAGACCATAGATGCACATGTATCTTTTTAAGTGTGCCTTAATGAACATGTCAAGTGCACAGGAGACCATGAAAGACAGTCCTCGAGCATCTGTGTGGGCTTTTTTTTTTTTTTCCCCTTCTCCTGCGTGCATGCTGCTTCCTGTGTGGTCTTTAAGCTGAACAGTTGATTAAAAATAGATAAAAGCTGTTATGATGTAGTTGCCTACTCAGGATACATGGAGAAATAGAACAAGGTCCTTATAGCATGGTGGAGCCTTTGGAATTCAGATGAGAAGGAGCTATGCAAACGTTGCTACTATCCCTGGCAACGGCTCATTAAGCCATAGCATTCAAAAGTGTTATTATGGTTTAAAGTGTGAGAAATGACATTAGGTTATGGGAGGGCTTTTTTTTTGTGGTGAGATGCTGTGGGATTTCTCCCAACAAGGGCAAAAACTCAATAACTGTTGGATTTAGCTACTTCACTAGATTGCTGCTGGCTGCTGAGCTTTACATAATTGAACTTGAATATATAGCCATCTAACACCGAGCGCAGTCTATAAACCCACCTTATTTCCGTGTCTGCAAAGGGTTTTTATCACCGAGACCCATAATATGGACATCACTGTCACAGACTGGTGTCTTCTAGAAGCTCTGGAGCAGACATTGATCTAAGGTCATTCAAAGAGTGAATCATTCAGGCGGGCTGTCACTTCTGTGTGCCGGGGACACACAGGCTAAAGTATTGCCTGAAAAAAGAAAAGAAAAAAAGGTCTGTCCATCCATTATTGATTAGAAGTACCTCCTTATCCACTTCACACTCTGCATACATGTCAGTTATAGCCTTCGAATTCAAATAACTCTTGGCTCTGGAAAGCATCAGCTGCCAGCATTAGAAGAGAAGAAGCTGGGAGCTGATTATGCACGAAGAACGGGAGTTTTTTGTTTTACACACTCTTCCCCTCCCGCGAACCCGCTTGGATTTGAAAGCTATTGTCACTGGTTGCAGGACTACAAACGAGTTACATCATATAAATGGGGTCACAACGAGTTTATTTACCAAATGCAAACAAATGTGGCTGATTTACACATCAAGGCATGAATACTTGAAAAACCACTGGGCCAGGATATTAATATTTCCCACAAACTTTTCAATGCAGAAAGCATTTACATAAAATGGCTTTGTTTTTCTAATATCTGCTCTTTCGAGGATTTTTGCATTTGAACTGTTTGCTGATAACTGATCCATTTTCATATCATTGGACTAGAGGCCTTCTGTCCCCCTGCGACCTTTATAGCATCAAAGATAGGGCAGTAGTGTAAGTTGTTTATTCACTATATTGTGCACTTGTGAATAACACATTGTTGGATTTTTGACACTTAGTTAAGCTCTAGAAACCTCTACCTTTTTGTAGCTTGATGTATTTTTATTCGCCAAAAAAAATTTAGATTTTTAGATTTTATTCTCATCAAATATTCCTTCAAATTGTAATTATTAACATAATTAAAGACCATGTTTTGGTCAAACATTTACTTATATTTTTTTTATGTGTGCACTATTTTTTTTTTCTTTTTTACATCAGAAATCCTGTTGGAAGTTGATCATCCACAGCATTTTTGAGCTGAAAATGGAAGAATTTGATGAATTATTTAAGTTCTCTGATATATAAATGCAACTGGGGAAATCCACATAAAACGTAACATCAGAGTTTGCATTCTTTTTTGTTTTGTAACGGAGGAGCAGCGAGCTTTGGCACCACTGTGTTGTGGGTTCCTCTTTGTATACATTTTGAGATGGTTTGAGTGCATTTGGCAAAGCTGCACCACCAGTGAGCAGGAGCTTGTTATGAATCATAATGCAGATACAAAGTCGTGTGTAAAGTCTAAATTCTTGGGGTGCATTTTAGTGTGATATATAGATATTTTTGTAGCTCTTGTTACCAGGCCAAGCATCTCCTTCTGGGAACAGTGACACGGGAAAGGTGTGGTCTTGAGGCCTGGTGAAAGTAGAAACCCCTATTCTCTTAACTAGAGTCTGAAGGTGAAGAGCTGCTCTCCAGTATCAACAACACGTTTCACTGTTTCACAGCTTCGATGACAGTTTTCACTTATCATTGTAAATTATCCATCCATCCACTTTCTGAACCGCTTATTCCTGAATAGGGTCACGGGTGAGCCGGTGCCCAGCCGGCAACTCTGAGCGCAAGGGCGGGAAACAACCCTAGACAGGGCGCTAATCCATCGTAGGGCACACACACACACACACACACTAAAGGCCACTTTAGAGTCACCAATTGACCTACCATGCATGTCTTTGGACTGTGGGGGAAACCGGAGTACCCGGAGGAAACCCACGCGAACACAGGGAGAACATACAAACTCCACACAGCAACTTCCCAGGTCCTTCTTCCTGTGAGGCATCAGCGCTATCCACTGCGCCACCGTGCCGCCCCTTTGTAAATGATATGTGATTATATAATGAGTCCAGGCTGTAAGAGGTTTTGGAATCGGTCCATGTACCAAACTCCGTTCTGCCCCTCGATGCTCTCACCCCTCCCGCAACCTGCCGTCACAGTGGCATTATTTATTATTGCTTTACGTTTTCATTCCCAGTAACATGTACCTTTATCTGCTGCCATGATGTTGGAGGAAATTTACTACATGGGCTAATCTACATAACAAGAGCTGAACATTATTATTCCCCTGTGTGGAATTGTTCGGGCCGTGCCGTGTTTGTGTGAGAAAGCGGGACTGCACGGCTGTACCCCACTAAGTCTACAATCCCCACTTCGATATGTTGTAGCAGAGTAACATGGCATGTAGTGTCAAAGGAGGAATTTACTCTCCAGAGACAGGCCTGCGAGGAATTAAATGTCATTCATGTCCCAAACTGACAAAAAGTCATCATAATCTCCCTCACAGTAGATAGGAGCTATTCAGGTTGGTTGGCAGACTTATTGAAGAATGTTATTCTAAGGATTCTGTTAAATCGTTCCTGCCGCTTCACGTAAAAGCAGGAGTATGGAAGTGAGAGGGAGGGACAGTGTGAGAAATAAGTAAAGACCTGGGTAACCTGTTGTCACAATGAGGGGTGGGGGTGTTTTGAGAGGCAAAATTGCTTGGCTCAATATTTGTTGTTGTAGTCAAACCTTTTGACAGCTATGTCTTCTCTCAAAGCCCCAACCGGAGGCTCTTCTTATATAGGAGTCCAATCCCTCAGCAGCTCAGCTCTGATATTATGTAATATATATATATATATAAACTTTTCTAATATATATTCAGTTTTGCCATTGAACTAATGGGATTCAGGGCTTTCCAGGGCAAGAGCGGTATTCCGGAACTCCGGTTCCGACCAGGTGTTATCTGAGACATACCCTCAACCCTGTGCAGATACATACAACTGATACAACTTCAAAAGATTCGTTTCCCCCCTGCCATGAATAAGATCCTTGATGACATTTAATGCACTCATAATTCGCTTTGAAATTGCCCTTTCGAGCCAGCACGCACGTAAAGTGGGCTTATCGATTACTACTTAACAGGAAGCTGATCTGCACTTAAAATGGGCAATTAAATGGCTGGTAATTATATATTGATTGGACGCTGAGGCGTTTGTCAAAGGCTGGCTGTTTAATCCACGTTGGTGGGAGAGGAGGATGGGCTGAGGACTGGGGGCTGGGGGGAGGAAGTGCTTGTCATGCACGGTGTGAAATCCGCTCTGTGATCAGAAAGCAAACACAGCGCAGGGTCTCCACCACCCTCCTCACTCTGTTTCCCATCACATACACATGGCAGCGCGCTCCTCTCCCCGCGGATGCCGAGAAAGAGCCTCGCGATGGCCTTTTTGATACTGTTTTTATTACATAGCTGCTCCGCGGTAAGCAGCGTGTGATTACAGGGTCAGGGTAATTGGAACGAGGAGACCTTCCTTCATTGCACTTCTTGGATGATGAGACTGCAGGATGTGCTCAGGCCAACAGGTCAAAGACATTTCTGGAGTGGGTATATTGATTAATGTGTGGCTGGACACTATCAGCTATGAGATTTGCCAAGATATTGCCTCAGTAGCCAATTACAAACTTGGACAACTTTCTCTGGCTGAGAAGAGGCTGGCAGTTCATGCAGTCAGCACTTTCCTTTCGCGTGTGGCCATTTCATGCCCGTTCCATCCACAGGTTTGCCTGCAGTAGGTGCGAATGTTTGCCACAGACCTGAACAAGCCGAGGTATCTGTGCCATGCACAGTAAAACTGAACACCTCCTCACCACCTCAGTACTCAGTACATCTCGATTTGCTCGGGACTAATATAACCTGAGTTACTCTTACGGCCTGTTTTACAGGAGGTAAAAGAGTCGGGAATTTTTACTGATGCGGGAATGCCCAGTCAGTTAAAATGAATGACATGGGGCATTTGGAGGGGTCTAAAATCATGGAGACCCTTCAGTTCAAATGAGTTTACCCCACCTCTCCATGTTCAACAAACCCCAAACCCATTAATAGGGATTAAGACACTAAACCAGCCTATTCAGATTGCATTGTTTTTGTGACGCCATATAAACGAAAGCATCCTATACAGTCTGCCTGCGCAGACGTTATAAAGAGTATTTCAGGATGGACTGCTATTTAAATGAGACACAATACAAGGCTGTGTGTCCCAAAAGCACAGTCGCTGACTAACTGGAATGATGCCCTTGTGATGCAATTATTTCTCAACACCATAGTTGAACCCATTGAGGTGCTTGTGTTGGTAACTTAAATATAGTATGAATCATTGTTAAACAATAGCCCTCTTTTCCACTGCAGAGCTGAATGGTTCTGAGCATTGAGGCTGACTGTAGCTTTTTCACCCGGAGACGAATTGGCACAGGACACTTACCAACCCTGCTGAGCTCGGTTTTCTCAGCACGGTTATCTGGACCTGGCAAAAGAACCATTCATTTTGTGGGCTTAAAGATGCAGCGATCCACTGATGCCTTCATGATGCAAGATCTGGGGTCTTTATATGTCTGGTAGCAGTGCTACCTGCATATTGAAGACACACACTTGTGCCAAACCTAGTTTCAAACAGCCTTGGTTGTATGGATATTTGCCATTCTATAAAACAGCCCCCGTGACATGGTTTTAAACCAGTTTGACTTATACATACAGAAGAGTGAAGAAGGAAACTGGTTTGTTGTATTATTTGTATATGATCTGCAATTGTCAGGGAGACACTGTCAGTTTGTGGGAGAGTCCCGGGGTTTCCAGGAGACATGAGATGTCTGCATTTATTAAAATAATATTGTTATAGCTGATGTGCATTTGCTACATTTGTGTGGGAATATATGTGTGTGTGTGTGTGTGTGTGTGTGTGTGTGTGTGTGTGTGTGTGTGTGTATGTGTGTGTGTGTGTGAGAGAGAGAGAGAGAGAGAGAGAGAGACAGAGAGAGAGACAGAGAGAGAGACAGAGAGAGAGCAGGATTAGGGAGTGAGAAGAGAGAGTTATTTATGAGCTTTAATCCATATTTCAGCATAAATAAAACCAGTAATGCATCAGGCTCTGAGTCCAAATTTGGTTAAACATGTTAATTTGTCAAAAACATTATTGCATGCACACACACACACACACACACACACACACACACACACACACACACACACACACACACACACACACACATATGGTTTTCCGTATATTCCGTATTTGTAATGTATATTAAATGAGATTGAATATGGGCAGTTTTCCCATTGAACTGATGGGAATGGGTGAATCTAATCATCATATTGCATCCAGCCACCAGAGGCGCTAGACCGGTAGTGGCTTCACTTTTGAGAGACGATGCGTGATCTAATTTTTGGAGACTATCAAACTCCATGTTACATAGCTGCATTGTACCAAGTTAGTTCAGTACTAGTCTCCACTGCTGGACAGGAAAATCACCCCAGGACACACATTGCTTATGTATGTGTGTCTCAAAGGCACTATAACCCACACGGCCTGCGTCACACTCGGGGATTAACAAAGGCCTGTAAAATGAACTGCGACTGAAAATAAAAAATAAAAAATGAAAAATTATAATAGTATCAGTCATCTGTCCATCCACCCATGTATCCATCCACCCATGCATCCATCCATCAACAACACATGAGAAGTAGAGCAGTCCTATTTGGTGAGTGTCTGTCTGCTTAAGTACAGTAAGACTAATAGGATTGGCCAGGCAGTGGGAGTAGTGTGCATCTCTGAAGGCTTCACCTATTTCCCATGTGCAGGCAGCCACCACTGAAATGGATGGTAAGAGCATATTTCGCACAGCCCACACTGCCTTAGTGGGGGAGGATGTGGTCCAGTATTCATGTGGTGTTGCCAGGAGGAATGTGACATTTTTCATCTCATTGTTATTTGTTGATTTTTCTGCAAATCTGTTCATTTAAATGGGAGGCACACATGGCTCAGCGCAGCAGCTGCAAATGGACAAATCATTTGCTCTTATTTATTTCCCTATTTCCCTGACATTCCGGTTTTCATTCCTACCTTTTATCTCACTAACAAGTGGCACGAACATAATGATTGCTTTTATGCCCAGCTGTAATAATGCCAATGTAGAAAATATTTGCCTTATGTATTACCGCGTTTTCAGTGCTATGTCAGCAAAGTCCTTACAGGAGCGTAATTGGTCGAGTTGGGAGGAGGAGTTAATAATAAGCATGTATGTCGTGGACCTTTTCCAGAAAAAGGGACAGCAGCATCACATGAGGGTATGTTGTAAAAACGCTTATGAGTGGGAAGCGGCGAATATACCACAGAGCCTCACTGCAATGAATGGATTTGCATTTTGCTCTGTAAAGCAGAAGTTTAAGTCCTGCTGACATCTTTAGGGCTTTTGGTGTGACTTTGCGCAAAATACCATTTAAGGGCATGCACGGCTGTGCGTAAACGAAGAACGAAGGGTGTTTCTCGTTGTAATGATATTTCCTGATGAGTCATTCGAACAAATGTGACTATAATGCCATTTCAGAAATATGTAATAAAGACGGGTTGACTTTTGTGCATATGCACAAATTATTGATGCAACCCAAACATGTTGGAACGATTGAGGCAGAGAATATTGCAAAGCATCCTAAACCTAATCCTTACAAAAGAATACATAATTAGTTTCATTAAAGTGCAACTAAACTAAATATACTTGCGCATCAGTATATAATCATACATACATAACAATTATAAATGTCCCTGCCAATCAATCATTACAAATTCTTGCATTTTCAGCTCATAACTATACAGTATATATATATATATAGTTTATATATATATTTATAATTGTTATGTATGTATATATATATATATATATATATATATATATATATATATATATATATATATATATACATACACATAACAATTATAAATGTACATAACAATTATAAATGTCCCTGTCAATCTAATCATTACAGATTCTTGCATTTTCAGCTCATAACTATATATATATATATATATATATATATATTTTTTTTTTTTTTTTTTTTTTTTTATCAAAACATGGTCAAATTCATACAAATATTTAAATTCTCCTAATTTTCTCAAGTGAAGGCAAATTTCCTGACAGTAACAATATCTGCTATGTGGGACTGTCTATAAATACTATTAAATATGGTAGAATTGGTAAATAAAAGTATGTCAAACTCCAAAACATCCCACTAAATATCGAGCTCTAAAAATGAAGCGTAAAGGTGGGAATCTGTGCATTTAGTATCACAATCTCACGCCATTATTTTCATTTGGAATAAACTCAATATAATCCCAAAAAGTGGGGAAAGGAAATGTTCATGGGTTTAAAATATAAAGGATTAGCCAATGACAATGTCCTACTGAAAAGAAAGCTTCCGCAACAACAACAGCAACAGCATGATGGACTTAAAGGCAGCAGACCTTCTGTCCTGGTCCCTGAGGTTAAAGAGATTAAAAGAATTAGAATAACAGCAGATGCTCAAAGCACAGTCAACCTAACCACATGCACGAGACATGTTGTGTTGATGTCAGAAACATCCATAAACACAGCTTAACCCCTGGTGATTGGCTTAAAGGGCCACGTCTGAACAGTGCAGTGCAACTGATCTTTAAAAAATAGTTGCACCAATAAGGAATCGACTGACAGGAGTGAAATTCGGTGGGTAGGTTTGCCATCAGGAGACGTGAACGAGTCAAGTTTTATGCCCGGCTGCACATGTGATTTAAGCAAGGACGGGCCTTATTGCTGAACCTAACTGACTATATCAGGTTGTCCTGTCACATGTGCTTCCCATTGTGACTCATGCTGTTGTGTTGGTAGCATCCTTTGCGGGTGAAGTATTTCTCAGAGAAGAGTTTGAATGCAACTCCAGCAGCTGAACCACAGAAAGGGAGAACCTACGGATTGTCCAACATGAGTGAACCAGTAACCACCACCGCAGACGTTCAGTGAGCAGTGATGCCCTCCATGAGTCATGCTGTTAGTGCCAGCGCCATAGGCTGATGGCTGCACAATATACACTGTTAAAAGTACAATATCCTTGAGGAACCTTTGGAGGTTTCTCCACAGTTTCAAACTGAAGAACCTCCAAATGTTCCTCAATCTTGTTCTTTTGTACAGTGATAGGTCTAAATGCATGCAGACCACTACAACAACAGCCCTAAACAAATATGAAACTGCCCTTAACATGTCATTTTTCAGATTAATTGCATTATGAATGCACGAATTCAAAGAAAATTAATTAGCCAAAGCGATACTGAAAACACGGCCTCAAGAATAGTTTAAAAGATGTACAACTTTCTAGGACACTCTGCAACACCCCTGGCATAAAATGCTTTTAAGTGGAGCTGACACCATGACATCAAACAGAGGACAAATCAACCAACAGCAAAGGCAGTGATGAAAGAAGCAAGAATCTGACAGGGAGATCTTCCCATTAAAATGTGAATGTGTTGCACAAGCAGGCAGAAGAAATTGGAAATCGAACTTTCCCAGTCTGTGAAGTGATACAAGCAACCATGTGTCTTGTGGACCAATCAAAGTCAAGGGAATGTCTCAAAAACAGACTGCAGACCACTCCTGTAACCCTGATGCTAATCTACAAAGCCAAAAATGGACCAGCCACTCTGTATATGTCCATATATGATGGCAGTGGTCAAAACTCGAGCTGTGCCAAGAACCCTTCGAGGTTCAAGTACAGCTTGTCTTGACCCACCGTCCCTCAGAATGCAGGGAAAACATGCATCCAGACTCTTTTCTGTTCTGGCACCAAAATGGTGGAACGAACTTCCACTGGGGTTCCGAACAGCTGAGTCCCTCACTGTCTTCAAACGCAGACTGAAGACTCATCTGTTTCAGGGGTACTTAACTCCATAAAGACATGTGTTTCAACAGGATCTAAGTGTGAGGAACCTCTAGATTCCAGCCTCGTCTACTAGCTGAGGATATTCTGAGTGAACAGCAAAGCACTTTTGTAACTCGCTCTGGAGAAGGCTGCTAAATGCCGCAAATGTATATGTAAATGTCATTTATGGTTTGAAAAAGAGGACAAGAGACAAAGTTTGAGTGTCTTCATTTTTAAAAGCAACATTGTGTAGTTGTTTTACCTTAAACTAGCAGCTTCTGGACGTGTGACTAACCGTTGATGTTGGTGCTGACCGTGGTGCCTCCACACATGGATTCATTGGACATCTTCACCAAGAAAGAAGTGGGACTTGTCGCTGAAGACAACCTGCATCCATTTTGAGTGAATAAACAGCCTGTTTATTTATTACCTATAGCCACCAATTCAATCTACAGCAGTTTAGCCCCGCCCACTCTCACTAAAGTTATAAGGAGTGTTTCATCCTGAACTGCTGGTTAGAAAGATGCCCAATACTGTCTCAAAATCATAATAACAGCACAGTTTCTAAATCGAATTCTTTCTCAATTCAAAAGTATTGGGACACTTGCTCAAACATCCAGGATGGGGCACCCACTGCTCCTCAGCTCAATGCTGGTGGCTTTATAAACTCCAGCCCTTGCCTGGTATTAGGCACGGTGTCAATAAAGTCATGTTTTTCTGTTTCAGAGAGTCCTATGAGAGTGGCAGGACATCTCTACAGGCTGTGCATTTGCACATCTGTGTCAGCAATGGGTGTAGTTCAGTAGCTGAATGCAGTCATTAGAAGGTGTGTCCCTATAATGTGTTCACACTTACTTTAAATGAAACGCAGTGAAATGTATTTGACGTGTAAACCACAGGAACTCGTATAAGTTGACGTCAGGGACAAACGGGGCCCTGAAAATGAACTCATAACGTGTCCCGTAAAGTGTTGCACGGAGAAGCGAATGCAATTTTCTTTAGTGCTCGGTCTTTTCTTTTATTACATTTCTTTCTGTTTGCTTCAGCTCTTCTCAGGCCCAGTGGTTTTCACTGTAACTTTATAAATGGAATGAATACACGCTTCTGTAAATAAAGCAGCATTTGCATGTGAACCCCGTAGATGCAGAAAGTGTCTCTATATTGTCTCTGCCAAGAGTGGCTTATGCTGGAGTCCTCCTCACCCGCTTCTCTCAGTCTTTAATTAGAATGAAGTGAATGGATGAAACATTTATTGAGCTTGTGTTGCACATCAAACATTCAACGTTCGGCAGCAGATAAACTCGCACATACAACTATCTTGTGTATCATGCAAACATCTTGCTGTGGTTCTGTTAATACTCAGTAAAACTGACACAGCATTCGCACTGTAGCTTGTTCTCAAGGCCACGTTTGCTGGGTTAAAGATATGCTTGCCTCCCTTCTTGCCCACGGAGAGAAACAAGGCTGAGTATTGATAATACTGCCAATACCAACTGTCCTGCTGAACACAAATACAGAGCAGGCAGCAGTCTACCTCACTCAGAGTCTGTCTCTTTGTTAAGTATTACTCTTCGGAACCCTCAGCCAATTTTATGGGATGTTACCATAGTTTGGTGTTGTTTATTTACCAAAAATTTAGAAATGTGTTTATAGGAGACACGCATACCAGATGCTGTTATTGTCAGAGAATACTATGCTACTGAAATTTGTACAAAAATAAACAAGATTTAATATTTGTGTGACCATGTTGAATCAAAAATTTAATCGTGCCTACAAGCTGTGTTGCTTATACAGAGTAAAAATCCAAAATAAATAAATAAATAAATACAAATAAACTCTTTAAAATACGTATGTATTATGTATTACTTATGTACATATCAGTATCGTCCCTTTACTTTTATTTTGAAATTTGAACGCTGTGTTAGCAAAGCGAGCAAACAACTTTTGCTTTTTAACCCCATATTTGGGTAAGTGATGTCATCAGCCCCGCCCCCCTCTCTCTGATAAGTCAGAGCATGTACATGTGGACAGAGCAGTAAACATGCACTGGAAGCTCCTTTGCCGTTAAAACTGGGATTTAATTCAGTAGGAAACGAGTGAATTTAAGGTGTTAATTGAGCTGAATTACTCACTGATAATTCTCACATCATATTTCTTTCTTGTAGTTTGTTATGGTTTGTGTATCGTGTATGTTGGTTCTCTGATCCTGAGTTATGAAGCCCAGAAAATAGCATGTAATTGCCTGCAAAATGCAGATCTCGAGTTAAAATAGTGTGAACAAATTAATTCTAGTAATTACTTAAGATTATTGACTGAATAATAGCATATGAAATGTTAAACAATTTGCCTGATATGTATCTGTGTGTGTGTATGTGTATATATATATATATATATATATATATATATATATATATATTGTTTATTAAACCTGTATTCATTATAGCTGCATAATTAAACATATATAAACAAGATCAAATTTCTTCACTCTTTTGTGCCACAATTAGCATCATCTCATTAAAGAAAATGTTTTATGCATTAGGATTACTGGCAGAAAATACAAATCAGAAAATATGTTGAGCTTGTCCTTTTAAATGTATGGTAAATTATCCACGCTTATGGTTCATTCCATTGATATTCATGAATTCGTTTCAAAAACTCATGCGTTGCCTTAAATCCAGTGATACACCTCTGTGAGGGACGTGATGAAACACATAAATACATATTATATATGGAGTCTTTTTGTCATTTTGGATTTATAGGCTCTATATGGGGACTGGACATTGTCATGTACATTCATGCTTGTTCAGGCAACTGGACAATTATAATCCATTATCATCCTGGTTTGCTCTGTATCTGAAGTTTCTGTCTGCACTCCATCACACACACACACACACACACACACACACACACACACACACACACACACACACACACACATATATATATATATATATATATATATATATATATATATATATATATATATATATAAAATAGTTGCACCCAGAAGGAAGTGTGGGAATGCAGTTTTCACAAACAGTAAATAGTTAATTTAATTTGATTTTGATATTTATTGATCTACACATACAGAAGTCGTGTCTCTCAACATGCCAGACGTCTCTGCATGGAGGTGTAGAGGTTCCTGATGGTGTCCTGTGATGATCCATCCCATGCAGCTTGAATGTTCTCACTCGGTTCTGCAGATGGTGTGGTAGGGGTGGAGTGTTGGTAGAGCGTCCAATAGCATCTCACACATTTTCAATCAGGGATGCTAGTAGCCATGATATCTGATATCGTGTAGTATCACAATATCATATATTTACATCCAATAATTATAATAAATTACAATTCGGTACATTTTTAGTCGAACATTAAATAAAATGTTAACCTTTAGAACCCTTGACTGCTTTGTGGGATGTTTTTGTAGTTTGTAGTTTTTATAGGATACAGTCAAACGTCAGATATTGTTATTTTTATATTGTCATCTTTATTTGAGATGTAAAAAATATTAGACAATATTCATATTATTTTGTTTTTATTAACATGTTTTGATTTACATTTGCCCTTTTTGTCTAAAGGGACTAAAAACACCTCATCTCAGAAATTCTGTTGGAATTTGATCATCCAGAGGGCTGAGCTGAAAATATCAGAAATATGATGAGTTATTTGTAATTGACAAGGACATTTACAATACGTTCTTCACAAATATTTGACAGTATTGACAGAAAGTCTGTATGCAGGTAGTGGGTTCATGTGGACAGAGCAGTAAACATGCACGGGAAGATAATTTGGCTGTGTGTCATGTCTGTAGGTTACACTGATCCTGAGTTATGCCTCAGTTAATGCAGGAAATGGCACATAAATTCCCCAAATTACCAAAGAAGAAGTGAATTGCAGCATCTGTCACTGGTGAGATTGTGTTACAAACAACAAAAAACAGTGTATTTACTTTACCTAGTACAGATGAAAACCAGACAACACAATATTGTATGTTGTACATCTTACAGTACATGACTTTGAGGAACAGAGGAATTAGGAATCTAAAGTTAGATTGCCTAATTTGACGTTGAGATAACTTTAATTTTCTAATGTAGCAAGAAGGTAAAAAAGGTCATTTCCATAATAAAATGGACTTATTTTTCCAAGTTTTTAAGAAAAGTGGAATCTTTTTCACGATGTACCCGATAAACAGATACCTGCCAGCAGCAAACGTTTCTCTGTTGTGTCATTTGGGACAGTCAATGGCCATTGAGCTGTGAGCGGATCAGTAGCTGATTAAAAATAAAATTATAAACCGTTGACACAGTGTCTTCACACATGGCGGATTCGGAGACTTTGCTGAATGCATGAGAGAACCCTGTTTAATTGGCTCAGTGGGGAACAGCGTCCACTCCACGACTGACAATCTGTTTAGTCAATGTTGTCAAAGCACTTTTTTTTCACATGTTTATAACGTATCTTCTTCCTGCTTTAGTTGTGTTTGACAGGGTGACTGATACACTGAGGTGAAATTAAAATAATAGAAATACCACTTTTGATCATCTTCTTTCCAATTATTTCCATTTGTTATCTGAGCATGCTGCAATGGTTTGGTGCCCTGTTCAGGGGGTCTCCCTGCATTGCACCCAGTTACTCCAGGTGAGCTCTGGACTCACCGGGACCCTGACCAGGATATGGTTAAGAAAATGGACGTATGGATGGATATTTGAACTTGTTAAGCTGCTTGATTACTGAATTTTTTCTCAAGTCACTGACAGAACAATCCATAATCAAGTAGAGAAACACATTTTGTTTACAAGATCACCATCAAAAAAGAGTTGCACCCAGAATAAATCAACCAATTACAATGCATGAATACAATGGTGCCGTGCCAAATTGTGGGTCATCTTCAGTAACAAGTCCAGCTTGTGTCTTGGTGGAGATGACCAGCGAATCTTTGTGTGGAAGGATGGTGGGTGATGCTGTGAATTGTTGTTAGGTGTCACACAGCTAGAAGGCCTGGTGCTGTGTGGAGTGTAATTTTGTGCAATACAAGATCACCTTTTGCCTCACAGACACATTAGCAACGTTTTGTTAATGAGGTCCTGCAACCAGTGGTTCTACCTTTCCTGAACACACACTCCGGTGCTCTATTCCAACAGGACGACGCTCGTCCTCACACCGCTGCTTTCTCAAGATCTCATCTTGAAGACACAGATACTACGCCGTGGTCGGTCTCATCTCCAGACCTGTCACGGATTTAAAAAGTGTGAGATGCTATTGGACGCTCTCAACACTCCACCCCTACCACACCATCTGCAGAACTGAGTGAGAACATTCAAGCTGCATGGGACGGATCATCACAGGACACCATTAGGAACATGGTACAACTCCGTGCAGAGACGTCTGGCATGTTGCGTTAAACCCGACGCCGAACTGAGAGACACCACTTCTGTATGTGTAGATCAATAAATATTTATCAGATCAGATACATTTATAATCAGTTATTGTTCCTGCAGACCTTTATCTTCCTTCCCAGTAACACTGTAATCCCACACGTCCTTCTGCGTGCAATTATTTTTTAGAGTGTATAAAAGAGGACAGCACCAGATGTTATTCCTGACCTAAAGAAAGCCTAAGGGCGAGACGTTCCACTTGCTTCTAAAGGCCATCATTTAAAAACCCTTCTACTGGACAATGAGCCTCCTAGAGGCTGTTCTGTTAAGCACAGTAGTTTCTGATAAATCATTCAGTGCTAAAAAGCACTTAGTCAAGGTCAAAAAGGCAGGAAGGAGTGTTGAACCCGGGCTAAATGACTGCACTACTAACACTCACAGGCACAGAAAAATGAAGTCCGTGAATATACTGTTTACTGTGCTGTTAATTACGGAGTAAAGAGCTCCTTTGACTCATCGCTGCAGCTCATTTCCAATGGCCTTCGGGTGAGAGAGAGAGAGCTGGAAAGGCATCATGACTCCTCCTTGCTCTACTAGGCTTTGAATGTAAATATGCAGATTAGTTTTCATTCTCATATAATCAAATGAAGAATGGCTGTTCATAATTCATATACAGCCAGAATGAGATGATAATGGTTACAAAACACTGCCATCAGCTGGTATACCGTCACTGGTGAACATGCATCCCAAAAACTGTAAACGTTCAGGACCAATGGATGTCACAATGCTCGGTCCGAATTCCAAAATGCAGTCCCTGCAGGTATGGATGAAGAGGGAATTACAGGATGACTCTAAGCAGTTAAGCTCTACACTCTCAAGCACGGCTCCATTCAACCGCCCGGCTCCCTCTCTCGGCATGCCACCTCTCTCTGCCACCAGGGTTCAACTTTAACATTAATGACCCCGTTTCTACTCTCACTGTCCATTTCATCAGCTCCACTGACCACACAGGAGCACTTTGTAGTCCCAAAATCCCAGACTGTAGTTCATCTGTTTCTCTGCAGACTTTATTCTCCTCCTTTCACCCTGATCTTCAATGATCAGGACCCCACAGGACCACCACAGAGCAGCTGTTACGTGGGTGGGGGGTCGTTCTCAGCACTGCCGTCACACTGACACAGTGGTGGTGTGTAAGTGCGTGTTGCTGGTACGAGTGGATCAGACGCAGCAGTGCTGCTGGAGTGTTTAAACCCTGTGTCCACTCACTGTCCACTCTTTTAGACACTCCTACCGAGTGTCTCCACCTTGTAGATGTAAAGTCAGAGACAGAAGCTCATCTGTTTCTGCACAGTTTGTGTTGATGGCCCTCTAGTCCTTCATCAGTGCTCTCAGGACGCTGACCACAGGATGCTGGCGGCTGGATGTTTCTGGTTGGTGGACTGTAATCAGTCCAGCAGTGACACTGTGTCTGATCCACTCGTACCAGCTCAACACAGACTAACCCAACACCACCATGTCAGTGTGACTGCAGGGCTTAGAACGACCCACCTCCCACAGAATAGCTGCTCTGCGGTGGTCCTGTGCATGTGTCCAACATAAACTACAACACATATGACAAGTAGACATAACAATGTGAACAGCAGGTCTTTGTAACAGGTAGGATAGACACACCGAGTCATTATGGTGATGAGCAATCTCATTTTCTACCTCAAAGCAGACCATTAGAAACGGTGTTACATCACCAATAATACACCCACTAAGCTATTTATTAGGGACAGTGATACACCTACACATTTGAGCAATGAACAAATCAGGCACTTCTGTAAAACCATGCAGATATGAGCCAGTGGCCTCTGCTGATGTTCCCATCAACCATCAGAATGGTCAGTTATGAGAGTGGTGTAATTGTTGGTACCAGAAGTGGGTTGGATATTTGTAGACCTGATGATCTCCTGGGGCTTTCAGCAGGACAGTCTCTGGAGGTGCAATATGATGTAATAAAGAAGGCATTTCTGCAGGCAAAAGTGCCGTGATGATAAGAGAGGTCAGTGAAGGTCAGACTGGTTAAGGCTGACTGAAAGACTACAGCAACTCAGGGAACCATCCTGCACATCCCGTATAAACAATACAGCCAACCTTGAAGGGGGTGGACTTGAGCCACTCTGGACGATCAATTTCCAGAAGGACTTCTGAGACACACAGTGGTTTTTTTTTTTGTCCTTATAAGCAATAAATTAAAATAATAATAATATCAGAACATTTGATCAGATTCATACAAATATCTAAACTCTCTTCAAGAACAGTTTGAGCAATCTCCTCAAAATAACATCTGGTATGTGTGACTGTTTCCTATAAATATACGTAAAAGTATGATATAAAAAGTAAATATTATATATTTTTCTAATTGTTGGAATAAAAGTACATCAAACATGGTTAAAGATAAATATTGATATTGATGAAAATCTCATTTTTCAGGGGGTGCAATCATTTATGGACACATACATATAAAAGCTTACAGATTCATGTATTTTTCAAACAGTACAAATCCTGTGTCTAGTTCAACACCTGCAACACAGTCATGGAGAAGACCGCTGATGAGACCTGATGGTTGTCCAGAAGACAACCATCAACCCCCTCCACAAAAGGGTCAGCCCCAGATGGTCACTAATGGAAATTTGACTGGAAGGGGAAAATGTGGTGGGAAAAGGTGCACAAGCGAAGGGGTGACCACAGCCTTTTGAGGATTGTTGAGAAATGTTGAGTCAAGAACTTGGGGGAGCTTCACGTGGAGTGGTCTGAGGCTGGTGTCTCAAGAGCCACCATCACAGAAGTCTTGAGGAAAGGAGCTACAACCAGGATCGCAGCACCGAATTCCTTCATTGGGTTGGTGTTTGGGTTGCTATCAATATACAAGATCTAAAACGGCCTTATAGTCACATATTCCTGAAGACCACACAGAGTGAAGATATGAAATATGATCTATAGAACAACAATCTTTATGAAAATGACGTCTTCTTCTACCAATTATTTCAATTTTTCACTTTGACTGGTGTCCACTTTATGTTGTGAAGTAAATGAAGCATTTATGTCTGCTGCTTTAATCAGTCTGAAGGAGAGGACATCCGATGGGCAAATCTCACCCACACAGTTCCTCAGAAGCGAGCCGTAAAGGCTGACACAATGCTCTGCTTCTTTGAAGTGCCTTAGAAAGTCAAATCTGTTCCTAGAAAAGACACGCAGCCCTGTAATTGCCCGGGAGTTAGGTGCATTCTGTTGCTTCTTTAAACCTCGTCTTCAATACACCCTTCAAAATGATCTTTGAGTGATGTGAACGGGAATTTTGCTTCCAAATGACAAAAGAGTGAAAGAAAACGTACGTCAAAGCCATTCTGACACGTTTGTGCATTTTTCAACAGTGCTTCAGCTGCTTGATCCATTTCCAACCAGATCCACACGTTTTCATTGTTTAGGTTTTTTATTATTATTTAAGAATATTATAACCACTGCTTTTGAAGAGTTAAAAGCTCCTTTGGTGGTTTTTCTTTTAAGTATCCGTTTCTTCTTTAGTAATTCTACACTTACTGTTATGGGGAAGGAAGAAAAATCAGGACCAATATATGATTGAAAAGTGAGACTGATATGATCAATATTTATTGATCTACACGTACAGAAGTAGTGTCTCTCAGGTATGACGCAACATGCCAGAGACATCAGAATGGAGGTCCTAATGGTATCCTCTGATAATCCATCCACATTGGCTCGTTGGTCGTCTCCACCGAGACAACAGCAGGACTGATCACTGGTGATGACCCACTGCCATTCATAGTGACTCTGTGACAGTCTATCAGTGACTATCTATCTCCCTCTGTGTGGACCATGTAGGTCTTCAAGATCCTTTATTTCACTGGTGTATGCCTTCTTCTGTCCACAGCATGCCGTGGTAACATCTATGCCCATAAATCCTACACCTAACCCTTACTCTAACCCTTACTCTAACCCTTACTCTAACCCTAACTCTAACCCTATAAGCTTATTTAAATGCTTTCCCTGCTCTCAACACACCTGATTTAGTGCTCATTAACACGCCTTCCAGAGTCGGATTTCCTATTATGCCTCAGAATATGTTTGATGTCATTAGGTTGACATATTTCAACAGACTTGCGTGTTTATGCATCTATCATTCATGACTGTTGAGTGAGAGAAAGGGTTATTATCACGCTTCAGCAGATTATTCCAGCTAAAGCTGTAGTGTTCATTTGTCAGCTAAATTAATGAGCGTATGTGTGTGTGTGTGTGTGTGTGTGTGTGTGTGTGTGTGTGTGTGTGTGTGTGTGTGTGTGTGTGTGTGTGCTGTTAGTGTTGTGTGAAAGAGTATGTCTTACGTATAATGAGTCTGTTTTATAAAATGATGTCCACACAAACCCTAATCAGGGAATTATGGGAAGGTGTAGAGTGACGAACGCTACAACCCCGTCACAGGGAACAGTGGACAACAAGGCCAAGCACCTAAAAGACGCGTCAGATCTGCCCAAGATCCAGATCGCAGAGTCAGCAGTAGGTGTAGGAAATACAATATACCTGGGTGGAACACACGCACACACACACACACACACACACACACACACACACACACACACACACACACACACACACACACACACACACACACACACACACAGATATCACTGCTGTACAAAGTTCATGTATCTCTTAAACCCTTTAGATGCTCCGTACATGGTGTAAATAGTTCCGGGTGAACAGAAATGCTCTAAATTTACATTTATTTTCTCTTATTTTACATTAGATTCCAGTCATAGTTAAGAACACACACACATACACACACACACACACACACTCACACACACACACACACACACACACACACACACACACACACACTCACACAGACAGACAGACACACACACTCACACACACACACACTCACACAGACAGACAGACAGGCAGGCAGGCAAGCAGATAGATAGATAGATAGATTATTTAAACTCCTGTCTCTGATCAATAACCAGATGCAGGTAAAGAGGAATACATTAAAGAAGGGTTTCTCATCCTGAAGAAAGTAGTGGAGATCTTTTGAGCTTGTTTGAAGAACAAAGCTTCCAGATTTCTCCTGGAGGCCCCCAGTCAGCGCCTGGATGTGTTCAATTCCATTAGCAGCACGCCTCATCTAACTTCACTAAGCACTGATTTACCAAAAACTATAAATATAATATTAAACTCACAGTATGAGAACTTTGGAGATGTTTAAAGAACCCATTACTTTATGTAAGATTTATGTATATATATATATATATAAATATATCACATCAGGGTTCCTTTTTCAACTCACAGAACAGGATTAAAATAACTGTAAGGGAACAAAAATAGCACTAATATTTCATTAGTATTCATTTAAGCGATTCACACTATAAATAGTTAACTTTATTTATTTATTTATTTATTTATTTATTTATTTATTTATTTAGCATTTAACCCACAGTGATACACAGACATACACACTTGTTAATTCACACACTGGGGAGTTAAGTGCCTTGCTCAAGGGCAGTTCAGTCACGCCCTGCCAGTTGAGGGATTCGACCTGGCAACCTTCCAGTCACAGCCTTCCGGCCACAGCTGCCCAATCAAGGGAGAGCGCGAATGCAGTGCAGCACTATCAGAAATTACGCAGTCAAAATTCCCCCATTTGAGGAATCATCAAGGGTCAATAGAGTTGAATGAAGTCTTTGCAGAGCTGAACGGTGCTGGATTAACTCTGCCCGATACAACTTACTATAACTCTGACCCAAATACACTACTGGTCAAAAGTTTTAGAACACCCCCAGCTTTCTTTCAGTCCGTGTATTGGCACTTCAAGTCCAGCAGCCACTCCTCCAGAACCCAGAAGAGTGCAGAGCTTGCTATTTGACGTGAAATGTAATTTAGTTCAGTTAACTTGGAATTGACCATAACATGACCAAATGCAGGGCGGCACGGTGTCGCAGTGCATAGCAATGTTGCCTCACAGCGAGAAGAACCTGGGTTCGATCCCCGGGTGGGGCGACCTGGGGAGTTTCTGTGTGGAGTTTGCACGTTCTCCCCATGTTCTCGTGGGTTTCCTCCGGGTACTCCGGTTTCCCCCACAGTCCAAAGACATGCATGGTAGGTGAATTGGTGACTCTAAAGTGGCCCTTAGTGTGTCTGGGGTTGTTTCCCGCCCTTGCGCTCAAAGCTGCCGGCTGGGCACCGGCTCACCCGTGACCCTATTCCGGAATAAGCGGTTCAGAAAATGGATGGATGGATTACCAAATGCAGTTACCTGGTATGTTAGAGTTTGTCCCTCATACTTAACTGCTTAATACCTAGAATTTACTAGAAAGCATTGTTCACTGTTCTGCATTGCCTGGATCAGATATAGTATATTCAACTCCACTTAAAGAGCCTAACATAGCAAAACGATAGTTGTTTACTAAACAGAAAGCAACATTAAAAAGTATTATTGAAGGCCTGCCCTCTCTTTCAGTGAAGGAAATTCTGTAAATCTCACATTTGTGTTACCCACTAATAGGCTGTTCTAGTTTCCTCCCACAGCGAGAGTCAAGGTTAGGCCACGTTGTCTCTGATGAACAGTATGGATTGGGGCTGGGAGTGAGTTTACTGAGGCGTGAGGCATCTGTTTCTTACTTCCGTACAGAAACAAAAGTTGAGAAAGTGACATTTATTGGGGATATTTATGCTACAAAGAGAGCACACCAATACCCAGCAGAGGTGAGTGCTCCTCTCTCTGTGTGCTCGGTCAATGCCACTGGAAGCAGTTCACACACACTGTAATGACATTTCTACTCACACTTATAATGCAGGCTGGATAAAAGGTGGTTTAGATCCAAAGCACTGACAAAAATGATCTGTAGACTGGGGTTTTGGCCACTGCTGAGCGTACTCTTCAATACATCTGCAAATTCAGCAACTTTCGTCACACTATGATGTTTGGCCGGCGCAACCGCGATCAATCCTTTCAGCCAATGATTAACACCTGCTTTGTGACCAATGAATCCTGTTGCACACCCCACAGGTATTTACCTTCATCATCCTTCAGGACCCTGAAGTTACTGCTAGCTAAAATGAGGTGTGCAAACCTTCTGAGATGTTCTAAAACATTAATGGTGGACAAAGCACTAGAGCTACCAGACAGTTTAAGAGATATAGACCGAAATATGGACAGAACAATAAAAATGATTACAATCAGTTTCCAAAAATCATGAAAATGTAGAACTTTGCTATAATTGAACTCAAATTAAAATGATGTCAATCGCTATTGACATTTTAGTTCTTAGAGAGTTATTTTCTCGTCCTGAGCTGAGATGTTTTTAAATCCCTTCCAAGACTCTGCATCTGCATCTTTCTTCCGGATTGACTCGGAGGCCATGGTGATCCCACTCTCTTCAACAATCAAGAGCAAACCGAACTAATGTCTGAGGCTCCTTCAAAAACCTCTCTAACCATGTTCTACACATCTGCAGCAGATGTTCTAATTCATGTGTAATAAATGTGGGGGTATTTTTCTTCACAAGAAAAAAAGAAACTGTTTTCCTTCAGTTTCATACGTTTAGTCATATCACCGCCGTCTCTCATTACAAGATCAAACACCCATATGTTTAAAGGTTTTCACAGGTTGTCCCTTTTTGACATTTGCAATAAATGAATAACGTTCGTAACAGAACACCTTCAAGGTTGACATGACCAAATGGCTCATTCAATCATCAAACCTCTGCTGATGCTTTAACCTTCGCTGCCATCAAGGCATGGACAAGCATGCAGTCCACCTAACCGCTTGCTCTTATGACTCTGATTGCTTTGAGATATAATGGAAATAACGAGGTCTTCGCTGCAGGCTGTGTCTACTGTAGGCCGTGTGTCTAGAAGTTTCTGTGTGAATACAGTGATCAATGCAAGTGAGGGTGAAATGAAGAGACTGGCGCACCTCCTGTCCGCATCGATCCTGCTCTGAGGGGAGGCTGATGGAGCCCACTTGGTGAACTCTGTTGGCATGAAAGCAAAAAGGCAAACACAGTCATCACATGCAAACCACCTACAGCATGGACAGTTTCCCCATCATCGTGTGAATGGGACGAGGCAGAGAGACAGACAGAAAGACAGACAGAGACATAGATATAGTGATGTTTACATGCACTAACTATTAGTCTTCCAAAAAAATCCCTGACATATGTGGTGTTATAGGGCTTTTCCATCATCGGTCAATAATTAATAAGTGGTTTTGACCAGGAAAGAATTGATTCCCGCTCATGAGTCTCGATTCCTCCCAAGGGTTTGCTTTGCTCCCTTTTTTTATTTTGCTCAGTTTATTGTGTGTTGTTGCTCTTTTGTCTTTTGCCGTGTGCAGTGGACAACTGCAGTGGTGTCGAGCAGGACTGTCATGGGGTCATCTTCAGTTATAAATCCTGGTTTTGTCTCGTTGGAGATGAACCAGTGAATGGAGGTACTGAGGTCAGCGCCAACGGTTTGTTGTCACATACTGCTGCCATCTCTTGCTTTGAGGACACAGATACTATGCAAGGATAGCGTGGGATGCTTTTGGACACCCTATCAACACTCCACCCCTACCACACCATCTGCAGAACTGAGTGAGAACATTCAAGCCGCAAGGGATGGATCATCACAGGACGCCGTTAGGAACCTCTACAACTCCATGCAGAGACGTCTGGCGTGTTGCGTTAAACCCGACCCCGTAGAGACACGACTTCTGTATGAGTAGATCAATAAATATTGATCATATCAGATACATTTATAATCAGTTATTGTTCCTGCTAATATTTAATCATCTTTCCCAACAGCATTGCAATCCCACACATCCGTCTGGGTGCAACTATTCTTTTTTTTATGCTGAAGCTGTTAACAATCCTCGGGACATCCATGCACGAACAATTTAGATTTTAGATTCCGGTAATTGTTAGGGTTAGAGTAAGAGTTAGGTTTAGACAATGCACCACAATTTAAACGGGTGTGGTTGTTCCCAAACCATCCCCTGAGCTAACACCACTATTTTATTTATATTTATATACATCACATACATTTATATACCGTCATTTGGTATTTTATTATATATGAGAATTGCATAAAATCTACATTGTTGAGCAACATGAACATTTTACATTAAAGGGCTACGTTTGTTTATATCTGAAGGTATTTTTGCCAAAGTAATTAAAGAAAATACTATTTAAAGAAATACATCTCGGAATTATAACCACTTAAATGTATTTTGAAGCGGCTCAATGCTTCAGACGATACAGGTCGCAAATGGACATTCAACTGTTTAATCAACATTCTGATTAAAGGAACTATTTTGGCTCCAGGCATTGGCATTAATAAACACAACTTAATGGACTACACTGGACATTTTGCTTCAGATTACAAATTACTCACTTCAGAGGATTCCATTGGCTTTCTGCAATCTGTTCACAGGCTGATCCGAGATCAGAAGCAGTTTACGACGGAGAACCGTTTGTACTCCTTACTCAGTGAACGCACTCAGTTGTTTTAGGTTCTGCACACTGCTGGCACAGAGGTGCAAACGCACACACAGCTTGTCTAGTCTCTGCAGAGAGATGCAATGCCAGGTGTGAGCTAGAGGGGTATAAAGCCCCCCTAATATTGAGCTATGGAGCAGTGGAACTGTGTTCTTTGGAATGAGGGAACTCCATCTAGTAGTTTTGGGATGAGCTGGGAAGTCGGGGATGCGGTGGTATGGTGATATCACTAATTCTCGTGCCTCTGAATGCAATCCAATCCTCACAGCAAGGCTCCAAAATGTAGAAGAATCCTTCCTTGGGTTACTCCACTGAGCATGAGCAGGTGTGCCATTGCAATGGTCCATATTACAGTGATACAGACTCAGTTTTCTCATTTTTCTGGTTTTCAGGCAAGTTATAGTGAGGAACAACGATACAACTGCTTGAACTTGAATGTGTGAGGGTCACAACCTCTGGTAATATATCACTATATCAGTGAAACTGGCCACTGCTCTGTCCAGCTCTGTGTGCTGCAGCACTGGCCTGCATAACTCATTTTATTTCAGTGTATAGAAGTTACATTGAGGAATGACAATACAAGTACTTGAACCTGGACTTGGAGTCACAATCGTTGGCTCATATTACCACCACAATGAAGAAGCTGGCTAGTATAGTTGTGAGTAATCCAATGTCTCAACCCCTAATTGATGCAAAACCATTCAAAATGTTGGTATTTTATTATATTACGATCAACTTTATAATTATACACACTCGTGATCAAAGAAACGGTTGCACCAATTACAATGATGTCATACCAGACTGTCACAGAGTCAATCAGAATGTGGTGACTGTGAAGATGAAGATGTGAAGATGACCAATGGTGTGTGGAGGCACAGGGGTCGGCACCAAGATCAATGGTTTCTTGTCACACATCATACGTCCAGAAGGCTTGGTGTGATGGTGTGGGCGCAATTTCGTTTGATGTCAGATCTTCTTTGGTCTTCAGCCACTTACAGGCACGTTGACAGCCCAGCATTACGTTAATGAGGTCCTGCAACCACTGGTCCTACCTTTTCTAAACACACACTCACGCAATTCCAACAGATGAGTAATTTATCTGATTTTAAGAATCTGCTGCTACTGATGTGTTTCATTGGCATGATGAAATACTGTGGGGGTTGCACAATATATCATTTCTGCCTCATCAGTGCAATGTGGGCATGCATGATATTGGCATCACAAAAACATGCAATGCCATGCAAAGCAAATTTAATTTAATGTTAATTTTTTTTATTGCTTGATCATTTATTTACTCCAATCATTGATAAATAGGGGATATTACTAATGTCATGACACACTGGATTACTGGTGAAATTTCATTTCTATCTGGTGAAAAAAAAATCGAATAATATTGCAACGTGTTTTTCACACAATACATATCGCAGGACAAAATATATACCACAGTCTCAGGTTTTTCCAGTATTGTAAAGCATGAAAAGGTCTTATCACTACAATATTTTTTATCATACCCCCCTCCTCCTGGACCTTCCCTTCCCCCTCCAACCTAAACCAATCTAATGCTGCCACCAAGCTTCTCAAGAACCATCTTCTACAAACAACCATCATCAGGATCCGAAATAGTGGATTAAGTTTGAATCCAAAACCCTGGAGGAAGCAGATCTCCAGGAACCAGCTTGGCTTAAATATATAACACATTTCCTTCAATCAGTCAACCAAGGTTAATCCCGAACCTGACTTTCCCAGATTCGGATTAATCCTGGATTTTCAGGTAAACCTGCTGTGAGATTGTCCCATGAAGCATCTCCAGGTGTTTCCAGACCTGCATGAGAAGCTGAAGCTCCAGCTGAGAGTGAAGGCACACGGTCTGCCTCTACAGGCACCTCTGGGCTTTGTCCAAGAGCATCACCGCCTGCTTCCCGACATCGTTTGTGCCATCTAGAGATTCCCTCCCGTTTTTTCCTCCACGCGCAAGAGCTCTCCTCTGGAGCGGCTGTGCGCACGCGCGTCGGACTCCTTGCCTGCCTCTCTGGCTTGTTTGGAAACTGGAGATGCCAGCTGGACGTCCAGAGTAGAAACTGGAGACGCGGGATTTCCAGCGCGCGCGCGCGCACGGATTCTCCGCAACGGCTTGGATCTGTGCGGGAAAGGCAGAGAGGTCCGAGGGAGCTCGTGCGGGAATGCGGGGCTGAGCTGGAGCTCGTGGGGAATATCTGCGGGGCTCGTTTGCAGCCCAACTTTGGAAGCCGCGCGCGCTCTGCGGGGAGAGGGGCTCTGCGGGTTTGCCGCACTTGCGCTTGCGTCGGCTTTTGAGGGAATGAAAAGGCACGATGGTCCAGAGCGACCCGGTCCTAAAGGGCTGCCTGCGGGAGAGAAGCTGAACGGGACAGAATGGGTTCGGTTCCGCTCATCAAGGTAAGAGCTGCAGCTCTGAGGTCTGCGCTTCTCGTGTTGCGCATCGGCGCATTTGTCAGCGTAAGGAGCGCCAGAGCCATCCGAGATCTGGTGCAGGCGACCAAAGGGTGGAGAGGAGGAAAGTTGCATGAGAAATTAAGCCCCATCTTGAGGGAGAGGGGCTGGAGATGCGGGGCTGGAGATGTTTAAGGGTCATAAAAAGGTGCATTACTGCGCTTCGTTTTAACCCGCAGTCCCGCTGGGAAGCAGACTCCCCACCACAGGTGAAGTGCGTTTAATAGCTGGAGGTGGGCTGTCAGTCAGATGTGATTGGGGTTCATTTGAAGGGTCTTCTGCAACATACCAGTGAACCCACAACCCGCTGTGCAGAGTCGGGCTGGTTGCGTTGTGCGCGTCGGATGCAACGTGCGGCACTTTCAGCCACATGCACATTTGTCTGTTGTTAAGTGGTGCTGGTTCGGCTGAAGATGGTCAGCCTTTCGCCTGTGATTGGTGGTGTTTTGTGCCTCTGAAGTGTTGAGGTTAATGCACGATCCTCACTGAGCCCTTTCTCCTCAATGCCGACGGTTTGGAGGCTCCACAGAGGAACACCGCAAAGGTAAATGTGCGATCACGTCGGGTACATGCTGCACCTTTTTAGGGAGTGGTGTGTGTGTGTGTGTGTGTGTGTGTGTGTGAGAGAGAGAGAGAGAGAGAGAGAGAGAGAGAGAGTTAGAGCAAGAGGCACTAGACAGAAAGGCACAGAGAGAGAGAGAGAGAGAGAGAGAGAGAGAGAGAGAGAGAGAGAGAGATCTTCTGCACTTCCATCTAAATATGCTTTAACCAGTTGGTTCTTCTCCAAAATCCAAATCTATCCAAACCTACTGATATTTTCGAGATGCATTCTCGTCCTACACTAAACTGCATCCCCAGCAGATGTCTGGCACCACTTCCAATCTACAAGACAGCTTCACTTGCCTGGGATCCAGCCCTGAATTCTAGCAGGATTAATGGCACGTCACAGCTGGTTTTCAGGACCAGGGACAGCGCCAGCATCTCGCCCGCGCTCCCTCCCAGATAATACATGGCAGTAAAATGAGCTGTTTAACATACAGAGCTTTGAGAGTTAATGAGGTCAAACGATGCACCAGCTTTTGTAACCCATTCAGTCGTTTGAGGCACCTTTTAGTGTGTTAAGTCAGTTGTGATAACCATATGGACAGTGTTTCTTCTTCAGAAGATCACGTCTCTGTCAGTTGTGGGGCAGAGTCTTCCATCAACAGTGAAGCAGTGCATACAGATGTTCGTTTACATAGGGGACCCATCAGCCATAACATTAGAAACATAGTAACATTGATTTTCTTGTTACGGCTGCACCTGTGATGGAGAGAACAGTCCGTTCTTGAAGTTGATGTGTTGGAAGCAGGGAAATGGGTGAACCTAAGGATGTGAGCCTACAAAGCCCTGTAGGTGTCAACCTGCATAAATGAAAATAAGTTGTGGGCATGGCTTAGTTAAGAGTCGGAACAAGATCATTAAATTAGGGTCAGAATTTAGTGAGGCATGGGAACGACTGAGTAAGGCATTTGAAGAAAATAATTAAGCTGTGGCCACACAATAATAAGGGTTTCCACCTCTTCCCCCTTTTGTGGTCCACCCACAATCTTTTCATTACACAAAAAAAATCAATAAAGCACATTAAAAACAGGAAGCTTCATTCACTGCATTGGGGGCAGGGCTGTCCGGACAGGTGGCAACCCTACAATGGGACGAGGTCTTACTGAGTGAAGGTCAGGACTTGTTTTTATTTATGTGAGATGTCACCAGTGGGCTTCTGTATGAGCAGCTTTGAGAAGAGCCAGTTTGTGATTTGTGATTGGCATCTGCAAGATATCAGGCGGGTCTGGTGTTGTGTCCCTGGTTCGCAGTGGTTGGTGCCATTGATGTAATCCATGATGGCACAACCTCACAAGTCACTTAGTGGACCTTCGAAGGTCTGTTGAAGTGGGTCAGAGCTGTTTTGGCCAAATAAGGGGAATCAGCAACATAGTAGGAATGTGGTTTTAATGTTATGGCTGATGAGTGTGCAGGCGATTTGTTTGGGCACTACTTTGCATATAAATGGCTGTCAGGATTGCTTGATTTCATTTGATTATTTGATGAAAACAAATAGAAAATTGGACAGTTCGCAACTGATTGTGACAGCCCTTCATTGCCTTCCAATTACGAATGCAGTGAAACTGACTTTACCATTGAGAGTAATGTGTCGAATTACTGCCCTCCACTAAAGGTCGATTTTGGCCTTGACCTCAATGTTTGCTCTCAGACAAGACAAGGTCTTTAACCAACCAAACCTTCCTTCAGTTCAATCACGAGGCAGCATATGGATGGACTACCAAAGCATATTGTTGGACAATTGAAGAGAGCAGCACCTTCTCAAACCATTCATGTAAATTGACCCTTCATTAACCTCCTATTAGATTCAAAGCCAGTCCAGAGCCACGATCAGTCTGACCGATCCTACGTGTTATGCAAATACTGTACATCTGAGGGTGTGCAAGAGTTGGTGTTTTTGTCCTTCTGTCTTTTCGTGTGCTGCTTAGTCTAAAGAACCGACACTATCTTTAGCCGGTGTAATCTCTGTCTCTTAGGCAATTATGACTAAAGCCTCTGCAAAGAACCTTCAAGACCATGGTGGCTGAACTGAATGTTTCCTCAGGAACACTTGCTAGAGACCTCTAAGCAACCCCTCTGACACATGCTATATCAGAGGCACACCAGGCCAGGCAAACTGTTGGGCTAATCTGAGTGTCTGGCGTTGGAGAGCTGCCTTGGCCTGCAGAGGATTAAGGAAATTTCCCTAATGAACTTAGAGTTAAAGCCTTTTCACCCACTGGACCCAATTTACTGAGGATGCTGCAGAGCATGCAAGCAAACACAACTGTCAGAGGTGGGAATCAGAGTAGAACTGACAGATGTAATCTTATCTTACTGCTGATTATCACTATATAAAATTGGTGGGCTCAGTTAAAAGTCTGCACGTGGGCTCAGTCGTCTTTGAGACCTCTCTTTTTGTCTTCGTACTTTATGACCTCTTCTTTGTTTCTACATCCACTGTCCATATGGGCTCCTCTCCTCACCAGGCAGGAGCACTGTGTAGTTTTATAATCGCACCAGTACAAGTGGATCAGGTACAGCAGTGCTGCTGGAGTGTTTAAACCCCTCCGTTTCACTGCTGGAACGAGGACAGTCAGCCAACCCCTAATATCCAGCCGACAGCGTCCTGTGAGCAGGACTAGGATGAAGGACTAGAGGATGACCAACGCAAACTGTGCAGAAATAGGTGAGCTCCTGTCTCGGTCTTTACATCTACAAGGTGGAGCAACTAGGGAGGACCGTCTGATAGAGTGGACAGTGAGTGGACAGTGTTTAAACACTCCAGCAGCACTGCTGTGTCATACCAGCACAACACACACAAACACACCACCCCCTGAGAATGACCCTCCACCCACATTATACCTGCCCCGGTGGTCCGGTGGGGTCCTGACCATTGAAGATCAGGGTGAAAGGAGGAAAACAATGTATGCAGGAAAACAGATGAACTACAGTCTGTAAGTATAGAACTACAAAGTCACCATATATGGTCAGAGGAGCTGATCAAATGGACAGTGAATTCCTAGAGCTTCCTAGAATTTCTGACGTAGAACACAGAAGACCATGAACATGGGGGTAATAATGGGCCATGATTGCAGCTTTTGTAAATGACATCTTTATTTGCTAACCTCTGCATTTTACTTGTTTAAATGCCAAGAGCCCGAGTGAAGGTCAACCATATGTTTACTTTGCTTTCTTCATGTTTAAATACCAGATTCGGTAGCGCATTTTTAAAGTACACGTATTAGCAAATGTAACAAGGGGCATGTTATGACCTGCAAATCCCTCTGCATCTTCCAATCCTCATATGAACTGCACTGAAGTTCTGAAAGATCATGAACGTTCAGTCCCGATAACGCAGGCCTTGTCATCGTAGCTTTAAAGGTCAGATCTGTAAGAAGTAGAGTCTCTCTGAGAGCAGGAGAAAGAGAAGTTTAATCCAGAGCAGCTGGAAATAATGTTTGTACCATTACGTCGATACATCAATGCATTTAACCCATCCATGCAGTGAAACACACACATACACGCTTGTACCAGTTGAGGGAATCGAACCCACAACCTTCCCTAACTAGCAGGCCATATATGACCCCACATATCGCCATAACATTAAATTACTGAGCGGTAACGTGAATAACATTGGCTATCGACACCTATGGAAGGGTAGGATCTGTACATTAGGCAGCAAATCAACAGTCAGACCTTGACGTTGATGCGTTTAAGGGTTAGATGACTTAACAACTGGGTCAGAGCATTTCCAAAACACTGGGCAGGTTTTGTGGGGTCTTTCTGGTGTGCAGTGGTCAGTGTCTACCAGAATTGCTCCTACGCAGACAGGTGGTTTTATTGTAATGGCTCATCAATGCCTTTGCCTATGCGAGTGCAAATATTAGTCAAAGCTCAGCTATAAGATGGTTTCAAGTCATCTATTGGTTTTAGAGGAGGGTCAGAAGATTTACTCGACCAAAGACTTTATGGTAAGGAATGTGACTGATGTTGTGTAACGGTACTCACTGGCCTATGGTGACCGTCCCGCCTCTCTCCCAACTTGCGGGACTCTCCCACAAAAACATAATGGCTCTCCGATGCCCGCAAATTACAAATCGTATCCCGGATATCAAAATGATTTTTATTTGCTCACACAATTTTAAGCATGAAGAAGAGAGTGAAGAGCATGAAGGAGTGACAAAAGTAGCAAGAGAGCACAGAGAGCATCCTGATAGGTCTGCTGAGCAGAAAGAGAGACGAGTGTTCTCACAGTGTTCTCACAATCAGTGTTCTCACATAGGGACAGAACGTACAGTAGGGATGTAGGACTTAAACCCCTTAGGTTTTTTATTCTGGGTGTCAGAAAAGTTCTACGGGCACAATTTCAGAGGAGTGTTTAGGTGATTGGGGTGGTGAGACTTCCCAAATACCATAGTTCCTGCTGTATCCCAGCTCTGGTATGAGCAGATCAGACACAGCCGTGCTGCTGGAGTGTGTAAGCACCTCAGTGCCACGGCTGGACTGAGATTAGTCCACCAACTGGCATCTGGTGGGCAGCATTCTGTGAGCACTCACGAAGGACTTAGAGGATGACCAACACAAAGTGTCTCTTTGTGTCTGACTTTACATCTACAAGGTGGAGACGTCTAATAGAGTGGACTGTGAGTGGACACAGTGTTTAAACACTCCAGCAGCACTGCTGCGTCTGATCCACTCGTACCAGCAACACACACTAACACACCACCACCATGTCAGTGTGACTGCAGTGCTGAGAATGACCCACCACCCACATCATATCTGCTCTGTGGTGGTCCTGTGGGGTCCTGATCATTGAAGATCAGGGAGAAAGGAGGAGAATAAAGGATGCAGAGAAACAGATGGACTACAGTCTGGAATTATAGAACTTACTTTTAAACTTGAAAGGTGACAAATTTAGGGAGTCTAGGGAGCTTATCTGCAAGAACCCATGTGTGTTTCTCTTACCATGAACATTAAAGGACTGTTACCTTCTAAAAAGTTGTTTTTATAGCAGATTCGGTGAAGATCTGTGCCATTGTATATGTATTGCGTCATTATCGTTCTGCCTTGCTATAGGTTTGAGGCATATTGATGTTTTCCAGTGAAAACCATGTCCATCTCCAAATCTGCTTTTAGATTTCTCCATGGTGTGAACCCTGCAGCTGCTCTGTACACTGTGTAAGAATGTGGATGAACAGACTAGAATGAATAGAAATGCTCTTGAATTGCTTTTAACATTAACTTCCAGAACATGTTTGCCTTTCATAAAATCACCCTTTTGGAGATACACCTTTTCCATTGGACAGAGGATGAAACACAATCCTGAAGAATAAGAAGTCCTCCCACCTAAAATGGTGCAGATCTTTTAAGACAGTTTTCAATTCCAGATATATTGGTTATGGATGGAGTCCACCACAGACCTGTACCCAGTGGAGGGTCAGTGGTAACGCTGAATGAATGTTGCTTACGTGTGTTTAAACATTCATCTTGAGTGCAGCTGGCATTGAAGCTGGTAGGGGTTTTATTGTCTTTCTGGATCCAGATGAAGGCCTGGGTAGGTTCCTATGCTTCACCATATTGTTTAAAATTCTAGTGTATATCTATATTTCGTCAGAGATGGAGTGCCTGGGAGTGGTGGAGTGTTCTGGCAGTTATTGTTTATATCTTTTGGGGTGTATATTGATTTCTGTACCTTAAGAACATCTAGTGCGAAGCCTTTGCTTTGAATTTGCATCAGTCATGCCCAAGGAGAACCTGTCTTTCTATATTTATTGTATTTTTTATTTATTTTTTTGTCCTTCTTGTCTGTAAAGCTTTGCCAAACTAGCAACAGTTGCTATCAGATAATAGATTTGTGGGTGGAGAATAGAGAGAATCATTTTTTGGGGAAAAAAACAAGCAAATTTATGAATTGATACTGTTCAATACAGAAGGAGCCACTCCAACCAGATATTTTTAATAGTGTTTTCTTCAGTTTTGCAGGATGGTTTAGTAGTTTGATGTATTTTTGTTCATCAGAACACTTGAAAAGCATTCATAGGAGACAGTGACACATACCTGGTATTGCTATTTTCTGGAGATCCTAGGTTACGTCTTCATTTCAGATGTAAAAATGAACAGAATTTAGAAGAATTTAAAAGAATACTTCACATCTCAGAAATCCTGTTGGACGCCATCCAGTGTGTTTGAGCTGAGTGCAAGGATGCAACAATTAAGTAATTTAGATGAAGTGTTTGTATTGGTTAGTTTGAAAATGATAATATGGTAATAAGCTCTTCAAAATGCTTGAAAGTGGTCCAAATAGAACAAAAGAAACAACCTGCTTTATTATTTTTGTCATATTTTGATTATTGTCCCAGAGTCTGTGTGCAGGTTGAGCTTGTACACGAGGACAGAGCAGTAAACATGCACTGGAAGCTCCTTTGACGTTTAAACTGGGATCTACTTTCGATAAGTCGGTCATAACATGTCATTTGAATGGGGTTTGTGCAAACCTTTGCAGACCCTGTATCATGTTTTATTGGTTAAAATGTAAATGTGTTTAGTTTTAGCCTTTTTCTAACATGATCTTAGTTCTAGCTTAAAGGTTAGAGAAACAGGATTGGCCAGAAGTGAGGAGTCAAGAGGAGTGAAGATACAGAGCTTTGTCCTCCCTCCTTCACTCAGCATTTCCAGCTGAGGTTCAAGGCAAGGCACCAAACCCCCTGGGCCCACCCCTCAGGGTGTGTGTGTGTGTGTGTGTGTGTGTGCTCTAATTGCTCACTAGAATTACAAACCTACTTTACAGTCATTGAACAGCCGTGTGATTCAGTGAACACACGCTCGCACTAGTGAACAGGGCAGTGAGCTGGGGAGTAATAGGGGGTTCAAGGACACCTCAGCTGTGAACGGTTGAGCACTGTTCCTTCAGCCCCTTCTCCCACACTTCTTGCTGGTCCAGGGGACTGAACCATTGGCCTTGTGGTCCCAAAAGATTCCCAGTGTTCACTAATATTACTGGATAACATGTGAACATTATTCAGATCAGTTATTAGTTACTATTCATAGTGTAAGACAATCGATATCTCAAAGTATCGCAATATCAAGTGTGGAATTGTAATGTTATTGGGATGGAAGATGGTAGGAGGAACATTGCCAGTGCCATTATGCAATGTGCCAGATATCTCAGGAATGGAGTTGTAGAGGTTCCTAATGATGTCCTTTCAGAATCCATCCCATGCAGCTGGAATATTCTCACTTAATCAGATTCCACACATTTTCCAGTCAGGGATCGGTCTGGTGATAGGACATGGTCATGGTTTTGTATCTGTATCTTCATAACGAGCTCTTAAGATGGCAGCAGTATGTGGACGAGCATCGTCCTGTTGGAAGAGAGCAGCAGAGTGTGTGTTCAGGAAAGGAAGAACCACTGGTTCCAGGACCTCATTTATGTCACGTTGAGCATGAAAGTGCCTGCAATGAAGACCAACGGTGATCTGATATCATACACAATTCCACCCACACCATGACACCAGTCCCTCTGGCCGTCTCCACCAAGATAAAAGTGGGACTGGTCACTGAAGTCCCTGGATGAAGTCCATTCACTGTGGGTTAACAGTAGGTAGTGAAGATGACATTCACGTTGTGCTTGTCTTTGTCTCCGGCCAAAAATCCTAATCAGCTTGCATGGAGGATGGTTAGTGCCGAGCTTCAGCTTCACACGCTGATCTGAGGTCAGGCATGATGTTGTACTGATGATGGGAATGATGAGGGTGGGGATTGCGAGGGCTGATTCCTGACAAGGGCAGAAAGGAACTGGAGCAATGGCACCTCAGGGACGAGGAACAGAGCAGAGATGGACTGTGCCTGGCAGCCACACACTGAATTAGATGCCCCTCTTGGGATGTGGGAAAATGGTTCTCAATCTCACTGTGAAATATGAGAGTCTGACCATTAGTGCATCTTTCAGCTGTCCATGTGACCCCAGAGCTCCAGAGGAACAAAGGTCTTTGTTCTTGTGTTTAAGAATGACGCATTGTACCGCGTTGAACCGTGCAAACGGAAGATCCGCCTCCGTAGGTTGAGTATTGTGGAGCTTGACAGGCAGATGTGTCATCATAGGCCTGATGAGACGAATATGAGCCTTGGCACTCTAATTTGGTGGCACTGGCTGTTAGGAAATGCCATGCGAGGTGAATGCATTGGTATTCAGGATACCATATGCATTATACAAATGTGCTGTTTTAAGTAGGAGTTTTCAAGGTATTTTGGTCAATATATGCAAACAGTATGCATGTATTCACTTTTTAATGCGTTTTTCGGGTGTTTGTTTTGTTGATGCTGGTGTTAATTTCTCCCATAAGTGGTTTTCTGCATCCAGTGGCCTACTTTCCACTCTCAGCGCGAGTGCAGAAAGCCTCGGCTCCACGCATAACATCTCACAGCTATTTAGAGGGTTAAATTCAATTCTAAACGGCTTGGGAAAAAAAAAACAGTGATTCATCACCTCATTATTATCACGAAGGCTACAAAATCATTGTTTTCCACCTCTTCTGGAGGTCCAGGAGATCATTTAGTGTATCGTCTCTCACATGAAGGTTTGGCTGGTTACCCTGTAGGGTTGCAAGAGCAGATTTTCACGGTATGATAACCCCGGGAAACATTGCTGTGATCTGGTATCATAGCATAGTTCATTTCCCAGCTTTTTTATCAGACTGTTTGTACGCAAATTATTAAATTATTAAATTATTTTCTTCTGCTATGTTGCTTTCTTTCCACCTCTTATTATAAGTAGCAGTTTCATGCGGGCAAAAGTATCGGGACACCTGCTCTTCCGAAATCAGGGCCGTTTAAAAGAACTGATCCTTTTTTGTAACTGTCTCTACTGTCCAGCGAAGGCTGCCTACAACATTTTGGAACATTGCTGTGAGGATTTGAGGGCACTCAGTGACAAGGGGGTCTCTTAGGTCAGGATGTTGGATGATCACCAGCGCACCTCATTCCCAGCATCTCAGCTCATCCTCAACAGAAGTACAGGATGGATAGATTCACTGCTCCACGGATCAATGCTAGGGGGCTTTACATGTCTATATTTAGCCAATGCCTGGCATTATGCCAATATGTTCATGTTTATTTATCTTCTCCAGCAAGTGCTATTCTGTTTGTAGTACTTCTCTACATTGCATACATTGGGACATATAGTGTATGTACAAAGGGTCTCCATAATAAGAAATGTGTGGGGAGTTGGGGCTCTTTTGAACTATGCTGTATGCTGTCTCCATGAATTGATCAATGCATTGTTTAAAAGTCATAGCCGTCAGAAATGAAATATTCTCTATTTGCATTTGTCTTAAATACCAATATTAATAATAACCGTCAGGTTATACACCACCATATATCCAAAGCCAGTATACCGCTGCACCCCCATTATCAATTTTCTCTATATTAAGGTTTAAATGCACTGAATTTATGTCATTTGATGGCAGGAAAAAGTGTGCATTATGCTTCTGGTGTTAAACATTTCTCTTCTTGTGTTTAAAAAAGCCAAGCCAAACCCACTGGGGCTTAATTTCTTTGCGCTGCAAAAGTCACAGACATTCAGAGCGGCTATTCAGAGACCACACAGCTCTCTTTGTAGCTGTGGTAAGCTCTATCCCCTTAGTGAGAGCAGTGTGGGTCGCCTTTCTACTACTGCTTTATTAGTTAATTACATCCAGCTGGCTGAGGCTCTTTACAAAGTTACAGTGGCTATTGGCTGGCCAAGTTCAGACACTGCAAAGGCTCCAGTTTTGTTCGAGACAGTGATAAAATGGAGGTTCTTGGCTTGTATGTAGAGCTCTATGAAGAATCTCTAAGGACATATAGAACCTTTATAGAGGTGGGGATTCTTAAAACTTACGGTCATACGGTTTCATTGGATCGGTAGCCTACTTTCAGTAGGTTCTTTGGGAAATCAATACTGGTTCTTCTATGACATTGCTCCAAAGGACCTTTTCCCCAACCATTGGTCCATTCCAACAGCTTTCTTGTATTTGATTTCCTTATCTGACGCTCACTTATGAATTTTATTGGTTGAAATTCAGGTTTTATGTTGTTGTTGGCCATATTTACTCTCTTTCTTCATCCCTTGTGTTATTGGCACCTCTGATTATTTGCCATGCTTTGTACCTCTTTCAAGGAGCAGTCTGGGCTCGATATAACTCGTAATGACTCTAATGTGAATGTAATGCTGTAGGCCTTAATCAAAGCTTTTGTTTAAGAACAATCAAGGAAATGATGACACAGGACCTTTATTTTGCTTGATTTTGAATTTCAAACATTCATATTTAGAAATTGATTTTGAGGAAGCCTTCCCTGTAGATTTCCAAGAGAATTTACATTGTGGGTTTTGCTGACCAATGTGTACGAATGCCAGAGTTGTCATTTTGGGATACAGGGATGGGCGTATTATGTTCCTCTTATATCATGAATGATGATGAGCAGTGTAGGCTTTATGGTTCGAATTTACTGTCATTTCCATATAAATGACGCCCCTCCAGAACCTCACAGAGCTCCTCTACATTGAGCCACACCTCCACACAGTCTACGATGAGCAAAATGCCAAACAATGTTCTCCTACCGACAGAAACCAGGTTCATCTGACCAGTTAACAAGGTTACAGTCATGAACAGTCCAATATCTCTGTATTGGTTCACTGTAACCAGGCAACTTTGTGAGAAGAAGTGAGCAAAGTGCCTCTTGCATGCCATCCTGCTCCATATGTTGACGGTCTGCAGTTCCCTGTGCAGTGCTCTTTCAGAGACAGGTTGTGAAGGACCTTTGTTGTTTCTAGAAGCGGTTTTTCCCTCGAAGCGAAGCAGGTTTTGTGGTAGACACGAAGTGTTGATACTGTATCCAATAGCTTCCCACACATTTTCCATCAGGGAATGGTCTTCTTGGAGTTGAGAAAGGTCATCTCGGTGCCTCTATACACAGATAAATACAGGGCATCACTGCTCGCTAAATGTCAGCAATGATGGCTGTTGCGTCACTCCACATACAGTACCAGTCAAAAGTTTGGACACACTTGACTGAATGTACTGGAGATGTTTTCTATTTATTGTTAATAGAATCTTCAGTATCAGATAATAACGGTATCTACTATATGCTCAAAAGTATTGGGACACCTGCCAGGTTAAAAAGAGTTGATCCTGTGTTTGATGGGGTCTCTTTCTCTGCTGTCCAGAGAGGGCTGGAGCTCTTCACTGAGGTTCTGAACTGAAGTGTCGGGCCGCATACAAGCCCTGCGGCTCTGAGACCTCAGTAAAGTGTTTATATCCAGTACTATTACCATGTACTGTATGAACCAAATACTTTATTTATATTTACTAACTACAAAATCTACATTTTGTACAAATTTGACAAAATTTATACAGAACTGGACAAATGCATTCTTTTGTAAGGTTGTCCTGTAAGGTTGAAGAGTGTAGGTGTCTCCAAACGTTTGACTGGTGTATGTCAGATAATCCAGTGGTTCTCCCTCTTCGTAGTTCATGTATGTATCCCAGAACCTTCATACCACTGGTACAATGCTATGAAGGGATCCCTCTCAGAGTGCTACTGCTCTCCGAGGCATGCTTCACTTGCAATGGATGCTACCAACACAACAGCACGAGTCAGAATGGAACGCATGCACAACGGGACAACCTTATATAGTCAGTCAGGTGCAGCGATAAAGCTGATGGTTTAATCTTGTTGGATGCTGTTTTTTTGACGATGAATATGTAAGTACCCATCAAAAACAGTCCACTGTATTAGGAATTGTTTGTGATGGCAGCACCAGTATTGCATATCGCATATCAGCCTTTCAAGCTATCCGAATTTTTTTTTTTGCAGCATGAACAGTTTTCATTAATCCTGAAAGTGGGCATGTAATATATTAATTAAATCCAGCAGTAATTTGTTTTGTTCAAAGTACTACAGGCCAGTCTTCAACTATATTCCAATTCAGACAGGGTTATTTTAACAGTGGATTATTTTTTTTCCAATCTGGCTTGGCCATATTGGTAATTTTCTCCCTCCTTCCCTCAGAAAATTAGTGGATCAAGTCTTTCATTGAACTCAGAATTGCTTTGACCATTTGGGTCACATACAGATACACAGAGACAGGGGGAATGCGTTCTGTCCACTGCACTCGCTGTATGTAGTCTTCGACCATATCAATATCAATAGCTCTGAAATACAGAACAATGGATGCTTTGAAACTGTGTATTTGCTCTGGG
This sequence comes from Acestrorhynchus altus, assembly GCA_034509495.1. Lineage (NCBI taxonomy): Eukaryota > Metazoa > Chordata > Actinopteri > Characiformes > Acestrorhynchidae > Acestrorhynchus > Acestrorhynchus altus. Next base: position 3,711,698 of record CM067513.1, read on the forward strand.
TGGCACTCAGTTTCTCTGCTCTGCATACTGGGAAAGCATCAGTGACCAGACAAAGACAGCAGTCAATCGGACGACTGAGATCCTATAGGCTTTGATATGATTTAAAGCCTTCTTTAAAGCCAATAGCTTCCCTTCTCATGGAAACTATCAGCTACTTTGAGTTGCACCCATTGCTGACACAGATGTGCAGCTGCACCTGCAGCTTGTCTAGTCTGTAGAGAATTACTGCCAACAGAATAGGACTGGAGCAGATAAACATGGACCTATTGATACCATGTCTAATGCCAGGCATGGACTAGAGGGGTATAAAGCCCCCCAACTTTGAGCTGTGGAGTAGTCGAACTGTGTTCACTCTATCCAGTACTTTAGTGGGGAATGGGTTGGGGAATTGGGAATGAGGTGGGATGGTGACCATGCAAAAACTAATTTTCTTGTCACTGGATGCAATCAAATCCTCACAGCAATGCTCCAACATTAGACAGTAGAAAGCCTTCCCTGAAAAGTAGAGGCAGCACCTTTAAAATTCTAGGCCAATTTTATGGGATTTTTCTTCGTTTTATTTGGAAAAAAAGGTATTTATTTATTTATTTATTTAGGTATTTATTATATTTATTAGACTCACACATTCCAGATATTGTTATTGTCGGGAGATTCTAGGCTACTGAAATATATATATTCATTTTCAATGTAAAAAATAATAGATGAAGATGTTTTGATCAAAAATTTAGATGTACTTACATTTTATTTACTTATGTTTTGCTTATAAGGATGAAAAAGAACATTATATCTCAGAACTCCTGTTGGAAATTGACCGTTTAGAGTGTATTTGAGCTGAAAATGCAAGAATATTGATGAATTATTTGTAATAAATTGACTCTGATGTTCTTTGAAAATTCTTGACAGTAGAGCAAATTAAATAATGAAACCAACCTTGATGTCCTTCACTCTTCTTCTTATTTATGTGTGTATCTGTGTTATTCCTTCTCAGGACCTTTGAACACTTTGTGAGCAAAGAACGAGAGCAAACAGCCCCTCCCGTTTCATTTTCCTCAACGACTCAATATGTGGCTCGGTGACATCATCAGCCCCGCCCCCTCGCACTGATCAGTTAGAGTCTGTATGCAGGTTGAGCATGTTCACGTGGACAGAGCAGTAATGCAAGAAATGAGTCCAGTGGTGGCCTGCAGGATAAGTAAGACACCAGCACCTGAGTGAATGGGGTGGGATGGCAGTAGCCCCTTAGACGAGTCTCGCTCTGTGGTGCCAAAATGGAGAGCTACTTGTGGAGCGGAGAGGTGATAACATTCAGGCTCGGCTGGGGATGTGGGCTCTGAGAGGAGGCTGTAATTTAGAAGGGATCTCAGCCTTATCAGCCGGTGTCCTGGTGTTCAGGAAGAAAAGGCACATGGGGGAAAAAAGAGAAAGAACTCCAAAGGATGAGTCATTTTGCAAGAGGGAACTCGCCTAAAGACCCCCCCTCTCCACCCTTCTAAACCCGGATCACCATTTCTGATTCATTTTTCATGGGGTAACGTCAAGCGCTGGTGGAGGATGTTGAATAGTACGAGGCAAAGGTCAGAAATGTGGATTGTGTGTTTGTGTTTGCATATGCGTGTTGGCGCGTCGTTAGGGAGGTGGCGAAGGGAGCGCTTCAACATCTTTACACTCTACAGCGCACAACCAGTTATCTCCATTTATTTTCCTGTTGGAAGCCTCTGGGTGTTGACTGCGCTGGAAAACACAGACCGCCTATGATATATAACGCGTGTCTCGTTTCAGCAAAGCAAATGGGCTCTCTGGAGTATAGAGACTGGCATCCTGCTCCAAGTTTGCGTGCCATGTGCACGACTACTGATGCAAATCTTCACACATAAGCATACTGTACTGTGTGACTCCTTACATGGCAGGTCTTCAAGGGCATGCAGCGCTAAATAAATCCAGTGGTAGGAAAGGTAGAATGAGTGGGTGGCAGTGAGTCCATTAGAACCACCATCAGCAGCTTTGTGCCATCGTTATCGATTCTGATTCGCTTTACGGTGTGAACACGTCCAACAGGCCATGCGATATCATCTGTGATGCCCATTTAAATTATATATATGCTGACCAATTAACTCTAATTCAGATGTACATATGGGACTGAAATGGTCAGCCTGGGGAGAACGATGTCTGAGACAGATCTAAATGATATGATCTCAAAAATCACGATTAATTCAACATTTTACCCCAATAATGATCAAAAAATGAGTATTTTAATGAAAAATATGTACATCATAATCAGTGTTTAAGTTCTCCTTCATGTTCCTTCCATGTTACCGAGTGGACAGGGTGCTGACCGTACATGCTATAGTGTGTTTTTAGTGGACAGTGATAAAACGTATTAACAGTAGGGCTGGACAATATGAAACTTGTATCATGGTATTTTTAAGGTTGTTGCAGTTTTGTGATTTATTAATGTCTTTGTCAGTTTACATAACGGGGACTTTATCTGGGTTCATGGCTAATTCTTATTATTTTCAAGAGTACAAGGAAGGGTAGAACCACAGCAAGCTTTCACGACGTCCTTTCAAAATAGTGCGTTTGTCCAGCTCGATATAAACCAATGTCAGATGAGAAGGAACAGATGAGACGCAGACACAGATGGGTAAGGGCGGAGACAAGACCCAAACAAGACACGTGGGAATTAAACAAAACCCAGACGAGAAAGGAGATGGCCAGGACAGATACGTGACAACCAAATGGAAGTGTTTTGTGTAGTTAAGAACAGGTGACCAACAGGCAAATGACCTACTCGTATGACTTTTGTCCCTTTGTAGTTATAAGTAAAGTATTTGGTTCATACAGTACATGGTAATAGTACTGCATAGAAACAGGGCCACAGGGCCTCTATGCAACCTAACACTTCAGTTCAGAACCTCAGTGAGGAGCTCCAGCCCTGCTTGGACAGTAGAGACAGAGACCCCAACAAATGCAGGATCAACGCAGTCTCTTTTTTAACCTGGCAGGTGTCCTAATACTTTTGAGCATATAGTAGATACTGTCATTAGCATCTATTAGAATAAATTCAATCAGATCGTAGACAGAGTCCAACAGCCCAAGCAAAACGTGACGTGACAAGCCTTTCTCATCGTCCGTCAAGCCCAGCCTAAGCTCCACGCCAAAATCAGCGAGAAGATTCAGTATGGAGCTGGCACGCTGAAGTGAACAAATGAGAAATAATTACACTGATTAAATATTTGTACAAACTAGCGAACCTGCCACCACCTGTGCTTCATCAGCACTCGAGCACACTTCAGCCGCGCGTGGCTTTCAGTCTGAGATGGTGCTCACAGAGCAGCAGAGTCAGAGCACTTATCTCAGGGTTGATTCCTCTGTCTGACGGTCGCACCGAGATAAAGTCGAGATCAGAGCTCAGTACTCCTGAGATGGCTTGCGAAAGCCGTCCTGGTCTCGCCGCGTGTTACAGGCACGGTGTCCACGCTTTAGAGTGGTGAGAGATTTGCTTTGCAGTAATAAGACTCGAGGGTTCATTCACATTTTACAGAGCCGTGCTCTCAGGCACCCGTGTGCTGACTCGTGCAGGCAGGAGGTAGTTTGCTATATTAAGCGTTTAGTTCACAAGCCCTGCACAATATGTTTCTCCAAAGAAAAATGCAGTTACGGCAGGACTTATAGTGCAGTCAGCACACTACCCTCGCAGTGTTGCCCCCATCATCGCCTAAAGGCAACTGCGAGTGTAACATCTTGCCCAGCCGTGTCGACATTTGTGTTCTGCCGTGCGCAACCTTTGTTTTTTGCTCTATTAAAGTAAGACCATACAATGTTCTACATTGTGTTTTTCATTGTCTTCACACCCCACCGTTCTGAACACCAATTAAATCGACTTTTCTTTTATATATATATATATATATATATAAACATATCTCCATCATGATCACACAGGAGCACTTTGTGGTTCTATAATTCCAGACTGTAGTCCATCTGTTTCTCTGCATCCTTCATTCTCCTCCTTTCACCCTGATCTTCAATGATCAGGACCCCACAGGAACACCACAGAGCAGCTATGATGTGGGTGGTGGGTCATTCTCAGCACTGCATTCCCACTGACACGGTGGTGGTGTGTTAGCGTGTGTTGTGTTTGTTTGACGTAGAGCACCAACCAGAACTATCCAGCCGACAGCGTCCTGTGGGCAGCGTCCTGTGAGCACTGATGAAGGACTAGAGGACGGCCATCACAAACTGTGCAGAAACAGATGAGCTTCTGTCTCTGACTTTACATCTACAAGGTGGAGACACTCGGTAGGAGTGTCTAAGAGAGTGGACAGTGAGTGGACACAGTGTTTAAACACTCCAGCAGCACTGCTGTGTCTGATCCACTCGTACCAGCAACACACACTAACACACCCCCACAATGTCAGTGTGACTGCAGTGCTGAGAACGACCCACCACCCACATAATAGCTGCTCTGTGGTGGTCCTGTGGGGTCCTGATCATTGAAGAAGTGCTCCAGTAGTAGAGCTGATAAAGTGGACAGTGAGTGAGTGACATTCTTGATATGTTAATACTGATAGGTTAGGGTTTCCACTAGCTGGATGCTGTCTGATTGAAGATTCCTGAGCAGAGTTGTGCTGTACAGTCTGAAACTAGGGTTCTGTACTGGTGTGATGTTGTCCCCCGAGCTACAAACGTACAACAACGGTCTTAATGCTTGACTGCGTGCCTTAAATGTTTTTTTTTTTTTTTACACCAGTACACCACGTCCCAGAGGAACAGTCCAGCTTTATATATTTGCCTAATTTAACTTAATTTAACTTTTTAATAGTAAAATGAAAACAAAGAGCCTGGAGTCACGACCAGGTTCATGAAAACAATGCCACTTAAAACCAGCCACTGCGACAGAACATGGTACAATTATGTTTGCTTACTAAGCTACTACAGAAATTCTCTGGAGGACAGCACCCCAGTGACTGCATTGTTTTCTGGTTGTTAACTAATTGTCGCTGTTAAGAATGAAAGAGGACAGGATTCAGAGATGTGTATTTGCTGGAATGCAGCCCCTCTGGGTTTGGATGATAGGACTGTGGCTCAGAACCTGGAAGGGTTTGTATCCCGTGGTGTAGAAGAGGTTTCTGCAATGTAGGGAGGAGCGCTGTTGGTCCCAGTCTGAAGGAATGTGTCACAGTCTGCTGACTGAACAATAAACTACTGTATCTTACAGTTTCAAAAACAAAATTCCCTAAACCAGGGGTCACCAACTCGGCTCCTGGAGAGCGACCGTCCTGCAGAACTTAGCTTCCACCCTAATACACCGCACTCCAGTAGCACTGCTGTGTCTGATCCAGTCATACCAGTGCAACACACACTAACACACCAGCGCCAGGCCAGTGCCGGGAGTCACTGACCCAGCGTTTAGACACTCCAGCAGCTCTGCTGTGTCTCATCCAACTAATTACTGAACACCATCAGGAGCTTGTTAGATTCTGATCTGGAGATCAGGCTTGCAGCATGGTAGCCCTCCAGGAGCAGGGTTGGTGCATGCTCTAAACCAATCTGGCATTGTTCAGCAAGCAGTCCGTCCCTTTTTCAAATCAAACCCATCCATCTCCTTATCCACTTCATCCTGGTCAGGGTCACCGTGGGTCCAGAGCTTACCTGGAATCGCTGGACATAAGGCAGGAATAATCCATCACGGGGTACCACACGCAGCCATTCACACACTCACGGTCAGTTCACCTTCTATGCGTATTTTTGGAAGGTGGGAGGGAACCGGGGGATCCTGACGTGAGGTCATGAGCAGCATTTTCGCTCTTGGACTTCCCCCGACTGTCAGGGAGCGTAATTCGTGCTTTGAGCCATCCCTAAAGGGCAAGCTATACACATGCATTTCTGGACAAGCTGAGAGATACACAACCGGCATGTGAAAGTGAGAAAAGCACGTGGACTGAGATTAATATTACAGCATTTTACACGGATATGACTGAATATTCATATTCATATGTGAATATTTACCGTGCATCTTGCCCGTTTCGCCAGAGTTACATAGTGCAGTAACCAGCGCACAAAGCCTGCTGTTTTAAGGTGAAATGCATGAGAATGTTGCTTGATAAGGCTGTGTGTTGTGTTACGAATATGGCTTTTAAAGGGGGGTCGTACTGTGGACCCTCACCAGCAGCTGCATCTTTTATGTGCTTGGTAAGAATAATTAACAGCTATTTTTCAGTATTTTTCCTTTTTTTTTTCTTTGCAAGAAAGTCTAATTACATTGTAGTTTGAAAGTGTTGGTACTGGCTGGGAAACGTGAGTATGATTGTAGACACCAGTAATGTGTTCATCATCAGTGGTAATAAACATAGAGCTCCTTCTAATTGCCTTTCAAAGAATGAGAGCAACTTAATAGCCTTTTTGGATAATTTACAAAATACTATTGAATAATACAGTTTATTATTCAATGTATGCACACACACACACACACACACACACACACACACACACACACACACACACACACATACCCTACCCCCCACTCTCTCACTGTTATATCTCTATTGTCTATTTCTGTCTCCCAATATGTCTTGTTATTCCTGTCCTTGGTCTCCGTCTCTGTCTCCTGTGCCCTTTATCGCTCCTTCTTTCTCTTTGTTCTCTCTCTCTCTCTCTCTCTCTCTCTCTCTCTCTCTCTCTCTCCCTCCCTCTCCCTCTCTCAGTTGATTTAAATGCAGACCCCTCAGTCTCTGTACGTCTACACACTCGTGTGCAGTAGTGAATGGGAGTGAGTCCTCACTGTTCCTCTGTCGTCCTGCGTGTCTCATTTCCAAATTGCAATTTTTTCGCCTGCACGCTCCACAGTCACCCGTCTGAGCGTCGCGTGGGTCCTGTAGAGGTGTCAGCCCCTCTGACAGCGATAGCAAGCAAGTTCCAAAACGTGAATTTCACACCAACGACTGGTGACGTCTGATCGGCCATCAGGCACCGGCTGCCGACCATGCATGACTCATCACTGAAAACATGTCTGTGCATCCAATCATTTAAAACAGAAGCCTGAGAGCTGAGGAAACCTGGACACTTTCTGGGCTCCAGCAAGAAGCATAAAGCACTATCATCTGCAGAATGATCACTTTAGGATGTTAGAAACCTTTTATTAGGGTTTTATTAAACACCCAGTGAGCACGCCATCGTTTTTCCATTGCACAGCCTACTCATCTGACATCGTAAGACACTACACACAGCCGTGTTTATTCAGTGTACAATCCATGACCATGTTCCAGCGAAACCCGTGCAGAACTCTGATGTATATGGCTGTGCATAGATTATGGATAAATGCACCACGTATAATAGGGCTGGGTGATCTCGATATTTATGTCTATATTGGGATATAAATAAAAAAAATCCAGTTTTAAAGTGAATAAATATATATTTTTTGAATAATGTTCTTTAAACCCTCTCTCTGCTCCATCCTCTGCTCTCTGCTCCTCCTCTACTCTGCTCCCCTAAACCCCTGTGTGTGTCTGTTTGTGCCTATTTTGCTCAACAGCTCTACCAGAAGCTAGGTGAGAAAACAAGCCAATTGGTTTCTATGTGAGGTCACCTTGTATATATACGCAGCGTTCTAGATTATTGTGTCATATTATCATTGTTCTGTCAGTGCAAACGACAGTCAGTATAATTCTCAACCCATCAACCATTAGAGTATCAATCAAATTTTATTGAACAAGCCTCCCAATAATGACAGTATTCTTTCAAATTAAATAAAAAAATACATATTTTCAAATCCGTACCCACACTGGAGTTTCAAAAACGATTTTTTTTAGGTTGTAAAGAACTGAAAATGGTAATTTGTTGAATTTGCAACCTTGGGAGTCACATTTACTGAAATCAAAAACATCTTAACAGGCCAAGTTATCAGAATCAGAATCACAATTACTTTATTCATCGCAGAGGGAAATTTCAAATTATTACAGCTGCACAGATTTATTTCACATAGAATAATAGAAAGAAACAAATTAAAATTTATAATAGAAATAAAATTAACAAACATAACAAAATATAAAAGCCAAATAAACACTGAATTAACAGAATAAACTCTTTGGAAATATATACATGTTAAAATAATTATAGCTGTGATAATGAATAAATATGAACATGCAGAGTTATTGCACAGATAAGTAAAATGAACAAATGGCACAAGGGAACCATACTGGTTTGTAATGGTCACCCATTAATGGAGGACTTATAGAGTTTGATTGCCACAGGTCGGAATGACCTCCTGTGGTCGCTCTGTGGTGCGTTTTGGTGGGATGAGTCAGGATGTCAGAATAGCCTCCTGGAGCTTCTGCTTTGATGTGAACTGCCTCCCACCTTCATAGATCTTTTGCTTGAGGACACTCCAAAGGTTCTCAATAGGGATGAGGTCAGGGGAGGAGGGTGGTCACACCATGAGTTTCTCTCGTTTTACGCCCATAGCAGCCAGTGACACAGAGGTATTCTTTTCAGCATGAGATGGTGCATCGTCATGCATAAAGAAGATTTTACTACAGAAACTCTATATTCTTTGCCAAGGTCATTTTCACATCTTCAGGAACCCTATATATCATGTCATTGAGAAGGAACACGGAACACCTCCTGGACAGGTTGCCAATCTATTGCATTGTACCACACACAAGCATTTACTTTTTAACAGTCATTTACAGTGATTTCTTTTTTAATTTATATATATTTGGGGTGGTGTGTGTGTGTGTGTGTGTGTGTGGGGGGGGGGGGGGGGGGTGCACACCAAACTCCTTACTAGCAGTGACCTGAGAGGGAATAGAGCCCCCAGGCTCCTAGAGCTGTGTGTATATTGAGTTCTTGTATTTGCAAATGTTGAATTTTTAATTATCGTGATATTTAATAATATTTCAGTTTTAGTCCCAGGGATACAGTTTCTGTTACAAGGAAACTACATTATTCCAAGAATTAAGACTGTTCTAAGAAGAAAGAGTAGTTTAGAAGACACCACTGGCTGCCAGCTGTAAGATAAGATAAAGTAAATAAATCTCTGAAGAAAAAAATATGTGGTAGAAAAAGAAAAGATGGTAGATGCCACCACTGTGTCAAGGTCCAAATGTCCTGTTTCCTCAGCGGGTGAAGACTGCTCTGCTCCACTTTGGAGTTTGAGTGGACACCCATGTGCTTGTAAGATTCCACTCTCTCAATGTCCATTCCCTCTAAGTCCACCACCAGTTTTGCATGTTTATCTGGAGGTGGTTCTGCAGATACCAGTCCACAAAGTCCTGACTCAGTCGTGAAGTCAGCAGTATACGTGGTGATGAGGAACGGTGCTAGGACCATTCCCTCTACTGCTGACCACCTTGTCTGAGAGACAGCCCTGTGCCCTCACGTACTGTGGTCGGTTGGTGAGTTAGACACTGGACTGTCCACACCAACATGTTCCAGCTTGTCCTTCAGCAGCCCAAGCTATATGGTGTTAAAGGCATTGGAGAAGAAGCTGATTCTCACGATGTTACCTGGTTTCTCCAGGTGAGAAAGAGCTCTGTGTAGAAGATGAATGACACCATCCTCCATCCTGATGCCAGGCTGGTAGGCAAACTGAAAAGGCTCCATGGATGTGCACACCAGAGTACCCTCATCCTTTTCCCCCTCCCCAACTTCCTAACTTCCCCCCTCCCCATAGACCTCTCTAGAATGAGGTAAAGGATGTGGAAAAACATGGCTTACTCCTTGTGTCTCAACCCAGGCCGTGCTCCCTTCTTCTCCTCTCTTTTATTCAAAGGCTGAGCAAAATGTAATTTAGGTTCAGGATGTCTGTTGCAATTCCGCAACTACTGATATCCTCACCCAACAGTTGGCAAAATAAGACATTTCACAGCTCTCTGTCTCAAGCAGCTCAACAGTAGAAATGCCAAGACTGCCTGAGATCTGATTTCACACTTCACCATAAGGCCTTTGTTAGAACTGTATAAAAACTCGCGCCAGCTTTTAGTCATCAAAGTACAGCCTAACACAGTGAACCCGACGCACTGCAGGAAAAGACGATTGACTATTCAATATCATAATATTTTGGTTAGTGAATTGCTGTAAAATGGAGATTAATGGAGATTACATTTGGAGATCCAAATGTTTGTGGACACCCCTTCTAATGAATGCATTCAGCTATTTTAAGTTGCACCCTTTGCTGAGACAGATGTGCAAATGCACACACAGCTTGTCTAGACACTGCAGAGAAGTAAGGTCAATGCCGTATGACTCTTTGGAGCAGATACACAAACATGAACCTAATGGCACCAAACCTAATGGCACCAGGCCTGGTGAAGAGGAATATACAGGGGTTGGACAATGAAACTGAAACACCTGTCATTGTAGTGTGGGAGGTTTCATGGCTAAATTGGAGCAGCCTGGTGTCCAATCTTCATTAATTGCTCATTGAACCAGTAAGAGCAGAGTGTGAAGGTTCAATTAGCAGGTAAGAGCACAGTTTTGCTCAAAATATTGCAATGAACACAACATTATGGGGGACATAGCAGAGTTCAAAAGAGGACAAATTGTTGGTGCACGTCTTGCTGGCACATCTGTGATCAAGACAGCAAGTCTTTGTGATGTATCAAGAGCCACGGTATCCAGGGTAACGTCAGCACCACCAAGAAGGACCAACCACATCCAACAGGACTAACTGTGGATGCAAGAGGAAGCTGTCTGAAAGGGATGTTGGGGTGTGAACCCGGATTGTATCCAAAAAATGTCCTTCCCAAGACGAATTGATGCTGTATTGGCCGCAAAATGAGGCCCTAGTTCACCAAACTAATACATTACTGTGATCTAAAACCAGGTGTTTCAGTTTCATTGTCCAACCCCTGTATATCCTCCCTGCACTGAGCTATGGAGCAGTGGAACTGTGATCTCTGGAAAGATGGTGATCCATCCAATACTTTTTCGCGAAAGTCATAAAATGAAAACGATACCCGCCAGCTGACGAACCCACAATGACCACTGGGAGGAGGTCTTTTTCCAAGCATCATACAAACAAAAATGAACCCCCCGGTTGAGGGAAATGATCACTGAGGACCTCCCGGCAGTTGAACAAGTCCCTCATGGGCTAAGCCCTGGGTCTGTGGTTGGGGATGAGGTGGAGCATAATGCATCATGTCACAAAGCAGAAGCCATCTCGGAATGACAATGAGGTCAGTGTTCCTCAGTGGCCTTCCCAGTCACCGGTTTGAATCCAATAGAATCCCTCTAGGATATGGTAGAAAGGGAGGCTCACAACTAAAATAAATCATCAGGAATTTTGTAATGCAATCATGTCAGGATGGATCAGAACATCTTCTGGAGCCCATGCCATCGTGAACTGATCTGTTTAAAGAGCGAAGGGAGGCCCTACGCAGCATTAGTGTTCCTAATACAGACTGGGTGCCTGTTGGTTTCCGTGACATCATGGAAACAGTGAACTGAAAACAGGCTGAAAATAAAGTATATTTCCTTTGCTGGCGTTTTCTTAGACATTTCTGAGGAAATCTCTGTGGTGAGAAGCTACAGCCTAACACTTCAGAGTGGACAGCAGCAGGGAGAACCACAAACACTCACCGCTACTGGCACAGCTTCTATCCCCAGGCTATAAATCTCTTAATTCCCACAGTCCTCCACTGTGTCCAGTTGCATTTTTGTATTCAACATCTGCCTTCAACAGCACACACCGCCAATGGCTGCACTGTTAATGTATGCAGTAAACAATGCATGCAAATAAATATGCATAATTTGCATAATTTGCATATTCCACTCATATTCACAATACTGTATTTAATGTGCCACCTTAACAAAAGCATTGCACTGATGTTACTCGAGATATATACCAGTGCCAATTTCTGATAGATGTGTTTTGTGCACACTTTCTGTCCACATATAGTGCTGAAGCTTGGCATTGAGCATGGTGGCCTTAGGCTCATGTGTGGTTGCTCCAGAGCGTCTCTTATTATTTGCCAGAGCTTTGCTTTGGAGATTAAGCTGGGATTAGTGTGTGCACCTTAAAGATCCCGAATTCAGAATTTAGAGTGGGTGTCTACAAACCTTTTGAATAAACAGTTGATATACTATCCTTGTTATTCTTCCGTTTTTGAGACGCTGACTCCATTCCAGCTCCAGACTGGTTGATTCTGGGTTCTATGCGAATGTTTGAGCAGGTGTACGGTTTCCAAATAGCACCCTTCCAATGATACGACACCGACATTACACCCAACCAACCCCACGTGTTACCCATAGCAACCGATTGACAACATGATCATGACCGTCTGGGACACCAAAGCAACTGCCTGGAATTGCTTTGGACTACATGGACTACCATAGCAACCACCTCACAAATACCAAGCAACACCATAGCAACTAGGTAGCATTGTGACCACTTCAGCTAGCAACTGCCGCCATCAGCAGCCGGAGTCTGAGAGAGCAAAACAGACCATGCTCTCTCTTTGTGGGTAGATGGCGCTCTCTCCCCATCACTCCCTTTGGGATGCTGGCCAGCCGAGGTGTCTGTGTGCTGAAATATCAGTCAAATATGGATATAATTCCAAGATGTTACTTTATCTCAGTGTGTATTATTTACATTTGTATAGAATATATGACACAATCCATATGTTTTGCATCGCACATATTTAATTGATGTGCAAATGATGTAGATTAGGACTAGATTATGTTGTTATTAGGCTTGATTTGTTCCAGGGTCCATTTCTTTGTCTTCTTTGCTGTCCAAGGAACCCTCAGAGGTCTATCAACAACACCAAATCTCTAAAGCAACTATATTTCTCCTGTTAGGAGATCCCCCAGCTTTGAGCTACGAGATCAGAGAAACTGATCATCCGACATCCTGACCTCTCTAATGTCCTTGTCGTTGAATGCAATCAAATCCTCACAGCAAAGTCATTTTCATATCCTCGATTTCCCAACGTTTCTGTTTATGAAGTGCACATGCATCGTATTTATTGTAAATAGTCTACAGACTCTTTGTTGTCCATCTGTTCCTTTTCTTTTTACTGCTGCTGTCTGATCTCTCTGGACTTCATCAGCAAGTAGAATTCCTTCCCGTCAACATATTCCGACGTTCATTCGGAAAAAGACGCTAAAGGAGTGACAGTACGACTTTGCAGCCCGACTTAACGCGTTGACAGCGTACTTCTCCTGAGTGAGGCTCTGAAGGGATTGCCGTAACTGCCCTCGACACACAAAACGCTATTCTGTGTCAGCTTGGTTTTGATGTCAGTGCAGCTGCGAAACACAAAAGTCCTCGACTGCCCGCATCCAATTTACAGCCTCTCTGTTGGGCTTTGGCTGGCGTGTTTGTGAGGATTAGTCGTCCCAGTAGTACGTCTTACTTTCTGACTCTCTTGCCATCGAGGGCTCGAATGAGCGAACGGTGCGACCCACTTTGATCAACCGTGACATTGAAAAAGACTGATGCTTTTGCATATTTAGGCATGTTCCACAACTGGTGTTATCAATTATGAAATGGCTGCACTATTGATTTCTGAGGGAAGATGATATGGAGAGTTCATTAGCATATCTGTGTGGGAAGTCTTCTCATCACAAGCGATATCTGCTGCTTTCTTCCCCCTTCTGGAGTGTTTCTCTCTCTCTCTCTCTCTCTCTCTCTCTCTCTCTCTCTCTCTCTCTCTCTCTGTCTCTTTTCACCAGAGTGGTTCTTCTGGCCTGCTGCCACACCCCTACGGCACAACCAATTAGACACATGCACAGCTCTCCACACACACGCTCTCTGTGCTTCATCTGATCCTCCGTTCCTCAATGATCACTCCTCATACGTAGCGACGACAACACTGTGGTTTCCTTTATGGGACGTGACATTTAGGCAAGATGAAAGACGTGGTCTTCTTTATTCCGTCCTTAAACCGATTGGACATATGAGCAGTGTGTAGGTCTCCTCCGCGTCTCTTAATGCTCGGAGAAAAAGGAGATACAGTTCTCCTGCCCTCCGCCAGTGCGTACGTGTGCATGTGTTATTCTTTGGGCACCCACGTATTTGTAACTGATGTTGGCGAGGAGCGTGGGCACTCTCAGTGTCTCAAGGACACAACAGGGGGATTCGGCATGTGGGTAGAAGAGCAAGATGCTTGCCAGAAGACTTCCAGGCGCATATGGTGACTACCCTGCAGCTTCATGACACCTTCCAAAACAGCGGTGCTTTCTAGAATCCCGTGGTTTTGTTTACTATCGGATCACCTGGAGTGCAAAGCCGCTGTCGGTTCGAGGTGGAGAGCGTTTGAGGGGTGGCATTGGCCTGCAGAAGAACGTGGACACATGCAATTAAGCGTTTATTGAGATGTAGATGAGCTTTTTTTTTTGGAGGGAGCTCCATTTATTGCAACAGTTATGCATTGGTCTAAAACCTTGTGGCGATAATTGGTTGCTTGGAATTACTGCAGATTATCTTCAAAGGGCTATCAAAGAGACGGCCGGCGCAGCACCTGCAGACTCAAAGGACAATCAGAGGGAACGAAAGTGAATTCCTGCAAACTGGGCTTTCTGAAACCTGCCCGTCTGTGTCCACGTACACTGTTTATTTATTTATTTATTTATTTATTTATTTGACCCAGACGAGTCGTTCGTGGAGGTTAAAATTGACCTATATTCTTTTTTTTTTATTGAGCAGTTGCTGCTTGCAGTAGGTGCCAGGCTCCTGCATTATTTTCAGGTTTGAAGAGACGCGCTCGGCCTACAGCGCTCCCCAAAGCCCCATTCCTTACCTGGGGCATCCAGTTTGAAATATTGCTCACAGCTTGTGTTTTCCAAAGAGTCCCTTAACCCACATTTACGTCCCTGCAGGAAAAAAAAAAGTCACAGAATGAAGTCACCAACGGCTGCGCTGATGCAAGTAGAACACCTTTGAATGTTGGCTTATTTAGCACTTCTGAGCCAGCTGATGTCATTCTAGTTCATCGAGCAACCTTATGGATCTTAAAGTAACACCGTCAAAATCAAGTGGATGTTCCTCTGACTGTAACAGATGGGTTTCGGTGTAACATCATCACACAGGTGAGCAGGCAACCAGGGGTAGAAACAACACTCCTGACGCTAGAGAACAATAGTGACAGGAAGCTGTTGTGCAGCAAACTGTACCAAACGCAGAGAACATGGATGGAAAAGGTTGAAATCTTGGCCAGTTTTGTGTTTTTGTAGTTTGACGTGATTTTATTTGCTAAAACATTAAACGAGTGTTTATAGGAGTCAGTCACACAGTCCTGATATTGATAGTTTCAGGAGATTCTAGACCACTCGAACATGTCTTAATGTGGGATGCAAAGTTAAAATAAATAATAATTTAATTTAATTTAATTTCATTTGCTTATAATGAGTAATTTTATTTGTAATTATTAGATTGACAAGTATATGTATATTAAAGTTCTTCAAAATATTTGACAATAGTGAAAATAAAATAAAAAAATAACCTGAAGGTATTTTTTAATTGTTTATTATCCCTTTATTCAGTGTGATCCCTTCTCGTGACTTCGGAATATTTCATTCCAAGGTTCCGTGTCTCTCAGCTCGTCCAGAAATGCATGTGTAATGAGTGTCCTTTAGGGGTGGCTAACAGTGCAAATTATACTAGCTGACTGTAGGTGGAGCTCAGGAGCAATAAATCCGAATTCCTGCGTAACACTGCTTTGACATAGTTGAGCCTAGAAATGACATCAGTATGTTATGGGTTTTGGAGTTGGACTGGACTGACGACTGGGAAAAAAATGAATCGGATCTGATCCTCTAACAAATCTATCCTGAAACAGAACAGTTTTCATTTTTTTAATTAGATTTTTTTTTTTTTTTTATTCAAAGACAGGATCAGTATTTTCATAACCAACCTACTCTGATTGATCTTCTGCATTAATTTATTCCACTCTGAAAGTTTCAGCATCATATCCCTAACGAGATCACGAGCACGAGAGAGAGAGTCTTTTTTTTTTTTTTTTCTTCTTCATTTTTTAATCAAACTCTTCGACTCTTTCATTTGTTGTGCTCATATAAATACAGTATGACTCCAGGTAGGGTGTGCACAGTGATACATTGGATGTACTCAGCTGTTCATCTCATGCATCAATTATTCAGGTGCAGCAATTAAAGGTGTTGAGTTCATCGTTCACCTTTTCGGTTGTGTACGTCGGGTACAGAATTAGATGTTGCCCCGTGAGAAGTGAAAACCACACACTCTTCGCACTGACCCCGAGTGTGAAGAATGAGATTATACGTGGTAAAATGAACGGTACGTAAACTTATTGTAGGCATCTCATAATGGATGTGCAATGATGCTAATTAATGACAGTTAATGACATTAATTGTGACAAGTGATGTGCATGATAGTATCGTTACATCTCTTCTGCTGTTATATCTCAATCAGTCCATTTTTTAATGAGCATATACACACACAGAACAACCATAATATTATGACTACCTCCTCGTTGCTTTTGTCAACTTGTCTTACCATAAAGGAGCAGTTTGTAGTTCTATAACTGCCCTCAGGACCCCACAGGACCACCGCAAAGCAGGTGTTATGTGGTTGGTGGGTCATTCTCAGCACTGACACGGTGGTGGTATGCACCGGTTCAAGTTTTAAACCCCTGACTGTCACTGCTGGACTGAAAACCGTCCACCAGCCAGAACTGTGGGCAGCATCCTGTGAGCCCTGATGAAGGACTAGAGGATGACCATCACAAACTGCAGACGCAGATGAGCTTCTGTCTCGGACTTTACATCTACAAGGTGAACACGGTCTATAAAGTGAACATTTAAAGCTACGGCTTCAGTTTTTACAGGTTAGTAGTGGTGTGCTTGCAGGGTCTGAGTTTCGGCTGTCTGTGAGTGGCAGCTCTTTCAGTGAAATGACAGCAAAACTTTGGATTAAACTCCCACAGAGCCTCTCTAGCACCATCTCAGCCTTTAAATCCTTAAGACTTACAGTACTTTTTTTTTTTACACATGCCTATCCATCTGCTGCTGCTATCGCACTGGGCTCGGCTGCTTCTCGGTTGCCTGTAGATATTATTCTGTCTTTTTTTGTTACCTAATAACTTGCGTGATATTCAAAGTCCTGTTTTTGGCCTTTGGGTTTACAAATAACTTCTAAATGGTTATGGGGCTGGAGGTGTGGATAAAGCAAGACAAGTCTTTACATTATGGACATTCTTTACATCTGAAAAAGGGTTCTGTTTAGAGAGCTAAGAAGATTAAAGTTATTTAGAACCAAAAGTGGTTCTTCAATGGCATCACTTCCTTTTGTCAGCATTATTTTGGAGAATGATTTGTAAGTGGAGCGGCATGGTGATGTTACAGGGAGCGATAGAGAGAGAGAGAGAGAGAGAGAGAGAGAGAGAGAGAGAGAAAGAGAGAGATGTGTGTATCTGTGTATGTGTTGCACAGCTTCAGGCACCTTGGGTTGTGGGTTCAAACGTTGCTCCGGTCTGTCTATGAGGAGTCTGACATGCTCTCCCTGTGTCTCTGTGGGCTTCCTCCTGGTTCTTCTGGTTTAAATAAAAAATAAAACAGTAGAGAAATTGTCAGTGCTAAATTGCTCATAGGCATGAGCATGTGACTGACTGTGTGTGTGTGTGTGTGTGTGTGTGTGTGTGTGTGTGTGTGTGTGTTTATGTGTGTGTGTGTGTGCTTGCGATACCCTGGCGATCTGTCCAGGGTACTAAAATAATTCAGATAATTCAGTAATTCTGAGCTCCAGACCCACCATGAGTCTAACCAGAAAGAGGCAGAGAAGACAGTGGATGTCTTGTACTGTTTATACACATTTAATTGCGACACCACAACAATCCCATAGCAACCACATTACAACCATTAACTAATGCCATAACAACCGTCGTGAAAACCATAGCAACCACCTGAGGTGCCAGAACATCCATTTATCAACCATCTGATATATTATAGCAAACACATGACAACACATGACAACAAGCAATTAGCAAAAAACTAGAGCAACCACCTAACAGCATCATAGAAACCATGTGGGATACCATAGCAACCATGTAGCAACAGCCTTGAATCTGACTAGAAGTAGAGGCCAATGTAGCTGGTCAACCATATTGCATTTTCTTGTTGATGTATGATTATTATTATTATTATTAATATTATTAATATTATTATTATTATTATTATTATTATTATTATTATTATTATTATTATTATTATTATTATTATTATGGCTTAAGTTAATTGACAGGCAGAAATATGGACTGGCTCGTGCAAATGTAAACAATCCGTATGTCTGTTTAAAGGACATGATTTTTAAACTTTGCCCCCTACATCTGCATAAATCAAGGCTTGTGTCAACAGACCCCGGGATATTACTCGGAGACAGCTGGAGTCTGGCATCTATCTCTTTCAGCGCCGGCCCAACAGCGAGCCGCACCACTGCTGTCTGCAAGGTTGATGTAACAGCTATAAATAATACAGCGGCGTGTGGCTCTGGGAATACATGTATCTAAAACAATGTGCCGCTGTGCTGTGACTGCGCACGCAAACATCAGTGCATTACACATTAATGAGGCCTAGGGCTTCGAACCTGCTTTTATTCTTTGAAAGCTCAGATTCATGCATTATTTCAGGATCGCTCTTTGGGTATGAGAAGTGAACTTAGTCGTGGGGGCGGTTTAATTACCGAGGCTCAGTCTACAGCTCCATTATACCAACAGCTCAGTGGCAATCTTTATTATCTACTTCAGACAGACATTATCATCGAATTTAGTACTGAAGTCATTTGTAACTGATACATATTTTCATAATGAGTACAGTTTCTATGGGGTTTGTGTGCAGGAGCCAAATCACTCCTAAGACGTTCCGCACGTTGTTTATGAATAGCATTACAGACAGTGCTGGGACTCGTTCAGTGTTGTCATCGTAAGAAAAAAAACAACACTTGAAACTGATGCTTGAGATTCATGCTTGGCCACACAGCTGACATATGCATGATCGGGCCTTATCGCTGTACCTGACTGACTACTTAAGGTTCCCAGTTTGACTCGTGATGTTGTGCGGTGCAAATGTCCTACCGTTCTTCTCACATGGTGCCGTCCTCTACGTCTTCTTATCAGCAAATTTGTCCCTTTCTGAGAAAAGCAAAGGTCCGTAACAGAGCAAATGCTCACAGGTAGTCTATACGCTCCTCCATCTTCTCACACCCGTTTTCTGACGCTGGCCAGCCCCACTGTTGATGATGTATTCGGGGACATATCCACTGCTGTACTGGTGGAACTGGTGTAAACGTGGGATGGTTTGCTCTAGAACACCAGATTCTTATAAGCCCCGAATGGAACCAGTTTAAGAAGCAGAGTTCTTTTGGTGGAAAAGGCCTATTAGTGTGTCGTCCTGTCGTTGGTTCTTCCTCACATGCTTGCCACTCTTCCCTTCAGCAATGCTCATTAGGGGCTTGGGCCCGCATTTCCGTGAAGCTGCTTTGTGACGGTGTTTGTTTTGAGAAGTGCTATAAAAAACGAATTGAAATAAATTGAATGGATTTTTTTTTTTTTGCCTTGAAGATGTTAAATGCTCTGATTTTCCTGCATTGAAATGAAAACCATAGGGGCTTAATTTCCATTTCTTTCTGCCCTGTTTTGGAAATAATTTTAAATCTCTAGTTAATTGGAAGCATTTAAAAGCTCCCCCATTGTAAGCACATGCATAATTGAGGTTAAATAAATTATAGATTAATGAAGCCCATGTAGAGAGAGAGGACGTGTGTTTGTATGAATGTTCAGAGCTTGGGATTCTTTCAGCTGTCTCTCTGAGGCTCTACGGCTGAGGATGATCTGAGCATGACGAGAGGATTTGACCCTAAAATAGTGTTATTCTTATCCACAGTTAATAGGATGCATCTGCACGTTTGCTTCCAGCCTCCTGAACTGTGGTTTTTATCTTGCCATGCTTTCTACGTCACATCTTTCCACATCAAGTCGTAAGACTATTGACTTTAAAGGGGTTCATTTCACATATTTACAGCATTAACGTTTTAAGCCATCTAATACACATTGTGTATGTCTCCCCTCTGTCATCAAAGCTGTGCTTGGTTGTCAGTTCCGTGACATTAATAGAAGACATTAAATCGCATCAGTGTAAAACAACCCCAATAAACCTTAAACATTAAGTCACATGACAGTTAAAAGTCAACATCAACATTTCCCAAATGTCTTTCACCCTGATCTTTAATTGATCTCTGACTTTACATCTGTAGAAGGTGGAGCATCTAGGCAATTGTGTCTGATAGAGTGGGCAGTGAGTGGACACCCTGTTTAAAAACTCCAGCAGCACTGCCGTGTCTGCCACACAGAGACTATCACACCACCACCATGTCAGTGTCACTGCATAGTATGATTTACATAAAGTGCAGCGATGTCTATGCAGGTGGTGCAATAATTAAGGCAGGTATGAATGAATTACATTATGAATATGTACAACAACAGAGTGCAGATGGTGCAAGGATGCAGATATGTGGCAGTGCAATGTTAATTTTGTGGCAGTGGCAGTGTCCTTGTTTGGGGTCACAGCCTCGGGAAGTAAACTGTTCCTGAGTTGACCGCATCACTTGATTCTCTTATACCTTAAATCTGTAATGAGAAGTGTGTGGTAAAGCCACCGTATCTTCTCAGCGTGGAGGAATTGGTATAAATTTGACTTAAACAGCATTTTAGAAATCATATTCTTAACATGGGTCGACCCGTGCATGAGGCAACCCAGGCAGGTCGAAATGAAACCCTTTATTCATGCATAATGCAATGTATTAACCTTACCTTTCCCATAACCTAACTCTAACCTTAACCATAACCTATAGCCTAGCACTTACCTTTACCCTCATCCTCATCCTCACCCTATCAGCCCATCCTAAACTTTAATTTAACTTAAATTGAACCTAACCCTTACTCTAAACCTAACCACAACCTAAATATAACCTAACCACAACCTAAACGTAACCTAACCCTTACCCTAAACTTAACCACAACCTAAATATAACCTAACCCTTACTCTAAACCTAACCATAACCTAAACGTAACCTAACCCTTACCCTAAACCTAACCATAACCTAAACGTAACCTAACCCTTACCCTAAACCTAGCCACAACCTAAACATAACCTAACCACAACCTAAACATCACCTAACCCTTACTCTAAACCTAACCACAACCTAAATATAACCTAACCACAACCTAAACGTAACCTAACCCTTACCCTAAACCTAACCATAACCTAAACATAACCTAACCACAACCTAAACATCACCTAACCCTTACCCTAAACCTAACCATAACCTAAACATAACCTAACCACAACCTAAACATCACCTAACCCTTACCCTAAACCTAACCATAACCTAAACATAACCTAACCACAACCTAAACGTAACCTAACCCTTACCCTAAACCTAACCATAACCTAAACGTAACCTAACCCTTACTCTGAACCTAACCATAACCTAAACATAACCTAACCACAGCATAATTTTACACCATTTAATTAAAATTCAGGCATCACAGGGTTAAATACCAGAATATAAACTGTGACACCGTGACCGCAGACTGTTATGTTCCCACTAATACCACTAAACTAAAAATCAATATTTTGACTACAAAACCAGTATCCTGACACTAATAGAATGTAGCCTGGCACTCAACCTAACCACATCAGACATGTGTCCCACCCAGTAAGAGGACAGCTGGCTGCACTATTGTAGACCCCCAGGCCTTGGACTGCATGCAACCCCAATCAGACATGACAAACAAGAGCCACACGACACAACGGCGATAAGAGAGCGAAAAGTTTGTTTGGAGATAACAGTAATGGAGTTGAAGCGTGGTTACAGTAGGAGCTTTATTTTCCCACTGGAGCAGCTCTCTGCTCTGCCACTTCAGATAAACTGCATTGTCTGGGTTTCGAGTGGGGACGTTCGCATGGACGTTGTAAATAAACATATTAGACTGAGTGAGTGTTTTTCTTGCTCACTGCCTCCGATGACATTTACAAGCAGTGCCATGAAAAGGGGAGCTGGGATAATATTTGGTGTAAATAAAGTGATTTCTGTACTCGAGCCATTTCTCTTTTTAACAAATGGAGGCTTTTACTTTTTTGCTCCCAATGATGAATGTGGTCTCGCTCTTTGTGTAAATTGGGGGTTTTAAGTTGGTGCGGTTGTGAAGTGAGGCCCGAGGCAGTGCTGCGTTTCTATAGGTTCCTGTATCCATTCTGCAGCAGGGAGGTGGACTGTATATCAGCAGGGGGAAAGACTGGAGGGTGAAGACTGCCTTCATGTGAACCTGTGTGTGCGTTCGATTATTATCGGTTATTAAAATAATTAAAAATAATAATCAAAATGACATCATTCTGAACTCGGCTTTTAACACTTCAATTCAGATACTAATATAGACAGAAGACAACTTTGCCCCCTTATAGGAAAATATGTTTGAAACATAAGGATTTTGAGGACAAATGGAGCAAATAATTTGAATACAAGGTTACTTAGAATAGAATAGAATAGAATAGAATAGAATAGAATAGAACCTTATTGATCCCTTGGGAGGGTTCCTTCAGGGAAATTAAGGTTCCAGTAGCAGCATCAGTACAGTACAGAAAGCAGAAAGATAGGCCGAAAAAAATAATTTACTTGTCAATTAAATTGTATGTTTGTCTTGAATCATCTCTGTCATCTTAATAATAATGAAATACGTTCAGAATTGATTTCAGATGTAACTTTAGTTCAGAGTAATGATACATGATACAGATATCATAACTTACAAGACTTACAAAACGAATTACTCATCATTGTGTGATGAATAATCAGTCAGTAATTCAGCTCAGAAAACAGCTGAAATGCACTCGTTTCCAACTGAATTAAATCCCAGTTTCAATGCCAAAATTAAATAAAATCTAATTAAATTAAATTAAATTACATTAAATTAAATCCCAGTTTCAATGCCAAAATTAAATAAAATAAAATGAAATGTAATTAAATTAAATTAAATTAAATTACAATAAATTAAATCCCAGTTTCAATGCCAAAATTAAATTAAATAAAATAAAATTACAATAAATTAAATCCCAGTTTCAATGCCAAAATAAAATAAAATTAAATTAAATTAAATTAAATCCCAGTTTCAATGCCAAAGCAGCTTCCAGTGCATGTACAGTAAATGCTCAGCCTGCATACAGACTCTGACTAATCAGCAAGATGGGGGCGGGGCTAATGACCACTTATTGGCTCACAAAGGAAAATAAAAAGGGCTGTTTGCTCTCTTTCTTTGCTCACAGAGAAATTCTGAATAAAACTCTTGATAATTGACAAAACAGATACATAATAACATTTTATTTTGAAAAAGAACTTATTATAAATATGCTCGTCAGGATAACCATTACAAAGAATTCATCAAAAATGTCAAAACCAAAAATAAAGACTCTGGAAGATCAATTTCCAACAGGATTTCTGAGATGCAAAGTGCTTTAGTCCTCATTAAATGATCAGAACATGTAACATTTATTCAAATATCTATTTTTTTATATTGTTTTAACCATCATTGTTAATCTAATCCTAAACAAACAACTAATCCAAATATTTTTGGTTAAATGATGACAAATGTGAGTAGCCTTGGATCTCCTGTGTGATTTTCTCCTATAAATGCTGTTTTTTTTGGTGAAAAAAAATATGTCAACTTACGAAAACATCACACAAAATTGGCCTCAAGCTCTGAAGGTCAGTCGCACCTTGTGACTGTGTCATGAAGAAGATTGTATTTTTTGGTCAAAAACAAATTAAGCTACAAAAGCAGTTTTAAATGATTTGGTTTTAAACCCACTTCACACCAGACACCTCCGGATTCACCTGAACCTACTCTCACTATCAACACTCCACCCCTATGACACCATCTGCAGGACTGAGGGAGAACATTCAAGCTGCATGGGATGGATCATCACAGGACACCATTAGGAACCTCTACACCTCCATGCAGAGACGTCTGGCATGTTGCGTTAAACCCGACACATTGCAGTTCATTTGCTAGTGCTTCTCAGGGAATTCCAAAATATTCATTATTTACTTCTGAAATAAGATTTCAGATTAATATTTACATTGAAAATCTGTCTCTGAACAGCCCACACACAGCACATGCTGTCAAACGTACTTTATTATAGTTTTATATTAAATGTACTTTATTATAATTCAAACTACATTCTTTCAGTACTTTAGTAGAAATGTGTGGTTCCAAAATAAAATAAAATAAAATAAATGTTTTTATTTATTTATTTTTTACTAGGGAGATCTCTGTTGGGGTGTACAAACAAACAAACCAACAAATAAACAAACAAACAAACAAACAAACAAACAAACAAACAATAAATAAAAAGTTTGACTTTTACATTGGCTGTTTTGGAGATTTTACAAGATCATTGCAAGGAGTGTTTAACTCGTGTGAACAGTAAGATCCAAAAGTAGCTCAGATTTGACCCAAATGTGTTTGCTGTCTGGGGTGTGACAGCAACAACAACAACAACAACAACAACAGCAACAATTAATAATAATAATAATAATAATAATAATAGTAATAATAATAATAATAATAGTAATAATAATAATAATAATAATAATAATAATAATAATGACAATAATAATAATAATAATAATAATAATAATAATAACAATAATAATAGTAATAATAATAATAATAATAATAGTAATAATAATAATTAATAATACCTAGCCAACCAAATAATAATAAGTAATAGCAAAATAATAATAATAACATAACAACAACAATAATAATAATAATAATAATAATAATAATAATAATAACAATAATAATAATAATAATAATAATAATAATAATAATACATAAATAAAATTTAAATCTGGACATGAAATAAAATGCTTTCCTGACAGACCGATCACCTCAGACCACGTCTAGATAAGATACCGATCGTAGGGCAGTAAACAGGATTCGTTAAGTGATCAAATAGGATGGCATTGTTCCCTCTGATCTGGATATGCAGCAGGTGACGCTAACCCGCCGCCGCCCGATGCATAAAGCTGGGGTTCATGCTTGTGGTTGCATAAACCGAGCAGAGTCTTCACTGTTTCTTTGTCCTTCAGCAGCCGCAGTCGTTTAGGGGGTAACCCGACCTTCCGGGGCCTAAGCGTGCAGCGTCGGCATTGATAATGTGGAAGCAACGAGAACGGTGGCATGCAGATGTACGGGCTTGTACTGAGTGTGCATTGTGTTGCAGATTTACAGTGCAGGCCTGTGGTGAAATTGTAACCTCTGGAAATCGTTGTCACACCTCTTCATGCTTTCTGGGGAAAGTGGAGATATCAGATTGCAGTGGCTGCGGCGCCATCACCACAGTCAGTTTTAGAGGCTTTTCTGCCTTTACTACTTTGGTGAATAGGGATAATTTAATGACGACAATTATGAGTGCTCTTCACACTCCTTAAACAGATTACTTTCACTTCTGCGGCTGCAGGCTCACTCTGTTGGCAAAGCCTGAGAAAAGTAAGGGCCAATGAATACGAGAATAAAGAGCCTTCCATATCGGATAGGGGATGTTTAGCAAGAAACGAGCTCATGGAAGACTGGTCGTGAGTGGGCGGAGGTGAGCCAGACGAGGATTCAAAAGGCCGGATTAGAGATTTGCTGCCACCCGGACGGCCAACTTCGCTGGCTGACGACTGGGTTACCTTTAACGCCGCGATTCTACTTGCGGCCCTCCACCATTGAGCACATGTGAGAAGAGCTGGAGAGTTGGCATGAGATGTAGAGGATGTGACATTGCAAGTGTTGTCAGACATGGGGGTGGCACAGAGCAGGTGGAGCTGTGACAGCCGTCTGTTACTCAGGACACACCTCTCAGAGGCAGCCAGCGGGGTAAAGCTCAGAATCAGATTAGTGGAGCAAGACCTTACATGACTTGTGGCTCACATGGAGGATCTTGGGAACCTCCCGCATGCACTCCCACGGTCCGAATCACACCAAGCGGCAGGTGTGGTTTCTGCTCAAACGAACGACAGGCTGATGTTGGATGAACCGTCTTGGGATTGTAGAGGAGGAGAAACTTGTAAGCCAGCATGCACATGTGTGCTAATTTAAATGCTAGCATGCATGAACATCTGTACATGTATTAAGCCCTCATACCTGCACCAAAGGCAGAGACTCTCTGCCTTACTATCTACATGACTACTCTGCCCTGTTCATTCATGAATCTCAAATTATAAATGAAAGGTTTACATTTCATTTCTGTCCTTCTCTGGATTTGTTTTCTTCTGAGGTGAACACTGTGGCAGAAAAGAAGCATAACAAAAGGGACCTTCGTTCCTCATTGTCGTTTATAGCCCAATACCCTGGTCAATGATGCCGTTAGCCCCGCCCCCTCTCTCCGATCAGTCAGAGTCTGTATGCAGGTTGAGCGTCAGCCCCGCCCCCTCTCCGATCAGTCGAGTCTGTATGCAGGTTGAAGCGTCAGCCCGCCCTCTCTCTGATCGATTAAAGATACCTTATGCAGGTTGGCGTCAGCCCGCCTCTCTCTCTGATCAGAGTCTGTACTTTATACAGGTTGGCGTCAGCCCGCC
>CM067513.1:3743284-3782850 GCA_034509495.1 Acestrorhynchus altus
AGCTTTCAGGATGTGTGTCATGCTGCCATGTCCTGCCGTCTTTTTCTTTCACTCACCTCAAAGCATCTTGAAGGTGACAGAGAACAGTGTCGTTTGTTTTGACAGTGTGTCGCCTCTTGTTAATGACTCACGGAGCACTTTGTCATCTCTCCTTCCAGCCAAATACCGGGTTATTTATTAATCTGATAAATATGTCATATCAGAGGGCAAGGTTGAAAGAGAAGAGAGTGAATTGAAAAGTTTAGAGGAACTCTCTGATGGGATGAAGACGACGACGACGACAGTGAGTTAGTTGGGTGCATAAAGGTTCACCTTAAGGAAATCGACGTTCTGATCAACTGTGAAAGGGTCATCGGTTGTTTGCGATTGGTTCGGTGGTATTTTTGGCATTTTGGACAATTGTTTCTGTAGTTCTTAACCTCAAGACATGTTAAGCATTAAATTGCCTCCAAACAAATAAAGATAAATTAAAAATAAAATAAAAAACTAGTAAACTCGAACTGTAAATGGTCAAAATGGTTGTATATTATATTAATTGCATGTAAAATTACATATTACAAGCCTTTTTGTCTTAATGTTGATGCTAATTTGATTAATTTTTTTCAAACTCTAGGGTCTGAAATTAAATTTTTTTGCCTCATTCAGATATATTAAAAAACACCCTTCGAATTCTAATCATTTGAGATCCAAGGTTTCATGAATCCTACTGTTCAAAACATTTACATTATATTTAATATCAGTGGATATAAAACAGACCTTTTTAAATGAAAGAAACAACATTTATTTATTTATTTATTTATTTATTTATTTATTTATTTATTTATTTATTTTTATTTTGTGCATTTTTCTATGTGTGCCCAGTGCTGATATAATTATAAGGTATCATTATATCACAACACTACAGTATAATGAAGGTGTTTGTGACAGTGTTAATAATACAGAAACACATCAGTGTTTGGAAGAACGTTAGTTGTCTCGTGAATCTCCATGTACGTGTGTGAGTCTGCTGAGTTTCTGTAATAGCTTGTCCTCGCCGACTTCGTCAGTCCAAGCAGCATATTTGTCCGTTCTGTTATTTTATTGCTCCTAAAATTCTGCGTGCGGTGTAAAACAGATGTTGGGAGGCCATACATTACATTCCCCACTGATCTGGCTTAGATTATTCTCCACATCTGATGAGGCCCTCTCCAATCCAACAAATCTGTGACCAGGCAAAAACAACAGCTGTTCTGAAAAAGAAAGAGGAAAAAAGACTCCTTTAACTTTACGCTCCCAGTCCAAACGTGATAAAAAAAAGAAGAAGAAGAAGGATAGAATGGATTCTGTTGGGACAGAATGGAAAAGGCAAGAGTCTTGGTTTTAAGCTTGCATCTTCAGTACTTACCTGCGAGCCAAACGGGGCCTAATGAGGGTGTATAAGTAGGCATATCTGTGCTCGGCGTAATCCGTCCTGAGAGAGAACAGAGCCGAGTGCTGCCGCAGTGAGCTGTGCTCTACCCTGCTCTCTGAATGATGAGTGGGAGCTGTGTGATTATAAAGACAGCTCATCTTGACTGCTTGCCAGGAAGGAAGAAGGTGTGCAGTACATCAAAGCCTTGACCATCTTGTGTCCAGAGGGTGTTTAAATCGGCCTCTGCCTGTAAATGAGCTTTCTGGGCCTTCTAAACTAAACGGTCAAATCATAATTTGGCTAGAGCGGCTGATTTGCTATCAGAAGGACATTTCTGCTCATGCTCCTTCATGCGGAAGGGCACGGAGTGAAGAAAGTGAAGAGTGAGCCAACTGCTTATGGTTCACTTCTTCACAGTGGGTGGCATGGTGGCTTGGGGGGCTACAAAGTTTGTCTCCCAGTGCGAGGATCTTGGGTTCAAGGCCCTATCTGGGTGGAGTTTTCCATGTTGCAAAAACATGGATGATAGGTGAACTGGCTACTCTAACTTTCCCTGGTGTTTGATGGCCCATGAGTGCCCAGACTGGATTGTGAAGTGTCCTTAGGTATCTAGAAAGGTGCTGTATGGACGTAAGCTCATTCATGATTCACAGCGGGCTCATTGGAAGCCTGTGGAGGCCCTGCAAATTATGATGTATGTCAGGATTTCATAACTCAGCATCCAAAATGGCCTTGTCACAAAGAAATCCTTTGTTTACCAGACTATTTCACTTTCTGTCCTTATGTGACATGAAGCACAGATCTCCGCGAATGAGAGATTGCTCCTGTTAGAGATTCTGTTGTGTATATATATATATATATATATAAAAAATCCCATCTTGCTCCATCCTGAAAAAATTGTGATCAATAATTAATGTCTCTACTAGCGGTGCAGTCTAGCTTTCCTGGATTGGATTTCAACAATTCATATTGTACACGCAGAGAGAGGTAAGAACCAGCACTTTCATTTCTGTCTCCCCAGGAGCCCCGTGTTCACTTCCAGGGACTATTCTCGATCCTTGTTTCTGCAAATATATCTGTACAAAGGCTTACACCAGTGGACGGGACGGGGGTTCTGGGGGTATGTGCCGGTCACAGCAGCAGGGAAGATGTCACAAGAAAGGCTGAGCAACCAGAAAGCTGACCAAAGCTACTGCTCACGTGGACTTGCGTATAATACGACCGGCATTACTGACCACGGACAGTGTATAGAATGTCAGCTGGGACACATATGAACCCAGGTGCTTTGGGGATTTGCAGCCCCAACACATAGCATTTTAGCTTTGGTCAAGTGGGTGGGTTTTCCATCGTGCTTCCTGTTAGCTGGGCCTTGCAATGATGTACGCAGTGGTGTGGAAAAGTAACCCACCTGCACGGAGTCTCCAGAGTTTTTATTTAAGGTGCATTTTTGTCCAGAGGCATTTTTCTGGATTTCAGAAATTAGATCATATCTTTACAAAAATAAGAAATGGGAAAAAAAAAATATATATATATTTTATTTCTTGGGCGGCCCGGTACCAGTTGCTCCATGATCCTGTACCGGTCCATAGCCCAGGGGTTGGGGACCACTGAAATAGAGTATGTATTCTTGCTATGACGTGTATCATGTCTGTAGGTTTTGCTGATCCTGAGTTATAGTCTATGAATATAGCAATATAGAATATGGCATTGAACACAAAAGTGCAAATCACAGGTAAGAGTTAATATAGCTCAATATAACACACACACACACACACACACACACACACACACACACACACACACACACACACACACACACACACACGGCCTACTTGAAGCCCCCTAGCCACAACATGACCATAGCAGACACCTGTGTGTCCCCAGTGTTGCCATTGTCCTGTTTTGAGATAAACAGAAGATGGTACCATATTTGTAGTATTTATTTGTACTATTTATGTTTATTATCGATATAGTTTTATAGGTTTTAAAGTTTGTAGGTACAGATTTCCACTGTGGCCATGCTTGGCAGTATTTCTGGGCTCTTATTGAGAATGCAAACGATACCATATAAACCAAAATTAAGAAATGCAAATGGCTTTTTTATTATACTGTAATATAAAGGAGACTCTGGGACGTCTGATCTCAGAAATAAGTATAATATCCACTTTAATACACAGCACTGTCTGTCTTGAATATTACTCATTTATATTTTGCATATCAATGACTATTAATATGCACATCATGGCACACTGAGCCGGCAGTCGAGAGAGGAGATGAGGTCTGAGAGAAACCACTGAGCTTTGGCCTGATTCTACTCCCAGTCTGGAATCGTTCGGTCCTAGCTGCCGGCCTGGGGGAAGCTGGCACGGTGGCGTCCAGATCCGAAAGCTGCCCTAAAGGCAGCCAAACCATGCTTGCAACATTCACTTTCTGTCTAATGGAGCATTCTGCTCCCTGTTACCAAGCAAACTCACAGATCACAACAAATGAGTGGAAATGCAAGCAAGCGGTGGGCTGTAAAATAGGCTCCCGACTGTTCAGCTAAAATTGAGTAGAGCCGAATCGTGGCGCTGACTCATTTGGGTAAGTGAAATATCACTGTCACTCCGGAAAGGCTTAATCCCTATGGCAACTGAGAGCTTTGCATGGATGACGATGCTGTTTGGGTGATTGTGGGAATATTAAATAAATAAATAATTCAAATGCATGGGCAAACCAACACACATGCCCGAAAACCCGGTTAATGTCATATATACTGTGCATAAAATATGATGCCTGTGTTTTTTAATAGCGAGGGAGATGTACACGTGGAATAGCTTTAAGTCAGAGATTTGTTTTTGGTTGTTTGTGATTGTTTTCTTTAAAAACATGGCAAAAAAGAACAGAAAAGTTCACACGTTCATTTCACGTTTTATCCTAAAATATCATTTTACGTAAATTGACGTTTGAAATAGATTGATTTATTGCAAACACGGGACATAAAGACTGAGCAACTATATCAAACCACTGCAACCACTTACATTCACCACAGCAGACCATCAGCAAAAATGTGAAAAAGTTAAGACGCCCCATTAACACCCCTTTGATACTGAGAGATGGACGTGATATAGCGAAGAAATGTCTTTTAAAAATCATTGGTGGAACGTAAATATTAGAATTATAATTAAGAAATAGAATAAAGAGTCAGGTTCAGCACATCAGCTGCTAATGATTAGACCAGGGGTTCTTAACCTGGGGGTCACACGCTACCATTCTCAGTCTTGATGGAGTGTCTCGCATGAAGGACATGGCTAGGCACCCACTGCGGCTTAAAATAGAGCATTTATAGAACGTTCTTTTCACTGAATCAAACCGACTCACTCGCCGTTCTGCTCGACTCTTCGATCTGAATCTTGATTCAGGTTCGTGCGTGCACATTGTGGCTGGATTAAAATGGAGCGTTTTTTTAGGTCGAATTGGAAGTGGGGACGCAAAACGCCCGCGTCCAGGAACATCAGAACAGAAATTATGATTATTATCTTCTTATTTTTACGAGGTATCGATATCGTTTTTTCCCGGGAGTAGGGGGTCGCGAAATTTACTGGAGCCTAAAAGGGGGTCACACAGTGAAAAAGGTTAAGAACCTCTGGATTAGACCATTGTTAGAGGACTTTAGAGGAGGCTGTCCTATTAAACCTCAGACATTAGTTTGGTTTGCTCTTGATCGTTGAAGTGTGTGCGATCACATGACCAGATGCAAAGAGCTTCCTGAGGCCATCAGAAAGCAGGTTGTAGATACAGATGAAGGGATATAAATTGATCTGAAAACAGAAATCAGCTTCACTGTTCAGAAAACACGGCCAGGTCAGGCCATACTAGCAAGTTCAGCCCAAGGACAGACGGACTGAAGAAATGTAAAGAAGTCTCCAGCGAACCTAAAATGTCATTGTGGATGTTCTAACTTGTTCCTCGTTAGAAAATTGCATTTCTGTTAATTACATTTGGTAAATGATTCTTAAAAGAGGTTTCTTCCGTTGTATGTGTTTAGTTATATCACTTCCATCTATTAAATCTGTTAAAATGAAGATCAAATGCCCATATGTTTAAAGATCACAGTCAGAATTGTTCATGGGGTGTCCTAACATCTTTCACATGAAATGGGAACCGCTGAAACTGGGGACCGCTTAGGAAATCCCATCATTCTGTATTCTGTGAAGAACCTAAGGATGCACGTTTCTAGTTGTAGTAGTAATGCTGCCGCACAAGGCATAAATCTGAGTACGTGATGTCATCAAACAGATCATTTCACTCTCTTTAAGAATTGCTGTGATTAATTTCCTTTTCGGCCTCACATGTATTTCTAAACTTAGCCGCAGTTGTAGTTCCACTTGTCCACAATTTAATGGGTCAAATTATAATAAACTGAAGAGAAGCATAATTACTTCTGTAACATGACTCAGCTGACCCT
The DNA here is from genome assembly GCA_034509495.1 of Acestrorhynchus altus. NCBI lineage: Eukaryota > Metazoa > Chordata > Actinopteri > Characiformes > Acestrorhynchidae > Acestrorhynchus > Acestrorhynchus altus. The sequence goes on from CM067513.1 coordinate 3,749,122, forward strand.
GCTTCTTCTTGAAGGATAAAAATATCCTCAAGTGCTATCTGAGCGTTTTGGCATCTTCTGTTGGAAACCCACTACTAAACCGCAGAGACACTGTAAACAACGAGCGATAACATGTTCAGTAGAAATATCTGTTCCTCAAATCACCACCGAATGTAGAAATGCTGTAGCTGTTCACTAATGTGTAAATAATCGCTGCAGCAGCTCTACTCCTAACCTCCCCATTAACCCGTCACTTGAAGGGATTCAGGAAAGGACTCGTAAGGTTGTTTCTTAAATTGATCACCTGATTCCATAGAATGAGGACGTTATGTCTGTCTCATGATGGCAGCCTGACCCATATTGTGGGTGCATTTGAGCATATGTTAGTGTGTACAGATGTTCAGAATCATTAAAGAAGATATTGAGATAACTTTCAGAGTTACGTTGTACAGTGAGTTGTAAGCAGCATGAAATAAATGATTTAGTTTTAAGGTTTTTTTAGTTTGACATACTTTTATTCACCAAAACATTAGGAAAAGTAGATAATCACACATTCCAGATGTTATTTTCAGGATATCCTAGGCTACACAAATATTTCTTTATATTCTCTATATAAACTGAAACACCTGGATTTAGACCACAATAATGTATTAGTATGGTGTTCTAGGGCCTCCTTTTGCAGCCAATACAGCGTCAGTTCATCTTGGGAATGACATTGTTTGGAAATAATCCAGGTTCACACCCGAACATCCCTTTCAGACAGCTTCCTCTTGCGTCCACAGTTAATCCTGTTGGATGTGGTTGGTCCTTCTTGGTGGTGCTGACGTTACCCTGGATACTGTGGCTCTTTATACATTGTTGTCTTGGTCACAGATGCACCAGCAAGACGTGCACCATCAGTTTGTCCTCATTTGAACTCTGGTTTGTCCCCCATAATGTTGTGTTCATTGCAATATTTTGAGCAGAACTGTGCTCTTACCTGCTAATTGAACCTTCACACTCTGCTCTTACTGGTTCAATGAGCAATTAATGAAGATTGGCCACCAGGCTGCTCCAATTTAGCCATGAAACCTCCCACAATAAAATGACAGGCGTTTCAGTTTCATTGTCCAACCCCTGTATTATATATACTAAATAACACTTCATATCTCAGAAATCCTGTTGGAAATTGATCGTCTGGAATGTTTTTGAGATGACAATGCAAGAACTTTGACCAATGTCTGGGTCAGTGAAATTATTATCCCTGCACCCTCTCACTGATCAGTCAGGTTGAGATTGGGTATGTTTAAGTCTTGTAGTTTGTTATATGTGTATCATATCTGTAGGTTATTCTGATCTTACATTTTGAAGCCTAGAAAATGGCATGTGTTCGTTAATGGAAGTTGTGAATGGCTGATTACTAAATGTCAAAATGAGAGATTGCAACCATGACAACGTGTCATCGCAACCACATACAGGAGGTATACAGTTAAAACAACATTCCTTTAAGGCCTTAATGCAACTTGCACATGTGGCCTGTGTTTACAGACTGTCAATGAATGAATGAATGAATCAATCAATCAATCAATCAATCAATCAATCAATCAATCAATCAATCAATCAATTAATCAATAAATAAATCTCACAGTACGAACTGTCACAGACTGTTAAATGAGTCTTTACAGTAATTTTCCAAATACAGGTTGTCTCAAAAGTAAGGGAAGACAGACAGGAAATGAAAATGCTTTGGCAGACAGTGATCGAATGCTACACACAGGCTGTGGGGGGAGAGGAAACCTTCTTAGGCACTGTCATGCCATCTTGAATGCCACCACCTTGGATGCCACTTCACTTTTTTAAATTGAATGATAAGAGTGTGATGCATCAAACTGATGGAGACTTTTACCCAGAAAACAATGGTGTACATTATTTGTTCTCATGTAATGTCCTCAGGTTGTTCTCATGTTACGATATTTGTTCTCAGACTATCCCTTTCTCCTATTCCTTTCACCAAACATCTGGCAGTAATGCTGGCACAAGCATCAGCACGTCTGTCTTTACGATGAACAACATTCTGTATCTTTACTGAGTGAAGTAATGCGCTAAGACATGAGGCCACAGACAGAATTCCAAAGGGCTCTAATCAGGGGAATGTGCCGGCGACTCGATTTGGACCCCTATGACTAATCAACAATTAGGGAAACTGCACATCAAGGTTGTCTCTGAGAATAAATATGTAATGAGGTGGGGCACCATCTACTCAGAAGAAATGAGGAAATGTTCTGTCCTCTGACAACAATAAAGGAAACTCGTCTTCATCTGTCAACCGTGTTACGATCTGCTTTTAATATTTTAATATGAAGAAGAAAATTGGACATTGCAAATTGGACATCCCACACATCACACAATATTATGACTTCACATAAGAGAACAGCATGAGTTAGAGGGTCCAGAGTCCATTGATGGAGGATCCAGAGTTCAGTGAGGGTTTGGGTCTGACCAGTATTGGTGTTTCTGTTTGCTGGCCCACCATTTACAAAGAAATGACCACTGCTTCATTACTGAGAGGAACAGAACAGATCTGAAATTAGTGTGTCATCCATTCTGCAAATTCTACCATCTACATTCTGGGCCATCCATGGTCAGGTGATAAGGACCATCTCAGTATGTACTGCTTGGGATATATTACCTCTACATAACATCACTGTCCCAATGTGAGAATGAATGAAGATGGACAAGAAGCACACCATTGTTTTTCTGGTAAATTCTCTACCAGTTTGAGGTGTCACACGTCTACCTTCCCATTGGAAAATCTGAAGCTGAATCTAGTGTCATTCAACAGGGTGACCATGTTGGTGCCTAACAAGTTTCGACCTTCAGCCACAACTTGTGTCTAAAATTAAATCACTTTATAATGTTATATGGTGTTTCCGTAAGTTTGAGACCATGCGTTGAAGTACTTAGCTTAATGCAAAACAATAAATCCAATACAATACATTAAATATGAAAACGAGGCAGTAACAGACAGTATGTACAGTACAGCATAATAAAGCACTGTGCAATATAACATACTGTCATAAACAATAGCATTGTTTATCTGTTCATTTATATATATATATATATATATATATATATATATATATATTATGGAGGCAGATGATCCGCTGTGGTGACCACTAAAGGAAGCAGCCAAAAGAAGAAGAAGAAGATATATTATAATTACAGAACACAGTTGTCCATCTGTTTTTCTCAGAATGACCCACCACCCACGTAATACCTGTTCTGTGGTGTTCTTGTGGGGTCCTGACCATGGAAGATCAGGGTGAAAGGAGGTTAAAAAGTATGTAGAGAAACAGATGGACTAGAGTCTGTAAGCATAGAACTACAAAGTGCTCCTGTATGGTAAATGAAGCTGAACAAAAGTGAGTGTAGAAAAAAGGAGGTGGTCTTAATGTTATGGTTGATTGGTATAAACTGTAACTGAAATGGATTACAATTACATACATGCATTCTAAATACATTACCGTGTTACATCTATTCCATTACTTCCCTGCCGATTAACTCGTACGACCTGAGATCCACAGTTTGCAGAGAGTTATATGCCGTTAATTGGCTTCATAACTCAGGGTCAGAGTAACGTACAGACATGATACACAGATCATAACAATCTACACGTCTTACCATATCTGACTCATCATTTGTCTGATGATTTATCAGTTAGTAATCCAGGTCAGAAAACAGTTTATTCACTCGTTTCCACTCAATTAAATCCCAGTTTAAATGCCAAAGCAGCTTCCAGTGCATGTTTACTGCTCTGTCCATGTGTACATGCTCAACCTGCACACAGACTCTGACTGATCAGCGAGTGGTGTAACAAATTATGTCACTGTCTCAGGTATTGGGTTATAGAGGAAAATAACAAGGAAGGGGCTGTTTGTCTCTTTGGTCACAAATTTCAGAATAAAAGTCCTGAGTACTGGTCTAAATTACAAAAATACTAAAGCACAATTAGTAGTAGTGTAGCATGTAGTGTATGCTTTGTTTACTTGTCCAATAACCCCTCAGTACACACTGTTTTTGACATTTCTCTAAGAAAAAGCTGGGGCTGTTTAGCAAAGCAGAACAACAACTTCAGTCTAGATTGAGACAGCGGCGTACAGAATGACGCAGATATGTGGAAACCTTGGAGACAGCAGTAACCTAATCACATTTATCTCCGGCTAAATAATAACATTACGTCCCCGAAGCTGGGACAATGGCAGAAAAGTGACTTTCCTCCAGACCTAATATGTACAATAGTGTATAAAATAAGTGAGGGAGTGGAACACTGTACTCATACCCTCACCAGCACTGTGTGTGATTTCATGGAAACAATTGGACCACATTTCTGGTCATTTGAAGTCCTCTGTTGGAGCTGTCCTTAAGGAATCCTTTGGATAAAAAAAGGGTGTATTGTAGTCAGTTGGTCCAAATGAACAAGGTATTTTGTTTTATGTTCACACAGTTATTGCTGATTGTGAGTGAGCTGATTTCTCACCACTGGGTTCCTGTAGATACAGAGATGCAGTGACTTGGGAATTGTGGGCTTATCCAAATGAATTCATAGATTTCCTACATTTCTGTCTGGATCCATATGTTAACATCAGTACACTGTAGAAATGAAGGACTGAATCCATCTGAGTCAACATAACAGATAAGCATAACATTTTTCAATGAATAAAATTCAGATATTTTTGGTGCTGTAGCCCAACATCCTGACAGGTCCCAGCATTGGACGTATATATGAAAAATGCCAGTTGGAAGCTCTGCCATGAGAGGCATCACATGTGGCTACGCTGAGCTGTAAGTGTCCCTCATATCACAGCAATGGCTCCCCAGATCATCACACCAGCAGCTGGGGCAGTATGTCACTCCACAGCAAAGGCAGAATTGAAGAATTGAAGCACTCACCATGAGGTCTCCATACTCAAACGCAACCAGTAGTGAATCCCAAACAGAACCTGGAATAGTCACTAAAAATTATACAGTTCCAGTCACAGCAATCCAGGTTTCTCGTTCATGACACCACTACAAATGAAGGTGATGGTGGATTGGTCAGGACCAGGTGGAATACAAAATGTTACAATTGGACTTTTTAAAAAGGGCAGCTGTGGACACAGTTTTAAGTGTGTGTGTGTGTGTGTGTGTGTGTGTGTGTATATATATATATACACACACACATATACCGTATATATATACTGACTATGCCTCAGGGCAGCTGTGGTCTAAAGGTTAGAGATGCAGGCTTTGGACTGGCATTGCTGGTTTGAGCCCCTAGATTGGGAGAATGTGGTGGGAGGTGTATAAGAACAGCACTTCTTCACAGCTAAGGTGCTTTTGAGCAGGTTTCTCAACCTGCAGGCTGGAGACCACCAGTGGACTTTGAAGCACTCTCTAGCAGTCCACAGGCACATCCACAGGGGAAGACAGTAGTTCATTAATGTCTACCTGATATTTTTTTATTTTTTTTTGCATAAAAAATGAAGAGATCGCTTGTGTTCAAATTATGTACATTGTAATCATCAACAGAAATGCACAAATAGTATCATATCTGGAAGCTACACAAGACAATGCAGCTGCAGGCTCCTGATGCAGATGATTAGCAAACCAGAGATGTAGAAGTGTTTTAAATGAAGAAGGAATGCAAACACTGTTCCTCAGAAAGCATCAGATATGATGTGATAGAGTAAGTAGATCTGATGTATAGAGACAGCTTTTAGACAGAATTACCAAATTTTGTAATTAGACGTGTTGTCTGATGTTAGTGATGCATCATTTCTGCTCGTGTTTGTGAGCTACATTTAGGACAGATGTTTTTCTGAAGGTAGGCACCTTAATTCAGCCCTGAACATTTATTGGATCACTTTCGTTTTGTCGACTGGGGGTGGAGGGGGTTTAATCGACTGGTCCCATCAGGCCATCATGCTCTCATAGGCCACTACTGGGATTGTTCTCCCAGTGGCCAGTCCATCCCAGCATGCTATTTTTTAAGCTACTGTCCAGTAGCTCTAATTCTCATGTTTTCAGGCTCAAGACATTAAAGAATAAAAAAACTTCACACTAAAAGGTGCTTTTGAGCAAGGAACCCACTCCCTGCTCTCTGGGTACGGAGATGTGAGGGGTGTTCTCACCTACCACGGATACATTAACTGTGGAATTTGAACTCTGTTGTACTGCTGTGAAGTGTTTCTAATTGTCTAATTCGGTGTTGTTGTGCATATCTAGAACTGCGTATGAATGGCGTTGAAATGGCATACACATTTGGATGCAGTCCATTCAGCGCATTGCATTTTTCAGCACACAGGCGCTTGTTTGAGGTCGGGATTTGGGAATTGTACCGTGGTCTGAAGGATTCGTCTCACTTTGTATTAGCGGCATGATTCACTGTGGCTCTGTAAACACCTGTCCAGAGGTGGCTGAATGTCTTTTTTTCTACCTTGCAGGTGAAAGAGTGACCCAATGAAGTGGAATAGTACCTCGTCAGTGTGCCGAAAGAGAAGTCACCTTGCCCCACTCCAGTGCAAGTAGATGGAGAGGGAGAGACATCTTTGATTGTTTGTTGCCAGCAGGGAGACGGGAAGGTCAGTAAACAACCCTTGCTGCATTCCTGCTGCTGCCATCTATGTCGGATGTGTGTATGAGTATGTGTGTGTCACTGTGCGCAATTTGGTTCCCGTGACTGTGCCTCGCCGCGTCTGCATTGCTGCATGATTTATCGACGGAGAGCCTGCTGTCAAGCTAAATATTGCCTTGCAGTGCACAAGTCGGAAAAAATACAAGGAACGCAACTTCGAATTTGGGTTTAAGGTGCCGCGAGTGGCTGGGGTACCCGGGCTGAAGTTGTTGATTTACTTTCTGCGGAGTACATCTCTTTCTTGTCATAGTCTGCATAGTCGCCGGGGGGAAGGGGCTATGGGAAATGTGCTCTCAGTCTCTTCTGTCCTTGGAGCCATCGCGAACACTGGAACCAAGCAAAGTGTCCCCAGGCCAACTGGAATTGCTGTCTTGCACGTCCTCGCAGAAGGATGGCAGAGCACTTGTGGCTTACGTACTTGCAGTAGGCCCTGCATTCAAGGTTTTTGTAGTGTTAAATCTACGCGCAGCAGGATGCTGTGGGCTTTTAATTGCTTCCCCACAGATTGCTGCCTCACACCGAAAGTAGGTTAATTGTGTAGGATGGGAAAGCCATTCGGTGACCTTGATGAGACGCTGCCAAGTGCTGTTACTGCAAAGTTTCTGTCTTTTCATGTTATCCTACCACCGTGCAGGAAATGAGCTGGGTGTTGTCCAAGGTGGCGAGGACCACGATAAGAAACATGCTGCATATCAACGTATCATATTAACACATTAAACCCATGCATAGGGACCCATTCCCTATGAAAATATGCAGCCTGTGACTTGCAAAAATGGTCCAATATGTACCAAAGCAAACTAAAGTTTGGCATATGTCCTGAAAACTATTAGAAGCTATTTTGCGTAGCCCGGAAGGCCTGTGGAATCCTTCAAACGAGCTCTGTCCTGTGTGCATCCAGACTGTGGAAATGTTTACCTTGTTGGATAAAGTATTAGCCAGTGACCCGCCAGGAGAGTGGCAAGACCACATGCAGTCGGCTGACAGTCAGTCAGCGAGCCACTGTGCTCTTAGAGCGCCTGCCTGCCTGTCTGTCCACCACCTGACATGTTTCTTTTTTGCTTCTGCTCTGCCATCTGGCATGCCTCACTTCTCATTCCTCTGACACGATTAGTCACACTCTTCCGTCACACGAAGAACAACACTTTCACTCCAGAACAGGAAGAATGGGGAGGGAATAGCATAGTTAGATATGATGGGAGAGACTGATGTAGGCTTGGCTGAGGGCTGGTTTTACGCAGCTGGTTCAGGAATAGTCTACCAGCTAGGAAGCGGCGGTCTGCAGATAGTACACTGATGCACAGTATTAGAGGACATCGTGTTTCAGATAATGGACATTATGTAAACGGCAGAAGTCCTGCCAAAAGAGGAGAGGAGAAAACATCAGAAGCATGAAGTAACAGAAATATACAGTACTGATCAAATGTCTTGTCTTTGCCAGACATTGGCTGGGGGGGTGCAAAGCCCCCTATCACGTGATGGGATTTGGGGATTTTGAGTTATGGGTTTGTGGTAATACCTAGTATATGTTGCACTGGTATGAGTGGGTTAGACACAGCAATGCTGCTGTCCACTCTTTGTCCACTCACTGAGACACTCCTAGTCACCTTGCAGATATAAAGAGAAAGAAGCTCATCTCTTGCCACACAGATTGTGTTAGTCATCCTCTGGTCCTTCATCGGTGGTCAGCTGATGATGCCCACAGAACGCTGTTGGGTGACACTGATCTGAGCTGATCTACTAAATATCTGATTATAAATGTATCTGATCTGATCAATGTTTATTGATCTACTCATACAGAAGTGGTGTCTCTCAGTACGGCGTCGGGTTTAACGTCTCTGCGAGTTGTAGAGGTTCCTAATGGTGTCCTGTGATGATCCATCCCATGCAGCTTGAATGTTCTCACTCAGTTCTGCAGATGGTGCGGTAGGGGTGGAGTGTTGATAGAGTGTCCAATAGCATCCCACACATTTTCAATCAGGGACAGGTCTGGAGATGTGAGTGACCACGGCATAGTGTCTTCAAGGCAAGATCTTGATATGGCATCAGTAGGTGGATAAGCGTTGTCCTGCTGGAATAGCCACTGGATGCAGGACCTCATTAACGTTAACATGCCTGTAAAGAATGAATCTGGTATCCTACAAGATAACACACCACAGTGTGACACCAGACCTGGATATGTGACATTTGACAACTGTTGATCATGCTGACCACGGGACCTCCGCATATGGATTCATTGGTCATATTCACCAAGACCAAAGCAGGACTCCCTGCCATTCTCAGTGACTCCTCTCGCCCAACACCGTTACAGCAGTGCAATGCAATTAGTTGATTCCTTCTGGGTGCAACTATTTTTTGATGATGAGTGTATAAATAAGCTGTTATTCTCCTGGAGTCAGTCTGATAGAGAGAAGTTCAAGGTGTAAAAATCCACATTTGGCTCACTGAGGCAGCATTTGTATGAGAACTGAATGCTACCCTGAATTATATATATATTATTTGTTTGTAGCAAACAAAAACAAAGATCCTGGCCCAGTTTCAGAAGAGACGCTTCTCCAAAACACTCCACGGCGCACAAAAATAGAACTGCAGACAATGAACAACATGAGAAAGAAAAATGATGCACCAAAATAGACCAGTCAACAGCTCACAATGAACAAGAATAGATTTCAGGGAAAAAGAAAGATGAGCGGTGGTTTCATTCAGCTTCAGTGCACACTCTGTCTAGAACACTTCCCTTTTCTTGTTGTTTTGCGTTGTTTTAATGCAGCACTATATACAAGATCATTTGCATCGATCAAGACCATTTGCTGTCTATCTGGCCTTTGTTGCAATCAGCATATAAACAGATGCATTGTTAATGTGTTAATGATAGACAGTAGCTTTAAAACAATGTGCGATAGATGGGTTTCCTGTTTACAAACATTACAGGATGTCTATGGTTACATAGACAGTTACAGGAAATAACATTAGTCAGCTGCTGTAATCAGTTGATTATGGGTTTGTATTTCATTGCATATTAATATAGCATTATGCAAAATGTTAGCTATCAGTAACCGACCACCAGTATCGTCGTTTACGGCTCACTAAGCTTGTTTTTACTAAACCACAAATAGTGTCAATAAAATTAATTTAAAGTAGAAATATATACAACATTGCTGCAAACCAGCACAAACCCCAAGCAGGTCCAACTGCTGTGTCTGTTAGCTCTGTGGGTCCAAACTGGCCGTTAGCATCGTTCCAAACCAGTACAAACGCCAAGTCCAACTGCTGTGTCTGATGGCATCGTGGGTCCAATTCAACTGTTTGCATTGCTTCTAACTGGCATTAACCCCAAGCAAGTCCAGCATTTGTGTCTGTTGGCATCGCAGATCCAGCCTGGCCATTGGCATCACTGCTAACCTGCACCAACGCCGCCGAGTCAGGCCACTGAGTAAAAATATCAACTGAATCTGAAAGCCAGCTAAGTCTAAACATGCTGTACGTGACCTGGGACACAACACCTTGTTAGGCAGGTCGGGGAGAGTGATGAACTGGCTGGCATAGATTACCATGGAAGCCTCTGTAGCTTGGACTGTGCCAGGTACATCAATGGATTAGTTCTTGATTCTGGATCCAAAATCTTCTGTGATTTTTGGCAAACCAAAGTGATCCCTCTGTACTACGGTTGGTGAAGTTTAAATGTACTAATTGCTGCTCTCTGGTGTGAGTACAGCTTTCTGTTGCTCTCGGCCCCCTGGTTGCGTAGAATCCCATCTATACGTACATAAAAACGAAAAGCTCTGCTTGCTGGTATTCGGTATCTTTGGTGCACCATCGGTATCTATACCCTCGGGCCATCAGGACAATGCTTGAATATTTGATAAGTGATGTCAAAGATATAGTATCTGTGAACTGCACAGGAGAATACAGGAGATGTCAGGAGGATACCTGTCCGAAAGCGTGTAATCCCACTATATTACCGCAGATGATGATGTGGAGAATGGGCAGCAACCACAACATACTTTTATTAAAGCTGTCAGATCTGACTGGTCCTGACTGATCCCATGGCATGAAGGCCTCATTTAAGCGGCCATAACTTGAACCCGAACCTTCCGAGTCTGTTTCATCACTCCGACCGATTGCGGTGCAAGTCTGGCCTGTCCTATCCAGTTTGACAGATGAGTGATCGGTGCACATTGCAATTTTTTTAATGACTGGGAGTAGCCTTCATGTAGGGTTAAACTATTTTAAAATACACCAGCTCACCTTGTCAGATGGTAATCACTTGGAAGCTGTTAGTCTCCTTGAAACCTTCACGCTACCAGCCTGGCCAGTCTGTGCCGTCAGGATGTTTCTCCCTGCTTGCATCATAAGAGATGTGGTATGTCTTCACTGATAGGGAGGTACAGACGCCTTGCCATTTACATCATTTGTGTTAAGCATCGGAGAGGTGGAGAACTGCACGGGCTTGTTTATGATCTCTAAGTGGGCTAAAGCATCTTAAATAGCATCTCGTGGCAAGTGTTTATTATCTCTGCACTTTGACATGCATGCTGCTGTGCCGTATACCAGCCCAACACCCACGTCTATGTTGGTGTCACTGCCGTGCAAAGAACAAACCATCATCCAAGCAATATCAGTGGCGACCCCGTGCTCGCTTTCCCTTTGATGGATGGGGTATAAGAGGGGGTGATAAATTGTGCAGGAACAGATGGACTACAGTCAGTACCAACAAAGTGCACCTCGGTGTTGCAGCACTGTGCAGAAGTCAGAGATAATCCTTTATTGAAGTCATTTACATTCAAAACAGCCATTAAGTACAGGATGTTCTTTCAGCTCTGTCTCGGTTTCCCTCTGGAGGACTTGCTTCATGAGCTGGGTCTTCTGCTTCACTTTCCAGGTGATCTCAAACCCTTTCAATGATGTTGAGGTGTGGATGAATAGAAATACCCATGGATTGTTAGAGTAGGACACATTCTGGAGCAGATAAACACGAACATATGGGCACCAGGCTTGGACTAGAGGGCTATAAAGCTGTGGAGCAGTGGAACTGTGTTCTTTAGAATGATGGTGCTCCAGACAGTCCTTTGGGGATGATGTAGAGAGTTGTGGATGGGGTGCTGATCATCCAGTCCTTATTAACTCACCTTACACTCTTTTTCTGGAGCTGTAGAGGTTCCGAACGGTGTCCTGTGATGATCCATCCCATGCAGCTTGAATGTTCTCACTCACTTCCTGTAGACTGTGCGGTAAGGGGTGGAGTGTTGATAGAGCGTCCAATAATAATTCAGCATAAAGCAGTATGTTCTCCTTTCTTATGAATAGAGATCCATTGCTTTCGTTGCATTGCAGGGTAATAGGTGACAGACGGAGGTTCTGTTTATCTTTGTCTGGACAAGCACAGAATGCTGTGTGAGAAATCGGGTTATACGTCTGATGCTACTTCCTCAACAAAATTATCCCCTATAACATTACAAGTCACTCTGAGTAAGAGCATCTGTCAAATGTCAAAAATGTAATTGTCTACTTACTCTCAGTCTCAATATGGGACCACTTTAATTGTGTTTGGAGTGGAAGTATTGATTATACTGCTGCTATAATCTTGTAATCATTTCTATTATGTTGCAATCATTAACCCAACATAACTGTGCACAAGCCAGACATTCGTTGCCCAGTTTGGTCATTTTAAGCAGGCAAAAATGACGAAAGCACAATACAACCACGTGCAGGACTTTTTTTGTGAATAACCAGTGATTGCGTTGGATATTGGCTGGGGCTTCAGGCCTCTAATTATAGTTGCAATGAAATAATAGTGCCACTGTGTCACATGTGAGGCTGACATCAATCCAGATTTGTCAGTTAAGACTTAAAACACCCAAACATCACAATTTTCTCTCTTTTTTATTATTTTTTTAAATTTCAATTATTAAATGTGTGTTTTCTATGGACCAAAGGCGGTTGATATTCATACACTCGTTGCCAAACAGGAATTGCATGACTGTAATGCTCTGGTGTCATGCCAGGCTGTTGTAACGGTGCTCTTCCACTATTAGAACCTACCATTTCTAAAAAATAGTGATGTCATCTGTGAGTAATTAATTATGGAATCAAGAATTTATAATGTAATAACATATTTCTTACCTGAGATGTTGGCCATATTGGCCCTGAACAGAATTCTCCGAGGCTTGGCCTGCTGTTGTAACGACTTCCGGACACAGGTAGGTGGAGGCGGACGTACACGCTGGGTTGTATTTACTGACAGGGTACATACAGATAGGGTACGATAACCATTAAGACGAGTATACATGAAGACAAGGCACACCAGTAGTCACAATGTCACAAAGACCGACAAGGACCAACAGAGACCAGGGACTAATATACACACAATCACATAAGACACGGCTGGGACATGATAACGATGGGGCAGGGATACAGATGGAACACAGCTGGGAATGGAAGGAGACATGACGTGCACAAACGCACATGGGACTGAAAACAAAACAAGACACAAGCTGGACTCTATACGTGACGGGATCTTGAAGAAAAATAAGTTTGCCTGATGATACTCATATATTCTGTCACAATAATAAGCCATATAATAAAGTATCATCAACATTTCTAGATTCCCCACTTATAGCCACCCAACTTTTGACCTTTTAGAACAGATTTCTAAGGATTAATTTTCAATTTTATGTCTCTACAGTCAAAAATAATAATGAAAAATGAGCTCTTGGTAACATTTGGTCAAAAACATGGCCACGTTCATGAAGATATTAGATTTGAATGGAAGTGAATGTAAAACGAGTTTATTATCAAGCATTTTTGTAGGTCGTCTCCTCCTGAATCATTTACACAGTGTACAGAGCAGCGACAGGGTTTAAACTTTGGACAAAGTTAAAAATGGACAAAAATGAAGACACTGTGATATTGTGAAGCTGCCAGTCTGGGAATCAAACGGGCACCTTTCCAGTCACCACCGCCTGGTCCAGGAAGCAAGTACAGCCAAGTGGAGTCAAGTAATATAGACTTAAATGTGCTACATAAAACACTTTAATTTAATTCAATTACATTTTAATCAATCCATAATTCAATTTTCCATGATACAGACTCCTCAATACTCCATAGAAGATGTTTTACATTTGAATAGTATCTGATGAAGTGCAAAAAGAACGATTGATTTTGGTTCATTTAAAGCATTAGATGTGGCTCTGAAACAGGACGCTCAGGTATCAACTTTACCTCCTGGAAGGTGAGACATCCATTCGCTGCTTGCTACCAGCTGACTCACGGGAACAGAAGTATTATACATTTGTCCAGCGGTTGTATCATTTACCGTTTGCATTTTGTTCCGTGTTCTTTGAAGAGCCTGAAATGTAATCGCATTACTTCATTGGTCGATACAGTCACACTATACATTGTTTATATATTTTTTTTGAAGAACCCGTCTTCTTAATCACTCTACTGTTCGCCACTCAACATGCCAAAGCCGTGGCAGATGTGGTCAGAACCGTCGTGCCAGGAATCCGCAGTGTTATTTGTTTCGTTTTGTTATTGATTTATTTAATGAAAGCTGAAGAATGAACACCGGTCCCATCTCGCGCCGCTCATATGAAAAGCAGAACACAGAAAAACAGAACGCGTGAGAGCTGAAAAGCAGGCGCTCCTTCCCTGACAAAACAGCCGAATAACATTACCAACAGCAGCTCATAATTGCTATGCGGGTCACAGAGGAAACCATTTGATGGCTGAAACACATCCTCTCTAACTCGGCCAATGGGAGGAAATTGGAAAATTGGATCGTGAAGGCATGTGTCACTAGAAGTTCACTCCAAGCAAATAATTCTTGAATTAGTGCCCCTTTCTTCTCCAAACGTTACATCGATCACTGTTATTACCGCTCTGCCTTTCGCACCAACGTCTCCTCCTTGCATCCACTCACACGTGTGAACACACACGTACACACTCGTGTGTACACGCATGCTATCGGCCTTCCTGTGTCTGTGCCAACCCGTGTTCAGTCTCACAAACATCCATCTACCTTCTGTAGATATGGGGTCTTAATATAGTGCTGCACTCCGACGGTGTTTCATTTTTTTATATTTAAATATCATTTGCATAGTATAATAATGGCCGTTTGACGCTGAACTGACATACCATGAACGTCAAACACTGTAGACCCTAGAAAGTGCTGAAAACGAAGACGACCTATATAAATAGGTGTCGGGAGAATCTGCTTTCTGTTCCTGTATGAAACCTACAGATGGTGTGTTTGAGGTGTATTTATATAAAATACTGAATGCCTAAGAGAAGGTAGCCTGGGGCATGTGACTGCACACTGACAGTGACTAAGGACAGGCCGTGCTCAACATGTAGATATATTTTTGCATGGGTTAAATCAGTGGTTCTGAAACATTTCAGACCCTGTACCACACAGTGATCCCTCTAAAGCGTCCCATCACCATCGTAATGTCACAGGAACATGTGTCACATTAGGCCAGACGTGACTTCCACACATCAAAGGTGTTCAAATGTATTATTCCACTGCTCTCTACAGCACTACAATAATTAACATCAGTTTCAAAGGCCCTACAATAGAACCCTGTGGAACTCCACTACATTTACTACCAATCAGATACCAAAGATTCACCACAGTTTCTACATTAGGATTCAAATCTGAATAATTAACCTCGGGTTCAAGCAGATGCCGCGAAAACTCCTGGTTCTTTTTCTTGGTCTCAAGCTTTCCGAGATGTCTCAGACGGCTGCACTGACCACAAACACTAATCAAACATCCTGCTATGGTAGCTTGCAGCATTTTTCACACGGCTGCTGAAACTGAAGGGTGGTCTTTTATATACGGGCTCTAGGAGCGGAGCACTAAACACAATTTAGATGAACCCTCAGGTTTCAAAACGTAATATTTAGTGCACACAGCAGATTTTCGGAGGTCGTACCACAGTGACTGTAGATTTTACCCAGAATAACCCACTAGGGTTGATATATTTACAGACCTTTTGAATCATTTTCACATTTTCGCTATAAAATACAACGAAATCAGAGCTTTTTCAGATTTAGCTCAAGCCCTTCAATAAAGAAAAGCATATTTATTCTGATACCGAATAACAGGTTAACGCTTAGAACCAGAGATCTGCACTTTGCAGGCACTTACGTACTGTTTAATAGGCTTCATTATTCAGATCAGAGTAACCTACAGACATGATACGCATATCAGAAACTAGATGTACCCACATCTAACTGTTCTCATCTGTATGATTGTGGGATGAATTATCAACGAGTAATCCAGCTCAGAAAACACTGGACGATACATTTGCAACAGTATTTCTGATTTGGGGAATTTTTTTTCTTTATATGCAAAAAAATAAGTAATTTTTTTGTAGATTTTTATAGAAAAACATGGTCAAATTCATACAAATATCTAAATTTGAGTATCTTAGAACCTCCTGGAAATAACAATATATATATATATATGCAAACCATAGCTTTCTTTCCTGGTATCAGTCAGTGTCAGAAGAGGTTGTCTGGCTCTGCGTCTGAGCCTCTATGTATTGATCTGAAAGATTGCCCCAGAAATGGAGCCCAGTCTGGGAGACGCCCACAACACGAGAAAATAGCATCATTAGGATCTCTCTTCAGCTGCATTCTGCAGGGCTGTTTACTCAGCTTCCTCGTGTGGTGAGCATCATTCCACACTTCTCTCCTTCTCCACAACTTGGACTCCGTCTCAACCCATTGATGAGTCACTCCATTTGATGTCATTTGAGGGTCTTAATTGCTCCTGTGATATTTCGTGTGTTGAACGCAGAGGTAATTCTCAGTGTGCTTCGCTGTTTTCGTCGTTTGAAGAGCGTTTAAGATCTCGACATTAAAAATGTCTTCAGAGATGATTGGCGCGAATCCGTCACTGACATGCTGCAGCTTATTTTCAAATAAGCGATGAGAGTAATACGCACCATAATGTTGGATTGTTTCAGCAATGACGGTTCCCGTCAATCTGCGAATTACTCGTGAGAACCACCCTGTAATACCTTCTGCCTTCGACCTCAGATTGGTTCGAACTTCATAACAGTTTGCTGAGAGTTGGCTGGTGAGTGTAGACCCTCCTGTGTCTGGAAGTAAGCTGTGGTACAACAGTTTGATTGAACTATGGCTGATTTGATCAGAAGGCTAATTATACTTCAGAAGTAAATGCTTTTTTTATATATATATAAAAACTCTTGTCTGGAAACTGGCCTCTGGCTCCTTCCCTCAGGGTGATTTCTTATATCGGCCTTATTATTTGAGTGGTACACGGAACATGTTAATGTTTTTTGTCCTTCAGGCTCTTCAGACTATATTTTTAAGCCCTGGAGAATCGTGAGCGTTCCTCTCTCTCTCTCTTCTTCCACTTTATCTGTAAGTATCTCACAATGACGTGGATTTTCTTCTGACAGGAGCTTAATATGTGGTTTCTAAATGGGATCACCATTAAAAGCAGTTTAAACCAAAGCATTCAAGCAGTTCTGTAGCTCAACATGTTTGCCCAATCTCCAGCTCATGGCCTCTGGGCTCATGGCCTGTAGGCTTATGTTCCATGATGTGCTGTGAAGTGCTCATCATCACATCATGTCTTCTAGGCCAGTGGACTGCAGGGATATAAAAGCATTTAATGCGATCCCAAGGCCCTCACGTTGTTGGCAATTACATGTCGATGTCTAAGCTTTTTAACTCACGATCAGAGTAACCTGTGGACATGGGCATAGTGCCATCAACCTGTCAACAACAATTAGTGAGTAATGCAGTTCACAGAACAGCTACAATTCACTTTTTGGCCAATGTCCCAGTTTAAATTCCATTGTAGCCATCCAGTGCATGCTTGACATGCAAGCGCCTGGGGTCTGACTCCAGCTGACGAGTGAGAGGGGGTGGAGCTGGTGATGTCAATGATCCATGTAGGGTTACAGAGATAAACCAATTATCTTACTCAGATTTCATAATGAGAAGGACCAATACTGATACAGAAACAAATAACAAAAATAACACAAACAAACAAACAAACAAACAAACAAACAAATAAATAAATAAATACAGTTTGTTTTTTTTTGTTTGTTTGTTTATTTTGACTATAAATCTCATCATTACAAATAACTCAAACCAAAATTTATGTTTAACATTTGAAACAAAGGATCAAAACTCGTCCTTAAATGTATTGCATGTAATCTCGGAAAACACTGCTCAGTTTCCAACGATCTTTCCAATGTGTGAAGTATTTCATTGTCCTTTTGAGCGAAAACACTAAATCAAAAATGGTCAAAAGCTTAAGATCTGAAATGAACAGTATCTGAAATGTTTGACTGTCATCTATAAATTCTTTATAATTGTTCTGAGAGTCAGAACATTCCACAACATTCCACTTAATTGGCCTAGGATTCAAAGGGCGAAGCGGTTTCCATGGTTCATGTTAATGTTAGATATACAGTGCTGTAACGTTTTCTTCGTGCTGAATGTGTTTGTTGGTCTGATTCTGTAAATAAATGACTCTGGAATGCTTCCTTTGTTGCCTTGTCCAACTTTTTCTTGATCCTTTTATCAGACCCTCTCCTTTCCGTTTATCTCGTCACTTTCATATCAAAGTTAGCCCTCAAGTGAAGTCTGCTGAAGCCTGTATGCCAAGTAGACTTTCTGGAGGATCACACAAACGTCTACATTATCCCCCTTAGGGCCCCGATGAGTGGCAGAATACGAAAGCCCCGAGGCCCTGTGGACTTTCTTGGTAACACAAATGTTATCTAAAGTCTGTGGGTCTCTGAATCCGGTAAAGACTGGAGATTCAGATTTTAGCCAAAGAGCAATTACTGTAGTTAAGTTGGTCTATCTATCCATCCATCCATCCATCCATCCCTCCATCCATCCATGACATGAGACTAGGCAAAGGGTAGGCACCACCACCACCAACAACAACAACAACAACCAACGATGAAGTATCAAAAATAATTAAAATACAGATCCTAGGCCCCCGATTGGCTAAGGCGCTCCCACTATGATCCTGGGGTCGCTGGTTCGAATCCAGGTTCATGCTGCTCACCATCAGAACCGGGGATCCGGCGTTCTCCTCCAAGCGCGATGGCTGCCCGGCAACGATACAAAAGGTGGCAGTTCGAAAAGAGGCGGTAGGCTATCGTCACGTGACTTGGAGGAAACACGTGGATGATCTCACCCCCCTAGTGTCAAGAGCAGGGCAAGTAATGTGGGAGGTTACTTAGGGGGGATGGGAAATTGGAATATCTAAAATGTGACGGTTTATATGGTAAACATGATTGAACTCTGCTGACCATGCTCTGGGAACTAACTGCTTGGTTGAGACATTCTAGGATTTGGAGTCCATTAGGTTGACAGAGTTTAGGAGACATAGATATTTATACCCGGATGCTGCATTGGCCAATGGATCATGTGTCACTGTCGCTGCCATATTGGTCTAGGCAGCCTTTTATAATTCCCATTAGACGCTACTGGAAAAAGATACCTGATTTGTGTGTAACTTCAGGCATAACAACATGGTATTCTGTCCAAACCAGGTCTCAGGTCTCAGAATTACCTTTCACAGGCAAGACTTAACAACAGCTACAACGGTATATATTCCTATATTTCAAAAATGAATGAGCTGTGTTCTGAGTAATGATGGGGACGTAGAGAGAAGAAGATTAGGATTGTTGTTCTTTCTACAAAACAGATATTTTTAAATTCCTTCCCAAACTCATCTGCTTCCACATCCTTCTTTCTTACGGCTTTTGGAATCGTGCTATAGTGATACCACTCATATCAACAGTCAAGAGCAAACCAAACTAATGTCTGAGGTTTAAACAGATGCTGATGTCCTGCACCTCATTCTTCTTTCAGGTGTTTTAAGTTGCAATAAATGTGTTGGAAATGTTTGCGTTTAAATATGTTCAAAATGTCCATAGTAGGAGGACCCAGAATCAGGAAGCAGGTCATGACCATAACATGGTCAGTAGACATATTTCAAAAATGATGTAGTAATTATTACACATTATTGTCTGATTAAACTCATTATTTTACATGGACACTAATTTGACCTTATTATGTTCAGATCTGAAATATCAGCTGAATTAATTTCACAGTATGGATTCCAAAATGAGAACCCGAGTTACATTCCAGGTCATTTTTGAGTATTTATCATCAGTCTATTTTACAATGAAATCTGGACACAATGTGGAAAATAACTGCCAGATTCAGACATCAACAATATGCAGTTTGCATTCAAGTACTGTGACAGGGGTGATCTGATGATCGCAGGTTCGAGGTCACACTGGGTCACGTGGCCATCGGCCGCTGGAGTCCGAGAAAGCAAAATTGTCCATGGGTTGGTAGATGCCTGTTAGCCATTGTATTGGGCATATACCAGCGATTTTTACTGAACTTGTTGGCTGCCCAGTCTGAAAATAAGCAGCTGGTTTCACAGGTATTGGAGGAGGCCTGTGTTAAAACCTTAACCTTGTCCTCACCCTCATAGTGTTGAGAGCATCCTGTGTGAATGGAGTAGATGGAGAACTGGCTAATTGGGATTTCCGAATTGGGAGGGAAAATTGAGATAAAAAAAGTCAGTTAAAATACAATCAACATCTCATTGTTTTTAATGGTTTATAGATTAACACATTTAACACACTTAACACATTTATGATAACTACAGTACATGACTGTGATTAACACTTAAGAGAAGCTCTATGAACTGCTTTCTCCATCTGTGTTCTCCATACAGAACCATTTGATCTGACTTTATTCAGTGATATTCTCAATAAACACAGAGCTGTTATCCTGGGAAGGGGATTATTTTCCAGTATGTTGCTGTGATACACATCAACACACAATACAGATATATTGTATATAGTAAAAAAGAAAAGCGCAGATGATATATACACGGTGAGCTGCTTTCAGAAGAAGAACTCTTGTGTATAAGGCTATCAAAACTATTCCGACAGGGAAAGTGCCCAGACCCATTTCTGCTCAGAGTCATTACTGCCTGTGTTTGTGTAGTGGAGCTCAGAGAGTTCTATGGATTACTCAAGCTAGACTGGTAAACACTTGGTGCCCTTGCAAGTGAGCTGAGGCTCAGACCTCATGTTCCTGACTATCATCCCTGGGGCCTTCTTTCAGTAGTTCTGCATTTAACATGTAGACGGAGAAACACCACCTGAGCTTTATGAATAGGAGCTGGAGATGGGAATATGTTTAAGGGACCAGAATATATCATATACACACATCAAGCAGGTGATTTTTTTGCAGCCATGCTGCGGTAGACATCACTGCCGTCACACTTTTGTCATTTTTGACTATTTATAATAATTTGAATCTGGCATTTGGCATTTGATTATATAGGGATCGCTGATGATCGAACTTTAGGAACATAAGAAATTGGAAATGAATCGTATGATATTGGAAATCAGATATTTACATGCAAAGTACAGGATCGGATCTCACCATAATTGCTGAAATAAATATTAATTTATATACAAATAAAATTGTTGAAGCAAACTTAATATCTGTCATGGCAACAAGTTCTCCGAAAATATGCACAAAATACAACGTGATAAAAATGTTCTCTAAAGATTTCTTAACATTTGCACAATTTACACATATTTTTGCACATATATTATGATTCATTATCTTTATTACATCTTTATTATATTTATTATCTCATTGGTTGTTTTATTTTATGGTATTATTTTTTTCTGATATGTCTAAAATTAATATTTTATACTTTTGTCTTCCAGTTCTAGTTTTAACTGCCCCATTTTTTTTAAATTTATTTTATTTATTATCATATACTCGTTTTTTATTTTGAAACTTTTAATTTCTTCATTATATGTTTACTCTTACTATCTTGATTACTCATCATTTAAT
Source organism: Acestrorhynchus altus (assembly GCA_034509495.1). Lineage (NCBI taxonomy): Eukaryota > Metazoa > Chordata > Actinopteri > Characiformes > Acestrorhynchidae > Acestrorhynchus > Acestrorhynchus altus. Next base: position 3,770,648 of record CM067513.1, read on the forward strand.
CTCATTATCTTGATTGCTTAGTTTTAAAGGTTTTATGTTTGATAATTTGCCTCTGCTGACTTTACCTGAATGAATTAAATAGAAATGATTAAGGATATAAGGGGACTTTATTGTCATTCGCATCAAATATGGTACTTGAGGTGGAACAAAATGATGTACCCAAGGTCCCAGTTACACCCCCCCCCCCCAAAAAAAAAAAAAAGAAGAAAAAAAAATGCAAAAAAAACCCAGTAAATACAAATAAAAGAAAGGTGAGACAATAACAATAAATAAATAAATAAATAAATAAATAAATAAATAAATAAATAAATAAATAAATAAATAAATAAATAAAGAAATAAATAAAGAAATAAATAAAGAAAGAAAGAAAGAAAGAAAGAAAGAAAGAAAGAAGGTGCAGCAAACAGCAACATGAACATGAGTCACAGTTGTGAGCAGATGGGTATGAATGTAGCAGCTTATGAGTAAGAGAAGAAAACGGCAGCATGAATAAAGTGTTGAGTGTCCAGTTAAAGTGTCAGGTTTTGTTTTTTGTCTATTTAGAGTTTAAGAGTCTTACAGCTTTAGGAGGAACCTGTTCCTCAGCCTGGTGGTTCTAAACATAATGCTCCGCAACCTCAAAACTGAGGGGTCCTTGATGCAGGTGTCCCTCTTGGGGGAACACTGTGCAGCCTTGTCCTCTGTGCAGCCTTCAGCACCCTCTGCAGAGCTTTCCTGTCCACAGTAGAGCAGCTTCCATGCCACACATTGATGATGGAGCACAGAATGCTCTCCACCACACATCTGTAAAAGGAGCTGAGGACTGAGCTCCCAAGTCCTGCACACCTCAACTACCAGAGGAACCATCTGACCAGACTGGAAGTGTTGTTGCCCCACGTGAGGTTGTTACTCAGATGCCCATCCAAGTACTTGTAACTGGAGACCACTTCCACTTCAGATCCTCTGATGTTTTGGGGGTGTCTGACCTTCCTGTCCACAATCATCTCCTTCATCTTCTTCACGTTGATGCAGAGATTGTTCTTCCTGCATTAACCCTCCAGGTGTTCCACCTCCTGCCTGTACCTGGACCATCACTGTTTGTGATCCATCCACTGCTGTGTCTGCAAACTTTACAGTATGACAGTCTGGATGGGCAGCCGAGCAGTCATATGTGAGGAGAGTAAACAGGAGGGGGCTCAACACACAGCCCTGAGGGGAGCCAGTGCTGAGGATTATGGTGGAGGAGGAGATGTTGTGGATCCTCACAGACCGCGGCCTATTGGTCAGGAAGTCCGGGAACCAATTACAAAGGGCTCAGTGTGAATGTGAGGAGTCAGGGTGTTAAAAAAGCAGATATGAAATCCACAAAGAGCATACGGAACCCTTCCACTCCAGGTGGGTGAGGACAGAGATGACATTTTCTGTGGATTGGATATTAATTAAGTATATAAATAAATGATATCAAAGATTTTATATTCCCTTATGATTCCTGTCTACTATATGACGTTATTAATACAACAACTACTAAATTAGAATTTAATTATAATTAAATAATAATATAATAATTTTATAGAATTATTAAATAATTAATATAATTAAAACTATATATATATATTGTCACATATAGAATCCAGCTTGTGTCTTGTTTTGTTTTCAGTCCCATGTGCTTTTGAGCACATGTCATGTCTCCTCCCATTCCCAGCTGTGTTCCATTTGTAACCCTGCCCCATCGTTATCATGTCCCAGCCACGTCTCATGTGATTGTGTGTATATAAGTCCCTGGTCTCTGTTGGTCCTTGTGGCTCTTCGTGACTACTCGTGTCGTGTTTTCATGTCTGCTACCAGTCGTGTGTTCTTTGGTTAATAAACATTCAACCCAGCATGTTTGTCTGCCTCCACCTACCTCCTAGAGCCACAAACGTTATATATATATATAAATTTGGCACCTAAAATAAACCTGATTTGGGATTTTGGTAAGTGGTAGACATGCACCAACAGTGTATTTTTATTGCCTACCCATTGAAGCGTTTCCATTGTGTGGGCTCAAGAAGAACATACACGTTTTTTTATACTTTCATAAATAACATCATTTATTTTTGAATAGGTGCACTTGTTTATGTTCTTCACATCCAAAACCCAAAAACAGATCCAAAAGATGGAAATAACAAGTTGACTGTTGTGCTGATTGTATGTTCTGGAGCAAGCAGAAATGTGCAAGAGTGGCCACATGCTGTACGTCAGGGTTTAAGGGATTAAAGCGGTGATTGAATAGAAGGCTAGTAGGCAGCATTAAAAATGGTCAGACTCAGGTTAGGAGTCTTCTGTACCATCGGGATGGGCATGTTTAAGCTTTTGGGATATAGTGAATGGGGCTTATATAGTGAGAGGATTACTCAGAGCATCTTCCCTTTCAAACTGTCCTGCTGCAGTATCACAAATTAACTCCCGACATTGTTCTTTTCAGGACACACCACCCAGATCAGCCTGGGCAGCCTGGCACCACCACCATATACTTCTTTCTCATACATCCCCACAGATCAGTTAAGTCCATTTGAGCCCTTTCAGAGGGCCTGCTTAATTGTACCGTGCGAGACTAAAGCCACACAACAATTACTTGATTTTTAGCTGAAAGAGTGCTGGGGGAACTGCTCCCGCTGAAGCCCAAGTCTGTTGTAGCTGATGATGTACTGGTTGTGCCGAGCAGTTCTATTCAGACGGGATTACCTTGTGTGCTTTCCTGACAGATGAGTAACCATGGCAATCTGGGCAGCTCTGCAGCGGTCAGAGCATTTCTTCCTATAGCACTGGACATGTAACATAACCAACAGGAGCAAGACACACAGAAAGGAAAGCCACTTTGGAAATCTCTGTTTTAGACAAACAAGTAAATATCTGCGATTTAAAGCAACATTATATAGCAATTCCACCTTAAAAAAGCACATTCAGGACCATGCTGAAGCTCCACCGAGCCTATGAGCAGAATCTTTCTCTTTGCCAATCCAGGCTGGAATGCTGCTTCTACCCTATTGATCTTGGGTTGCCAGAACTGCACATTGCTGCGTAGCCATATTTCTAAAATATGCTTTGTAAAATATCGCTCAGCCCTCATGCGTCCTTCACTTCAGATGCTGCTTCTGTATCTGTCAGCTTGTCAATAAATGCACGTGTATATATTGTAATATATACAATTGTAATATATATATATATAATGTATATATTGTAATATATATATATATATATATATATATATATATATATATATATATAATATTATTATAATGATAATATATAATAATAATAATAATAATAATAATAATAATAATAATAATAATATAGTTTCATATTTACTGCAGTGGTGTAAAATTCCAATCCACAACTGCAGGGGGAGCCAGAGAGCACATAACTCTGCTCTTCTCATTCTAGTGGGAAGATATAATAAAGTTGGATATTGAATACACCGTAGAAATAATACAGTGCAAAATTACAGTAGCATACAGAAATCTCAAATTCTACACCTCACAAATGTGTATCCTGGACACAGTGCATTTGTTTTAGGAAACCAAAACTGTTCTGGAGCTTGGATTGCAGAACGTCATGGTTCAGAACCCATAGAAATGACCCGTATTAATGTAGATATTGTACTACTGGCACTTTCCTAGAGAGGCAGAAATTAAATAATGTTCAGTATCCTGCATCCCCCCCCCCCCACACACACACACACACACACACCACACACACACACACACACACACACGCACCCCACACACTCACACCCCACACAATGGGTTAGTAATGAATCCAGATAAATCATGCAATGACTCAGTGGGTTGTTTTTAGGTCTAGGCGTATGCATAGAGTTTAGAACTCAGCAGATCATTAATTCCGATGCTCTGCACAGTTATGAGAGGCTATTCTGATGTTCTGTGCTTAATATGTATTAATGATTTTACAAGCTTTCTGGAAGTAGACCATTTCCCATTGAATGGGGCTCGGATTTCAGATTATAGTGGATCAAGACTTCCTTTTTCACTGCTTTTATGAATTGCATGGCTTTTAGATAGATTTTCAGGCCATTTCTTCTCATTTGACAGGTAGATTCTTATGTGTGTGTGTGTGTGTGTGTGTGTGTGTTTATAAGAAAGAAAAAAAAAAAACAAGTGTAGAAAAAAGGGAATATATTATATTATCCATCAAACACTGAGTCATAGCATGTCACTGTTTTGTGCCACAAATCAAACGCGATTGTCATGTAAAGACAGGAAACGCAAATTTTCGAGGACGTGTCTGGAAAAAAAGAAGGGAACAAGGGAAGCCCAGCAATTTAGCCTGCTGCCTTGAAGCTCTAATTGTTTCATTTCAATTAAGTACCTGTCTCTTGTATCCAGACTGTTGGCCCGCACGCCTACAGCCGAGTATCACAGGAGCAGCTGTGTGTCTCCCCATTGTACAACCGCCTGAAAGACATTTGCACACCAAGGTCTTTTTTTTTTTTTTTTCCTTTTCGTTTTTTGTCCACAGAGCCACGAAGGCTGTTTTCAGATGTAAATGATGGCATGTCTGAGGGATTATGGGATGTGGTGTAGGAGGTCAGAGTCTTTATGGGAAATGGCTCCCTGTGGTATCTGCGTTCTCTATATCTCAGGTCAATGGAATTCACCACTGAATGATGTTCAAAAACAGAACGCGCTGCTCCCTCATTCACTTCGAAACCACATGCTCGCACAGTTTGGACCTAATCTCTCTTGGACATTCTCCTCTGCACGTGTTCTGGTACTTGACTCCTCCCAGGCCCCTGTGTGAAAACAGAATTAACACAATTAACCTTTAAAGGAGCGTTAGTCGAGATTGAAGAAACACTACCTCGAGGCGATAAACACAGCATCTGCCTTTCATTCCTGACCACGAGAACAAAGCTCACCTAGAACATCTCTGCTCAGAGGTTTCTAACCACACTCTAAGTATACATTCTGCAGATCGAGCTGGGTATAGTGGTGGCATTTGTCCAGAGCGTGCAGCATTGTGGGTCTGAGCACGGTGGTCCTGTTATCCTATCACTAATTCAGCTTCTTTGGTCATTCGTTTATAAACCAATAAAGGCTTAGAAAGGAAGCAGACGTGTGACTGGACGGTTGTAGGTTCGAATCCCTGAACTAGCAGGACTTGACTTCACACTCCACAGCTGCTTTCCAGGTGCTGTGGATAGGGATGCCCACCGCTCCGGGCATGTGTGCCTACTGTCCCCTAGTGCGTGAAATTTTTTTCATCCTTTTTTTTTCATCCATCCATCCATCCATCCATCCATCCATCCATCCATCCATCCCTCTTACTCTCCCTCTCTCTCTCCCTCTCTTGCTCTCTCTCTCTCTCCTCTCTCTCTCCCTCTCTCTCTCTCTCTCTCTCTCTCTCTCTCTTTCTCCCTCTCTCTCTCTCCCCCCTCTCTCTCTCTGAGAATAAAATAAACTCTTTGAGCTGGATGGATGGATGGATGGATGGGTCAGTGGATAGATAGATAGATAGATAGATAGATAGATAGATAGATAGATAGATAGATAGATAGATAGATAGATAGATAGATAGATTCAAACAAAAAATACACTCTTTGAGTTTATTTCGCGAAGATCAGGCTCCTATGAATGAAATTCTACTAGCGAGTGTGTACGAGTGAAACCGAATGGTGTGAGATGAACTACAGCCAAGGCAGAAACGTCCAATCGCCCCATAATGGAGCACTTTGAACACATGCTTTACTTTGTTTGGAGCTTTGATGTGAACATCAGCTCAACCTAGACGACATGGTAGAGAACGCGCACGAGGCTTCCTCCGAATGTTCAAAGAGTGCACAGCTACAGAGCTGTAGAATTAAAGCCAACCACACCGCGTTCCTTTTAACACCACGCTGGGTGACGGCGGCGGTGGTACTTGATCATGGAGATGGCTAATTGCTTTAGATGGGAGATTTGTTAGTGAGGGTTTCAGTGATGAGGGAAAACTGAATGAATCTTCTTCCCATTATTTAAAAGAGCATTAATTAACAAGAAACATGACCTCTGGTGGATTCACAGCCAATATTGAGGGATGTTTTTCATAGTTTGACCTACTTTTATTCATTTTATTCACAAAAAAATAGACAATGATTCATAGCAGACAGAAAATATTGACAAATATTTTAATTAAGCAAAAATTAATCCCTTTTCAGTGACATAACGAAGCTTCGTTTCCAACAATCATGTGATGGACATTATTCTGAGGGAGTCTCCAAACCACTAATACAAGTTTAATAATGCTGTTTATTATTATTAATAAATTAGTTTGGTAATTAGTATCCTGTATGCACTGCTGGTCCAGATCCTCCAAACATGCCCTGTGTGCGTCTTCATTTTTGTGAATCAGCTTGATTCCTCACAGAGCGGCTTGGTTTGGTGTCGGTGCATATTGTTTACTATTATTATGTCGTCAGACGCCGATGTTTGTTCCTCTTTGTGCATTTGCAGCATCTCTGTGCTGTAAATTTCATTCATACAGGTGTTGTCATATTGGTAACACCTTCAAGGCACCTGAATCTCTCTCTCTTGCTCCCACGTTTGCTGGGTGGTCGCACGATCATGCAGTGGAATCTTACATCCTGAATTAAAGCTGCATAATATACTAGTGCATCTCCGAACATTTGAATATTGTGAAGAAGCTCATTCGTGATCAGAATTTCATACAAAAGATTAGTCAGATTTTATATTCATTACAAGAAAAGTGACATTTCCTACCTTTTTAACTGATCAGGAATGATTACAGCTTATGAAAATCACAAATCTCATATTTAAATTCACGTGTGACTAAATGACACATCTGTATTAAACTTAAAATACTTGAAATGAATCCCATTAAATGCAATGAATCTTAATTTTTTTTTAATAAAAATATGATTTTAGCATCATCATTGATATGTGCACACGTGCAGTGTAATTTATTTTGCAGTATGGGATGAAGTGCATTATTCATAACATGTATTGGATCATTGACTATTTGTTACCTCTGATGAAACAATGAAGTCTGTGATATATTTTCCCAAATTCTGTTTCCCTTTTTTCTGACTGTTTAGTTTCAGGATTATTAGTTGTTGTTGTTTTTTTCGGAAATATTTTTCCTTTAACCATCAACCTTAACCTGGTTAAAATCTCTGTATCTTAATATCACAATATACTGATATATAGAAAAAAAAATCAGTACTGTGATTAAATTGACTGTCATTAAATTTATATATATATATATATATATATATATATATATAAAAACGGTCATATATTATATATTTATTACATTTAGAGTGACTTATATCAGGCTTTTTTTGTTTTAAAGTTGATACTGTGATTAATAATCTATTCAAATTAATATGTAGATTCTGGATTTCTGGATTTCATGATCCATAAGTCAAACTGATCAACAGTAAAACATAAAAACGTCTTAAAATGTCACTTTATGTGTGTTTTGTGATATTTAGAGATATTTAAATCTCACACTCTGCCACTGTCCTAAAACTTAGACATACTTGAGGTCTCCAGGCCACAAGAACCTAACCACAATGGACTCTAATGTGTCCCCAGTGTCCTTATTGTTGAAAACTACAATATGATGGCCCTGTGTAATATTAACGGTGACGCTACCAGAAGGAGTGCCTGACAGTGAATACATCGCACTATCCTCACAGCAGCTTATCATTATGAGCTGAAATCAAGGTGTTTATAATTCCACTATAAATAACCCGGATGTCGTAGTGAGCAGCAACACCTATGAGGGTGAGCTGCTACCATCACACCACTCAGACATGAGAGTTGGACGCCTGCTCTGGCTAAATGCCACTGCTGTACTAAGACGGGTTTGCAGGTTACGTGGTTGGCATGATAAGAAGTCTCAGTGAAAAAAGAGATTTCAGGGGTACTTTGTGTTCATGCCTGGGAACAAAAGGCAGATCTTAACTCTTCAACCCTGGATCCACACTTTAGGGGCAGTTACATGGTGGTTACATTCTATGCTTCATAAATGAGGATGAAGTATTTTTTTTATATATATATAAAAACATTGTTTGATGAATAAAAGAACATCAAAGTATAAAAAAAACTATATATAACATTGTGCAGAATTTGTCTAGGGTTCTAAAGGTTAAAGAACTGTGTACAATTCCAGAAAATGTAAAATTCCTCTTGAAACCAAATGCAGGAATGTATATCCCAAAAGAGGTCACCCTACAATTTTACTCATCTCTCGACGTGGTAAAGATTTCATATAAATGAAATTCTGCTGTCGTACGTGATCACGGAGATGGTTAATTACCTTTGATGGGAGATTTGTTGGCGGGTGTTTCAGTGATGAGTGAAAACGGAAGGGATAGCCTTCCCATTATTCTCATTCCTGATGACTCATGGAATTGCGTGTGTTGTTAACAAGCACTATGTCTAACCCCAGCATTGTTCACTTCGGCTTTGATCACTTTTAACACGTTGAAAATCAGGTTCTCGCTTGTTTTTTCATGTTTTTTTTTTTTTTATTCCTCTACTTGTGTTCAGCTGTTGTTCGGAGCTCAGCGGATACCAAAGACAAAACATCCACCTGGGAATTTCTCACCTGTATCCTTAATTGCTGCCTTGGCAACAGAGAGATGTAGGTGGTAGTGTTCTCTCTCTGGCGACATGTCAGCACGCCTGATGCCCTCAGGCCAGATGACGCAAATAACTCTGCTTTCTCTGCAGTGGTGTCATCCCACCTTGTTAGCAGGCACTCGTGTTTCTGCCACCTGGTCTGCGCTTGTACTTCCAGCCTGACCAGCGGACACTGAAATGGGTTTTCTACCCAGTGAGTGCTCACAGAGGCAAGCGTTTCAGTGCCATCCGTTTTTTTTTTGTCTGAGGCGAGACGTTCCTCGAGGCTGCGCTGCCACTTAGTAAAACTCCAAATAAACAGGAGCCGGATATCTGCACTTGTTCAGAATTCCAGAATATACACAGCATCCCTTTAAATCTTACCCTGCGTTTTAAACGATGGTAGCTTTAGGGTGTGAGGCTCCTGCATACAGATGTTGTTCGGGCTGCATGCAGCTGAAGAAGCTTTATTGTGTAGTGTAGGCAATAGCTATTTATGGATTTTTAGATGCGCTCTAACTTTTAAATTATTGTGCAGTCAGCCGTGTGTCATATGTCAGAGCATAGGGGTTGTCTAAGATGCATTATGCTATATTTAGGCAGCATGCTGCAGTGCTTAAATTGCTTTTGATGTCAAATGCCATGTTCTTGCCCCTGCCTGAATTTTGCACAATAGCTAAAACGTCCCTCAAGAGAGCGCGGAACGGTTCCCATAGATTAGGCCAGTAGCTAAAAGCAAAAATGATAGACATGTACTGTGTCCATATGTTTCTGGACACACCGCGTTCGTTCAGGGCATTCAGCTGCTTTATCCTTCAGAACCGTAGGCGAATGTTGTGGGATGTTTTCAAGTTTGACAAACTTCATTCTTGACTGTTCATCAAAAATGTACAAACGCACTTGTTGGAGATAAAGTTTAAAAGTGTAGCAGAAAGCCTGAGCAGTAGACGGTTACCCTTCATTTCAGGAAGAACCAAATCAAAATTTATTTAAGTGGCGCTTTTATCCACTGATGATGTCACAAAGCAGCTTTACGGAAATGTAAATTAAGATGGTCAACAAATGAAACAGGATAACGACATAAAACCCAGACCAAAGGGCAACGTTGGCAACACGAAGCTGGAGGAAGACACCCTGAAGGCTCATGAGGGGGACACACCCTCCTCATACAAACATTGAGTAGGTCAGTGGATTCTGGACCACCAAACATCTACTGTAATGCTCAGGTGTACTGGAATGATGACAGTTTGACGGTGGACATAATAGTAACAGCAGCAGATAATTAAGGTCTGTGTAAAGTTCTACATAATTTCTGACGGCAGGTGGGCAATTAGTTCAAGTCCATAAGCCGGTAGGTGGGCAGCCAGTGTGATGGGGTGGCAAGGGGAGCTCAAGTTTAGCCTTCCGTCATCCTGGGCTGTTGGTCCTTCATTAACGTGGGAAATGTTCAGTGTGTAGAATTATGGAGAAAAGAAAGTAAACATTACTGGAGTGCTGAGAGTGACTCCATCAGCAGATTTGACTGTATTTGACTATAATGTCCAAATTATATATCAAAACGTATATATTTACTTATTAAATAATGCATATATATATATATATAAAACCCCCATTAGACAGTGTCCCACATACTACAGTGTGAATTTCTGTAACATCATATATTTGGAAAAAGTGATTTCATAGGAAGATAAACAAATACTTTCCAGTTGCAGCATCTCCTGATTGGCATTTAGATTTCGAGTGGCTACTTAGTTTTCTTCTCCTCTACTTCTCAGCTCAGTTCTGGAGTTCTGTATGAATTTCCATAATCTAACACACCTGTCTTGAATATTCAGATGCTCATGAAGACCTTGATTAGCCTGATCTCTTGTGTGGTATTAGGGTCGGAATTGATTTTCAATGTGCTCCTAATAGCATTTCATCAGGTGTGTCGGGGAGCTAAACTCTGCAGGAGGGCACGACTCCAGCAGCAGATTGGAGCACAGCGCTTCTGCAAGTCTACTCGTTTTCATTAGTTGCGAACGAGACTGAGGACTTCTATATCTGGTTCTTCTGGTACGTTTGCTACGAGAAACTGATCAAATGGAAGTCGAGCTAACGGAAGTCAGAGTAGGTCGAGATGTGCTGGCCTTTAAAAATGTCACTCTTTAAATAGCCTGGAATTTGACCTTCATAGCAGAGGAACACGAGCGATGAACAATGGTGCCACATTCCAACACACATGAGGAAGATGAAGAAAGAAGGAGACTATTTACAGTCTTAAACTCACCACAGAATGAATGCATTCACTTTTTAATGCAGCTCAACTTTGACCCCGATTGTCAGTCTGGCCGAGTCTGTGCTGGTTGGCTCAACTCTACAGATATTTTCATCAGTTGAAGATCAGTTGAGTTGTGTGTGAGGGGTACAGACTCTGATTTGTGGCCTTCTGATTGTGCTTTAGACTAGTCAGAGCATATCAAACATGTTTCTGCACATAATATAGTAATGCATGCTGGTCAGCAAACCCAATCTGACCCGACTCTGAGAGTAATCTAGTAGTGTATACTGGTCAGTAACTCAGTCTGACTGACTCTGAGAGTAATCTAGTAGTGTATGCTGGTCAGAGACTCAGCCTGACCCGACTCTGAGAGTAATCTAGTAGTGTATACTGGTCAGTAACTCAGTCTGACCGACTCTGAGAGTAATCTAGTAGTGTATACTGGTCAGAGACTCAGTCTGACTGACTCTGAGAGTAATCTAGTAGTGTATACTGGTCAGAGACTCAGTCTGACCCGACTCTGAGAGTAATCTAGTACTGTATACTGGTCAGAGACTCAGTCTGACCCAACTCTGAGAGTAATCTAGTAGTATTTACTGGTCAGAGACTCAGTCTGACTGACTCTGAGAGTAATCTAGTAGTGTATACTGGTCAGAGACTCGGTCTGACCGACTCTGAGAGTAATCTAGTAGTGTATACTGGTCAGAGACTCAGTCTGACCGACTCTGAGAGTAATCTAGTAGTATTTACTGGTCAGAGACTCAGTCTGACTGACTCTGAGTGTAATCTAGTAGTGTATACTGGTCAGAGACTCAGTCTGACTGACTCTGAGTGTAATCTAGTAGCATATACTGGTCAGAGACTCAGTCTGACTGACTCTGAGTGTAATCTAGTAGCGTATACTGGTCAGAGACTCAGTCTGACTGACTCTGAGAGTAATCTAGTAGTATTTACTGGTCAGAGACTCAGTCTGACTGACTCTGAGTGTAATCTAGTAGCATATACTGGTCAGAGACTCAGTCTGACTGACTCTGAGTGTAATCTAGTAGAGTATACTGGTCAGAGACTCAGTCTGACTGACTCTGAGTGTAATCTAGTAGTGTATACTGGTCAGAGACTCGGTCTGACCCGATTCTGAGAGTAATCTAGTAGTGTGTACTGGTCAGAGACTCGGTCTGACCCGACTTTGAGAGTAATCTAGTAGTGTGTACTGGTCAGAGACTCAGCCTGACCCGACTCTGAGAGTAATCTAGTAGTGTATACTGGTCAGAGACTCAGTCTGACCTGACTCTGAGAGTAATCTAGTAGCGTATACTGGTCAGAGACTCAGTCTGACC